>CM026416.1:14132075-14156013 GCA_014858505.1 Corymbia citriodora subsp. variegata | reverse complement strand
AACCTCTTTCAATAACAGACTGGAAACTCTTGAGAAGACAGTCAATCAGTGTATTGACAGGATTGAGAAGTCTGCATCAGATATGGAGGATTTCACCCTTGTTCGAACCCCAAACAAGAAAACCACTTAAAAAGATCTTTTTGAACTGACTAACTCTTTTTGAAGTTGACAAAAAGGGGGAGTAGATATAGCTTTTTGTTTTGCTTGACTTGGCTTTTTGATTGAATTTCGATGGATTTATCATTGTGCTGATGGTATCATGACAGTTGGATGACAGATGGTTTTATCATTGTGTTAATGCATGATAAATGACTGATGATATTTTCTTATTGGCTGATCACACAGTACTGATAAAGTCTGTATCTTGTTGAGCTGTAATTATGTTATGCAGGGTTGATATGAGCTATACTTATGAGTTGGGTAGGATAGTTGGAAACAGGTTTATTTAACCTTATTTTGCAGGGACATTAAGCCATATGTTTAAGATGTTTTGTCACCATCAAAAAGGGGGAGATTGTTGAGAAAACTCCTAGTTTTGATGCTAATAAAACAGTTTATGAATGATATTTGTATCAATCTCTTGAAAGAAAAGGACACAGAATGACATAGGTTTTAAAGTCTGCTGGTTGCAGAAGATAAAGCATGAGATGTCTAAGAGTCTGACCGTACCAGATGGAAAGACTCATTTAGACTGTGATTTTAAGTCTGAATGAACCAGACTGAGATTTTAAGTCTGAATGAACCAAACTGAGATTTTAAGTCTGAACGAACCAGACTGAAAATCTAGGCTGATTCAATACTTAAGACCATCAGACTTAAGATGGACCTACACAATAAGATCACCAACAGTAGAGTATTTCACTTACCTTTTTAATATTGATCTTGTTATACTAATCTGATTGACAGGATCAATTAAAGAGCAACTTCCAACGAAGAATAGAGTACTTATGGAAGCCCGGATTCTGATTGTATGGGCGAACAGAATCTAAGGGGATCCAATCTACCTCCAACGGTCAAAAAGACTTACCTTATAAAGTCTATCCAGGAAAGGGAAGACGAAACTCTCAAGGAAAGAGCCAACGGTCGAGTGTGGCTTGGAGAGTATATAAGGATAGGATGAGACCGAGGAGAAAAGTGTGGATGAACATTATTCCAAAGCTGATTCAATTCTTCAATTGTTGTTCATAGTGCACATTTGAGTGATCTAGGTGCTTTACAGAAAGAGAGTGACTTAGTGAGACAGATCATCACCGAGTACTAACACTCGAGAGTGTGTAATCACCATTGATCATATAGTGAAATACAGCCGATTGGCTGGTCGACTGGAGAGTGGACGTAGGCTTGTCTAAAGCCGAACCACTATAAACTGAGTTTGCAATCTTCTCTACTCTCTCTATTTAATTTTAGTTTATAGATTGCAAAAGATTGTTATTGCTTGCGCATAAAATTCCTATACACCTATTCACCCCCCTTTTAGGTGTTAATACTAGTTCCAACAGTTGTAAGGTTTTGATGAACCGCCTGGCGAGGGTCCTGGGGAAGCGATTTGGGACCCAATGGACGTCGACAGCCTCAACAGTGCCGTCGAAGATTTGAAGTCAGACTTGGACTGTGAGTCCCATCTTGAGACTTCTCTTAGATACTAATTGTTGTGATGGGTACGAGATGCATCACTTTTTTTTTGGATAGCCCTTGCATTAGAAGAGTTAAGTTAATCCTGACCCCATTGGTTTTTGTTGGTCAGATGGAAAGTTGTTTGTAGAAAGGGCTTGTATATATTAAACTTTTCAGGATTTAAAGCAAACAGACAAGTAGTGCTTTTGAAAGTGTTTGTTGTTATACTTGTTACTGTTCCTATTGTTGTGATACTATACAGTTATAAATTACTTCCGCTTTCGCTTGTGTTTAATCGAAAGATAAAAAATGGGTAAGTGACACATCCTTGAATGTCGCAACTAAATGACCAAATGAATATAGGAGACGCCACATGCTTGGGGGTCAAGGTGTGACACATGAGATGTAGATTGTGTAGTGCAAAATGTGCCCGTGTCGGATGTCTGCCGTGTCATTGGGACGACATGAGGGAGGAGGAGCAGATGCTGAAGAAAAATAGGGAATGAGGAGGAATAATAGCTATGCCGAGAATAAGAAAGAGTGAAACAGAGCAAGAACAAAGAGAGACGAAGAAGGGAGGGCACCGTCAAAACACAGCAACTTTTTACTGGAAAAAGTCGATAATGCCTGAGCGGTTGCTTGCCGCATGAGGCGTGCTTGGACCTAACAATCAAACTTTCATGATTCCCCTACATATTTTGCTGTCAAAGATCTCGTTATAACCATCTTGGCTTGTATTTAATCTATTGAATTAATTTCCACATTTTAACCAAAATCTCGGTGTTTGATGCTCCGCTTTTGTCTACTTCGCTTTTTCAAAAAGCATCTTGGACTAATGAGACCTCCCACTTTTTAGTGTCTAGTTAAATTATTACTTCTTCTGGCGTGAACAATGTTCGAAGCGATTTTCCAACAAGAGAGCTCCGTCAAACAAAAGAATACATATGGACTCACTTTTGCATGCATGGTTCAATCATGGGATTATGCTGATAAATGGATGGTTGTCTTCTTGGAAATAATAACTTTAATAATGATGTCGTGGAAAACAAATGTATAGACTATGAATATTGAATGCTATCATCAAATCATTTGCCATGCAATGCTTATCGTTCGTAGGATCTCATATTTTTGAGTATCTACCATTTGTAAAAGATGTGGTTAATTAAACACTAGTTAAAAGATCACAATGCAAGAAAATACATGGCTTAAAAATTACAAGCAACACCACTAAAATCTTGTGATTGCAATTCGGACTTAGTAGAGAACAAGGTAAATGCAATTTAGTCCTCACTTGTTTTGCAAGATGTGATAGTTCTTCGGCTTCACCTTGCACGATCTATCTAAATGCCTAATTCAATTATTTCCCTTGATATATCCCTTGAAAAATTCAAAGAGATTTGTATGCCTGCACGCATATTTGAGCAAGCAATATATGAATATGAAAGCCCATAATATAAGCACATGAAATGAGAGAACACAACTATAGTTTCAAGAGTTATAACCTGCAGCCTTAGCCATATGATAGGGTGCATGACCTGAAAGTCATCTATTTTACCCTATCAAAAATTTTGCTCTTAGACTATACATCTAGAATATGATATAATCTCAAGTAAAATTACTAATGAACAAGGTAGTGGTAGATCCAACCACATATTTATTACATGGGGACATAAGAGGGAGTGGAAACACCCCATTTGCTTAGGACAAGCATGAAAGCACTTCTTTTTCTCTCTTTAAGGGAATGGGTTTGGAATAGAAATCCATTTAGTAACGTAATTTCATTTTTCTATTTTTGGAACAAATTTTTACTCTAGAAATAGATTTGGAATAGAAATCAGAAGTTAAAATTTTTTACTTCTCTATTTTTGAAACAAAAGTGAGAAACAATTTCTTGAACAAAAGTAAGAAAAAAAACTTATTTCATTGTTCGCTCTTGTTATTTTTTGCTGGTCACCCATCGGCCATAGCCCCTTGTTGCTGTTGCTTGCCACCACCACTTGTTGCCGCCACCCACCATCGGCAGTTGTCAATTGCCGTTGGCTGATCACAGTTGCCTACCGCCGGCCACCATCACCATCGACACCGGTCACCGGCTATCGCCACCATCGCCGCCACTTAGGAAGAGGAAATTTTATAATATTATCAAATGAATTTTTTTATTTTGGAAACAAAAATTTTATATCCTTATCAAATGCCTATTTTGCCTCAGAAATTTGTTTGGGGAATAGAAATAGAAAAATCAATTTCTAGTAAGAAATTGGTTTTTGAAATAGAAATGTTATCATATGTGCCCTTAATGTCTTGTCAAATCATTGCATCTTCTGGACCTGAGCATCACGCATAGCTTTTTTCCAATGACAGAGTCTATTAGACAAGAGTGCATGTGGACTCCATTTTTTCATGAATGGTCCGATCATGCGTCGGGTTAATAATGCATGACTGCTTTCTTGGAAATAAAAACTTAAATAAGAATATCATAGAAAACAAATATATAGAGTAGGAATTTCGAATGCTATCATCATATCACTCCCTAAGTAAGGAACACGTATTAGTGAATCCCTATCTTAGTATTCACTTGTGTGCCTTTTTTGCAAGCCCTGCCTTTTGATTCATTGCTTAGCCCGTTAGTTTCTCCTATATACCATATAGAGAGTTCATTCATGTCATAAATTAGACATTGCTTGATATTTTTCTTATAATGCTATAATAAAAAAATAAAGAAAACATTCAATAAAACATAAAATGGCCATGTTACACACATACATTTTCGATCTTTATTGACTTTTGATAATGTTCTACCTATTGACATATTAGCTTGGACTAAATTAGACCCTTATCTCTAGTTAATATTGACTATCATTGGAAAATAAGTCTTGATTTTTCGTGTTCTACCTCTCCAATTTTCCCATATCTGACGGAAAACTCCTCAAATCATCCTTTTAAATGGAAAAAAAAAAAACTTAGTTTATGAGGAAAGTTTGAAGTTGTTTCATTTTTTTGTCAACAATAATTGTAAGAATAAACTCAAAATTTCAAGCAAGAATTTTAATCCATCATGGTACGAATTAATGTGGAATCATAATGGCATGGAATCATACCATATTTGAGCGTGATTCCTGCTTAAGCAAAGTCGGAATCAGGGATCCTAGTCCACGTTGCTGTTTTTTGATATACTAATATGACCTAGCAGGGAAGTGAAATTGAATGATGGGGTGCCATTATTTTGGAACTGCATGTCCATCTAGGCTAATCTCAATTAATAAATTGCTGACGCCATGCCGATGTTTGTTTGAATTCATGTACGTATTAAGTAGCCTCCGGAATGTTCACAATTTCACTGAATTACATGCTTAGTTTAAACTAGTGATTGCGTTGTTGTACAATTGTACGTAATAATAATCTCTCTCAACCACTCTCGTCAAATAATATTAAACGAAAAGAGGAGTGTCCTTTATATTTGAAAATTCTGAGGTGAACATGACCAATGGAGCAATGCTTTGTGAATCCCCGACACCCTTTCCACATCGAGAAGATGTTATTGTTTCGCTTTTCTAGTTCTATGGTCTTGGTTCAACTGGCCGGAGACTTGAGAAGCATCGAACTTGAGAGATCCTTTCCACAGCTTTCAAGAAACATTTTAGAATTAATTCTTTATTATACAAAAGTCATCATAGTCAAACCGAAGCGCGGAAAGGAAAGGAAGAAAACTAAGAAGTTTTAAATTCTGCAACATGGATGCAAGATTAATTTCCACAGGCAATGTGCTGTGCATTGAATTTTAGCGATGGTTGCTTCATTTCACAAGTGTAAAGATAGAGAATCCAAAGTACGGCTTACACAATGATTAGGGCAATGGTGATATAGCACAGCTTACTACTTGTGACGTGAGACATGGGATGGTGGGGCTTGGTAGGACAAAATGGTCATGCCAAATCCAACAGCTGACATCTGTTTTCTTTTTTGTGATGGCTGGGATCGTGCCCATAACTTTGAGCCCCATTACTTTGTTACATCAATTTTGGTTAGTTAAATTTGTGTATCCGTGTAACCACTTTTCTTTTCAGAATAGTAAATAATGGTTAAAGCAGTGTTTAGGAACTTGGACCATCATGTACAGCAACTTACCCTTCTGTCACGATTTGTTCATGACAATCGATGAGGGGTCCCATGAAGATATTAATATCATCACAGTCTAAATAAGGACAAATAGATTTTTTTATTGAGAAACACTGCTTACCCGCGTCGCTCCTCCTGAAGCGATGATCAATTAAGAAAGAGTCGCCGATTGTTAAGCAAAAACTGATGACTCAATGAGGACCAAAATGAACAAGTTTTTCCTTCACTTCTATGAACCCTTGTCACATGAGGGTATGTGACGTCCCATTAAGAGTTAAAAGAGATAGGTGATGTTGATGATTTGTCAATGTAGAGATTATATATCGAATAATAATTTTTTATAACATTGTCCTCACGATCATTAACTAATGATCCTTCAGCCATCCTTATACGGTACAATGCCTTAGATATCTCATATCTAGAGGTTCGACCATTCTCATCAAAATATTCCTTTAAATGCAGAATGACCTAGCATCTTCCATAGATTCATATTTCTTCTGTAATTCATTATTCATCGAAGCAAGCATATATGACCTAACTTTTAAGTCATCGTCATGCCACTTATCATAAGTGACACGTTCCTCTTGGGTCCCACCCTCAGGAAAGGAGTCTAACATCTTTTCATCAAGCACATAACCAATTTTTTCCAAATTGAGAACAATTCTCAAATTTCTCACCTAGTCAGTAAAATTGGGTCTAGTCAAACAATTCTTGTGAAGTATAGAAACGAGTGAGTTTGTAGTCACCATTTTCAGAGTAATAATATATCTGTTGCAGAAAATAAATTGTTAGCCATTGTATCTTTCAAAATAACTATTTCATTTTGGCCTTTAAATGAAATAGATCCTCCCACTAAATTTATATTCAAATCCCATACTCCTTAAGATGGGAAGCGGTAATCTTTGTTGGGTAAAGATTACTAGTGGGGATTGGAGCCCCACCAGCCCAAAGCCCATCTCACCTAACAGTTTTTGTTGTCCTATGAACTTAGTGAGTGAAACAATTTGTTCAATGCATCATATGCGAGTCCTAATTATAACTTTGGCTTCTAGACCATGAAAGCCTCACCTAACAGTTATTGGCATCATGATCATAGTTAAGTCTAGCCCATCGTTTCATGCAAATATTGAAAGCACAAACGATTTCCTCACCTGATAGTTATTAGAAATCATTTGGTTTCAACCTCACAGCATCATATGTATAATGGAGTGATCCAATATTATGAATGGTAATTAACCCCTATGTATCCATAGCCAATCAATTAACCATCATAATATTGGATCAAACCACGACAATGGAAGGCCATGAGTCTGAAACCCGTTTCGACTTAATATTATTAATAAGGAGATTTTGGTCGTTATTAACGGTCTCACTTTGCACATTAATTGGTTTAACATGCACGATAACATAAACACAAAATAAATAGATATCATATAAACATCTATCCTACGTGGTGATCATGGAATTATGGTTCAATGGGTCTCGAGCCAGTGAGACCCATTTAGCCACTTTAATATTTTAACAATAGGGACTTGCTCTTCACTTCTTCTTCAATCTTTGAACTCTTCAAAGACTTGGCCCATAGAGTTCTCCAGCTTAATGGCTCCTCTTGAACTCGTAGCATTTACATTAACAATTGACATAATAAACTATGCTAAAATTACATTTTATGAAAAATTAAAATAAAAGGAAGGACGCAGCATTCATTTAATAATTACAACCCAAAAATGAATACCTGTAATTATCATACATTCATTCATACAACCATCATAATGATTAAGGATTTTTCCATGATCACCACCCTTCCTTGTGAGCCATAAATTCAAAATTTAAAGCTCTGGAAGGCATAAAAAAAATTCTGCATTTAATCAAATTTAAAGTTGAACAACGCAAATTACGTCAGGAAATCAAATCGATGAAATAAAGTTCATGAGTGCGATTCTAAACAAAAGTTGCGTTGTCATCTTTAAATTCACAATTGTGAATCATATGCAGAATATAAATGCAAAGCATAACAAATTACGGATTTTTGATTCAAAATTGATTTAGTTCCAATTTTGCATAGTTGATTAAATTTATTACATAAATTAATCAACGTCTACACAAAAATCTATGAACTATAAATCAATTAAACGCACAAAAAACGCTTAAGGTTGGCTTTGATATCACTGTTGGGGTTTCATGAATCATGTATAGGCAATTTAATATAAACGCAGTGGAAACAAAAATGAAATATTTTTATACATGTATCTCCAAAGGCGTTGTTCGTGTGTTTTTAATCAAAAATCTGAATATAAAAGGGAGTTAAATGAATTACCTCTTGAAGCGTGCTTTAAACGAATTGGTTCAAATGTTTTTCAATTCGAGTCCCATAAATGTCGAACCTCTAGTTTAGACACTCCACCAATGGACGTCGAACAAAGAGAGAATTTGCAGATAATCATCACTACGATTATGCTAGCAACTTCGTGCAGATAATCCTTCGTATCATTGATATTTTAGCCACAGCCAAAATGAGAAAATCCTTCATTTTCTCTTTTGTTTTCGTATGTGCGCACACAAAAATGCACACTCACTCTTTTTATAAGAACCGTTCTATGAGCGGGTAACCACCCATGATCAGCAACCGTTGCTGATTGTGGGACGACCAACAACCGTTGCTGATTGTGTTATTCATGCGCACGATCAGCAACCGTTGCTGGTTGTGTTATTCATGCGCACGATCAGCAACCGTTGCTGATCGTGCCTTGCATGCATAATGGTCAGCAATTGTTGCTGACCATCATGCCATGCATAATTTATTTATTTTTTAATTTTTTTATTCAAAAATAGAAACACGCACATGATGTGCGTTGCACATGATCAACAATTGTTGCTAACCATGTGCATAATACAATTAATTAATTAATTAATCAATTCCACAAAAATAAATAAAAAGACATAATCTTTGTGTGCACATTTAGGGTACATTAACATGTCTCCACTTTGGGTATGCATGTGCATCATATGCACGTACGCTCATGATTATGATACAAATTAAATTAAATCACATTTAATTTAATTTCATGTTGACTCAATGCGACTGTAGTAATTGCAAACACATTTGCAAAATTATTTCTCTCTTGTTCCACGTTATCCTAATTGGGTATGGTGTGTGACATCCCTAGGTTCATCACTAAGCTGGTAGTAAGACTTGTACTAACACATTAGTACTCCCAAAATAATTAATTGTGCCGATTAATTTTTGGGTCTTACAAGCCATGATTGACATCTAGCAATATGTCATGGCTACCCAGATAGTGTGAATTCTTTAAGAACATAATGAACTTGTCAATTTTGGCTAAAGTGTAATTTAATCCCTCTGTCTTACTATGCCCCGATCGAACAAAGACCATGGAATATTTGTCAAGTCACCAATTTGATCATATGCAGAAATCTAGTATTTTATTCGAGACATAAAGAATTTATTCTCGGTTACAATCCCGGCCGAGGATTTCAATACATTGTCATAATCAGATTGCATATGACATCATTATAATACCTTGTATGTAACAAGGAGATAGATTCCATATTGCATACACGTGCAACTTCGTATATGAACAAACTATGACCATCAGGTATAAAGACGGATCAACAACCCGGCATTATGTGCATCCATGAACCATAGTTTTTTGATACACAAGTTAACACTGTGTCTTAGGTCTAAAAACTATTTACACAAGACCAAAGCATGAACAATTAGACATTGACCACGCTAAAAGCTTCCATGTTGCTAATCATTCTATATGCGTCACGTTCAATGAATTTGTCTAATACAAACACCTGTGTTCTAACTCAGGCATCGTAATATCCAATAACTTGTGACTCATCATTCCCTTAAGTATCCAATACTTAATGGTGAAGTTAAGAACACACTGGTCTCAACATGATTATAAATATCCACTCAATAATCCATTGACTAGGAACGATTTAAAGATTCAGTCTAATTATGAACCTATCACATATATTCTTGACGTCTCAAGAATAGGTTTAGTTGCAACTGATCTTATGGAATCATTCATAAATATAAAATAATCGGACAAATGAATGAATACGTCATTGCCATTAATTAAATAATAATAATGATAGTACAACTGAAATCCCTAATATGTAACTATTACATAGTAGCTTTAGGGCATACATCCAACAAGAAATGCATAAATAAGACGGTGCCAAAGAACAGTATCAACTTCCTTTAAGAGACTTTGAAGGGCTGCTCGCATCTCACTTCTGACTTTGTATAAAGTTTTAATGTTTTCAAGTGAAGTATTTAATGCCATATGAACACAATTAGCCGCCTGAGGTCCTAGCCTGGGTTTGACTGGTTTGACCCACTCGTCATGGTTTGTTTTGAATTCACATCTGGGAAGCGATTGCACAGAAAACTAAAGATGGTCAAAATGTGACACCACCTCAACCAAAATGAAACATACCAACAAGTATTCAACTATGCAATTGAGAAAGGGAACTAGCTAAATGTGCAACTGAGATATAATAATTGCTCTAGGAACAGTACAAAACAAATTTAGTGCAGGCAGGTAGGCTTACTGCCCCCATAAAGCCAAGACATCCAGAACCATGATTAGACCCCTGGTTTCGATTCTGTTTGCATTTTGGCCTTCAAGGACCAATATAAATTGGCCTGCTAGGAATATAATATTAATATTAATTCAAAGTTATGATAGAGAAACACCTTTGCAACGAAAGCATGGCAGAAGAAAGTGCTTTGAGAGTAGATATTGCATTCTGAAGATTAGTTGATTGTTCACAGAAATCTTTAAGGCTGGGGACATTTGAAGCAATATGCTGACCAAAATTTATATGCTTGGGCGGCTGATCTACATAGTCCCAAAGAAAAATTCCATTTAGAGAAGATATTGCAACATACATAGCATGAGGAAATATTGGACCATCAATTACAATATAAATATAACCAAGTGTAGGGATGAGTTCATAAAGGAAACCTACACCCAGACAACTTTTCAGCTGCTTTACTAACAACATACAGGGACTTGTGCTTTGGGACCTTAGAAAGCTCAAAGAGATCATCAGCAAAAACAAGTCTCCTTGGCCTTCTAGGTTCTACTGTATTCAATTGCAGTAGAATATGTCCAACACGATGCAAAATTGATGGATCACGGGAAACCATCCTTCAGAAGTTCTATAAAGTTATCAAAGTGTAGAGGACAAAAGAAATGCTTGAGTACAAGAGAAGACAATGCAGTGAGTAAGAGAATCCCCAAAAAGCTTCAAAAAGTGAAAAGTTCATCCAAACATCAATATCAATTTGTGCAAACAGTGGCAGACCTGATGCTACTTCTCTCTCAACAATCCAATAACTCTAACTCCCCTCTTCTCCTACAATAGTGATGTCAGACTTGTCAACTTATTCCCAGCAACCTAATGTGTTCTCTCCCAATCTAGATTCCCGAGCCTTGTCACATATCCCATCACCTCAAATCTGGCAAAAAGATATCACTTCCTCAAATCAGAACGCATGGGGGACCAAAGCAGTGACATAACATCACCAACATGATAGTTGCCAACCACCAAAACTTCATAAGCTGTTTATCTTTCATTAAAGAAAACAAGAAAGCGGTACACCCCGTTTCAGATTTTTCATTAACAACAACAACAACATTAAAGTGTCTCCTCAGGTCGCTACATGGATTCCACATAATCATATAGTGAGATACAGAGTTTCAGGCATGAGTTCGAATCTGCAGTGAACTTCTTCTAGCCAGCCTATCAGGAACATTCTCGTCTTGACATTGATTTCTATTTGGTTACCTATTTAATCATGCACTCGACCATCATCCTGTTGAAGTACTAGACGAGTGAGTAACACAAAAAATTTCCAGTTGGTTATCTATTTCTACTTAGAAATTTACTTTTGAGTTTGTAGAGTAAGGATTCTTACCTTGTGTTGGAGAGAATCGGACTGTAAACACACGTCAAAATTGGGCAATGACAAAACTTAATCTGTCTAGTGAAGAAATGCAACAAATAGTTGTTGCAAATATGCTCACTAATGGGCAAAATTGAGCACAAATCAAGTATAAACTGTAGAAAGTTGCTCCCATCATACGAAAAAAGAACTAAGAATTTTTTTTTTTGTTGATGTCATAAAACAGCATCAACTGACACCCACTGCTGTCTTCATCTGAAAAAAAAAGGATGAAGTTCAAACCATAAGGATTATTCAACATTACAAGATGAAAATAGATGGTGTACTTTCTTACAACATGCCATGTACAACTTAAAGGAAACCATATTAGAGCGACAAAAAGGAAAGAAAATGCTATTCTCATATCACACACCTAGTGTGAGGTGCCTCCGGTGCATGAGGATTCTTTCTCTTTCACTTCTCACTAGCGCTCTTTAACCGAGTATTTGGTTTACCTTTGGGCTTATCCGAAGAGGATCAAGTATTTTAATTCCACAGTCTGCTGCATTAGATTCATCATTTTCCAGCAAAGAATTAACATCATCTTGACCTGTGAGAGATTGTACTTTGTTCGTAACATGAGAGCGAAGATCCATCAAGGTTGTAGTTGCAATCTTCTCCGTAACATCATGATTGGCACTAATATTCATAACATTGAAAGCCAATTGCATTAACCTCTTCAAGCGCAATGTCTTTGACTTTCCCGCATCACGAGAGCTCTCTCCAACATCATCGCAATGACTACTTTGTTTCGCAATTTTTGTCCACCTCTTCAAAATGTATTGTAATGGAATTCTTGGAACATTTACAACATGTATCAAGATACATAAAGCATGCCTGCACAACCATCCTTGCATTTCAAATAACTTGCAGTTGCATGTAATAGTAGAATTGCCTGGACAAAAATGGACAATATGCTTTCTTTCACTACTATCAGCTCCCAATATGTAAGTGTGCAATGGCCCATCAATTTCTAATCTAAGAACATGTTCAGAAAAAGAATGCAATAACTCATCCTCAAACTTTCTATAAATGACATGTGTGTAGACTTGTGCCGCATGTTTCAATATTCCACTATTTTCAACCATAATTCACGGCATTCCTCGAGCACACTCAAAATCATCAATAACTTCAGAGTAGTGCATTTTCTCTGCTTGCTTTTCATAATGAGTAACAAATTCAGATAAAGTCATACTCTTACATGCCATTTCTTGAAAGACACTATTAGTGCTCTCACTTCTTTGGGTGGATCTAATTCATACAGAAAAAATATCTCGGCCAAATGCAGGACACCATTTATGACGTAGGCGATAGATATTATCCAACCACTTGTTGTCCTCTAACTTCCACTCATGACACATAGCCTTACAAGTGTTTTCCAATTCAAGTTCTAATTCACACTTATATAAAATCTTATGCCAATATTTATTGCAAAACCCCGGCTTTCCAAGAAGATGTCCAATATGACACATAGCATTTTTCCCAATATGCCATACACATAAACGATGATTCATGTTCAGAAGAACAATTTTGATGGCATTTGCCGTTGCATGATCTTGATTAGGGAAAATAGTCTTAGGTGCTTTATTACCCATTGCCTCTAAAAAAGATTGAAAAGCCCACACAAAAGAAGCAATGGTTTCATCCAATAGAAATGCACAACCAAATACAACATTTTTCCAATGATGATTCAAGCCAACAAAAGGTGCACATATCATATTGTACTTATTTGTACGATAAGTAGTATCAAATACCACATCTCCGAAACTTTCATAATCTAGCTTAGATAGACCATCGGACCAAAAAAAATTGGTCAATCTTTGTTCTTGATCAAACTGAAATGCATAAGAAAAATTGCTTCCATTTGATTGTAAGAAATTAAAATGGTTAATGAGATTTTGACAATCTCTGGCAATAATCAAGTTCCTTCTCTTTGATTGCAAAATTTTTTGAAAATCTCGTAGTGTGAAGCCAACATTCTCTTGTCCTCCCGCTTCACTACTAAGGTACAAATATGCTTTCGTAGCCCTTACACCAGCCCTAGTCAAAGAAGCCAAAATACTTCTATTAGTATCTGTTATGTGCCGATATGACCGTATTAGGTGCTTTTGTTTATCACCAACAAAAGGATGATTATGAACCTCCTCAAATTTGACAACTACCCAAACTCCATCTTCAATTTTGAATTTAATGCAAGCTTTACATCCGGTTCTTTTCATAGTCCTATAAACATCTCTTTGTTCATGAGGTAGGATTGGTGGAGAATGTCCTTCACAGTTACACAAAAATGTGCATGTTCACAAGATTCCTTTACTATTGTTTGCTCTTTGTCCTTTTCGTACTCCAAATCCTTTGCAAATTGCATATGCATTATATGTATTATAAGCTTCGTCCTCGTTAGCAAATGTCATGCCAATTTTAAATTCAAAATCTTTATCAACATTATGGATGATGACATTATCCTTTGCAGCGTCTACAAGTTTTGAAAAAAAAATCATCATTTAAAGATAAAAGATAAATTCAAACAAACTTAAATTCTAAAGAGAAGAGTCATACCCATATATCCCGCGAACAAGTCATATTGGTTACCGAGGTCTAGGAATTTGATTTAATTCTTATCTCCAAATCACCAACATCTCCAAGAAGAGCAGGCTAAGTAACACTCAAGAACCTCAACCTATCAAAGGCATCACTAGCATTGCTGATAGAGGGGAAAAAAGGAAACCAATTTCAGCCATAAATCAACAAATAAAGGCAAAGTTTAAATTCTTCACCATGAATTAGAAGCCAATTCACATAGAAATGAAGATATATGTGAGAGTGAAATGCTCACTTGACAAGCTCTCCAAGAAACACTTCTTTGTGGCTGTATAAACTCCAGACAATCAAATCCAATAGATGACTACCTGCAAAAAATGTAAAGTTTAAATTTATCAGCACATAAGTGGAGGGTGTAGTCCTAAACGATTGGAATACAATGTAGAAGTCACATTGATATCACAAGTTCTTCAAAACAATCAACCAATCATAATACCTTTCAGAGTAAATCCTTACGTACTAAATTTGTCATTTTAAATTGTTCTACATGTCAATCTCCTCTAATATTTCACAATGTTCAGTAGCAATAACTCTGAAAAGGTAATCAAGCTTCCATTTCCAACAACAATGTTCAAGCATTTCATCGAATAGATGGTGGGCGACTCGATTAGATCTATTATGCTTAAAAGATCATTTCTGGTCATTAGTTACAAGGGAAAAAAAGAGAGAAAGTATTGCCATGGCCAAACTAGTAGCCCACACCTAAATCAATTCGATAGAATCACAACTTAAACCGAACAAATAACTTGGTTTTCATGTCAATCCTTCGAAAGTCAAATTCCGTGGAAAAAAGAGTTGACCCTCATGATTCGTTGTCTTCAATAGAAGCCCAATTGACTTTTTGCCCTCCTTCCCTTTTCTTAGTCCTATCTAGTCTCGATTACTAAGTGAATTGCAACGATTGACGCTAGACTATTGAGTTAAGCATTAGTGGGCACAAACATGGGTTTTCTTCCTAAACTAAACGAGAGTGCCGCATGGACTCTTACCTTGTGTGGGAGAAAGCTGGTCGTGTCTAAACCGAGCCACTCACGGTTTGTATTGCCGAAGCCGGAAAGGTGATGACGGCGACAAACAAAGCGAGCAGCATGTGAAGGTCAAGAGCACTCGAGACCTAGTGATTGCAAACTTTTTTCGCTTTAGGGGTGACGTGCCCAAGCCCAAAATAGAAATTGAGCCACTCACGATTTCTATCACCGGAACCAAAAAGGTGACGACGGCAACAAGCGAAGCGAGCGGTGTGAGGACTGAGGACCCAGCAATTGCATACTTCTTTCGCTTTAAGGGCAACGTGCCCGAACCCAAAACAAAAACCGAGCTGCTCGTGATTTCTATTGTCGGAGTCGGAAAGGCGACGGCGACGACGATTGAAGTCGAAGTCAAAGAAGGAGGAGGAGGAGGAGGAGAAGGATTTAGGAGGTGAGTAAATAAACGAGGGAAAAAAGGCGTCGGGAAGAAAGAGGGAAAGCTTCTTTATTTTCGAACGTGAAAAGACTTTGCCTTGAGAGAGAGAGAAAGTAGTAATTAATGCCCTTTGCTCAGCTAGTGACTGTTCTTCAGCAGACCTAGAGGAGAGGGAAAGATGGATTTACATATTAATTTTTTATTCCAACTCAGATGATAGATGTCACTTTATTAGTGGTCTACATGGGCCAATATACGCCAAGTAGGAAAATGACTTGGTGATTGTAAACCATGGAATATTTTCTCCTAAGAGTGAGACTTATTTAACCTAAAATCTAAAATGAAGGATGGAGTGCACTGTACAAAAAGGACCCCATTCATAAGCCATACTCAATTGGGTGTTCCCTTATAGTAAACCAAAGAGAACCAAAGGGGAGGACCAAAGGTCTATAGGATGACATATTTTCATAAGACTACAATAGGGTCTGTGTCATGCCTCGGACCTTTCTTCCCTAAGTCATGGGTGCACGACGTCCTTGAGATCATTGCTTTTGTGACATCCAACGAGGTGTCGCCGACCTATTTCTTTTATCTTTCAATTATGAACATGCAAAAGTGTTTAACTTCATTACCCAACAACAACCAATTATCAAATAGCAAGAAAACACGTAAGCAACACACTTCATATATTATGTATCAATAATATCAGAAGTTATTACAAGCCTGCTTTTACTAGCGTCTTTTCCAATTACAACCAAATAGGGTCAAAGTTAATCCTGGTTCCTCTATATCCAACACATTCACTTTCAAGTCGAAGGGCATGCTAAAGCAAATGGGAAAGGTATCCATACTTATTGCCTAAAAAGAGGTAAACAACAATTAGGGGTGATCGGTTTCCAGTCCAATCCGGTCCCACCTAAGAACCGGGAACCGAATTGAGATGACCGATTCCTAATTTCTACGACCGTGGACCAGAACGACTAGTCCTGGAACCGGGGACCGAATGGACCAACCAGTCCAGTCCAGTTCCAATGAACCAGATCACTTATTACCATTACATTAAAAAAAAATACGTTTATGTGAGCTTCCAAAAATATTCATCCCCTAATACAAATACATGTTATTAGAGAGGCAAAAAAAGAAAAAAAAGTAGAACTCCAAATCAACAAAAGTTCAATTCACACTTCTGCCTTGGTTTCCCTCAAGTTAGGGTTAGTGAGAGGAAGCGAAAGAGAATTGAGAAAGTGAAGTAATGGTAGAATTTAGAGGGTTCCTATTTTTCTTTTTTTAGTCTAATAAATTTAGAAAATTGTTTAGAAATTTAAAAAAAGAAAATAAAAATGATCGATCTAGCCCTATTGATCCAATCGGTCTAGTTCCCACCATGGAACTGGGAATCGGACCAACTAGCCACTGGTTCCAAAAATGGGAACTGGGGACCAGACCAACACCTGGTAGGATAGCCCAGAACCAATCGGTTCGGTCCGATCCTAGTTCGGGCAATTCCCGTTACACACTCCTAACAACAACAAATGAGTCGAAATTCAATAAGTAAATCACCTAATCCTCGTACATGAGGATGCATCTTATTGGAAACATATGATTCTTGATGCTAATAATGTCGATGGCGGATCAAGAGCAAAGCCATTACTTTGCTTTGACTATGTACAATAAGTGCTCTCAAATACCTAAAATGCGAAAATGATCAATAGTCATATAATATATATTCCATAAGCAAAACATACGAACATCTATAACCCATCACATAGGTTTCCAATTATCACTTCACCTCAACTACGTATATGTGTTAATCCCAGCATACTTTCAATGCATGCATTCCTTCGACTTTTCATTGAACACATCAAACATATCATACTTATGCATATATTGGCATTCATAAAAGAGTCATTTATCACCGTTTTAGCTCGACCAAGCTCTCTTGACTCAATTGAGGTTTTCAATTTCATGCTGGGCTTCCTAGTTCAACCAAGGCATTTCAGCTCGATCAATACTTCTCGGGACTAGCTTTTCAAGACTTCTGAGTTCAAACCTAGCATTCCGTTGACGTATAATCAACAAAACTTCCTTATAAATTAATATTTGCAAGGTAAGTATTAACACCATGAATCGATGGTTCTTGAGCAACCCTCTATGAGCATTTAACAATATATAACTTATCCATAACGATTTCTTGCAACACTAAATAAGCACATGATAGAACATGATTACAAGACAATGGTTTCTCATAATCCGACAATCATATGACCATATTAGCCTTTCCTTACAACTAGTCATGCATGTGCCAAGATGTACTCGCTTTTGAACCTCAAAACCCAAGCAAATCATGAGCAAACATATATAATAGAACACAAGCCTCCTTCATAGGTTTGATCAACAATCAACAAACTAGAGCAAGTTCCTACAAGCAACCGGTTATGCAATACAATGCCCTATCCGATGATTAGGGGATTTACTTACTAAACTGTACATCATGCTAAGCACGGTGTAAGGTTCATGGCCCAAATTGACCGATAAAAATGTTGACCTATCCAAGCAAGGGCATGGATAGATATGTCTCAATACCAACCCATCATGCGAGGTTCATTCTGATATGCCTGGATGTCAATTTGAGCCAACGAGACTTGTCCATGGCCCAAGGCATACTTAAATAACACACGAGCAACAAGATGAGAACAAATAATATCATACTCATTCAAGTATAAATGAGACTAGAATCCACGTCCAAACTATGAAACACAATGTTCCATCCAACAATTAGAGGATTTACTTACCTTGCCATAATCATGCAACATGCCGAGCACGGAACAAGGTCCTCGAGGCCTAAACTGACCAGTCAAGACACCAACTTACACCAAGTAAGGTCTTGGATTGGTACATCTTAGTACCAAACTACCAAGTTAGGTTTGTTTCAACACTTTTTGATGCCGATCCAACCCAAGCAAGACCTGTCCATAGCCTGGGGCATGCTTCTAAATGTTTGAGCAATCATACGAAATTATATAAGAACAACATATGTGAGTTCAAACAACAACAAGCAAGCAATAGCAAATTCCTAGGAGCAAGAACAAGCCTAGAACCCATATTCAAACTATGCAACGCAATGTCCCATCCTAAGATTAGAGGATTCACTAGCAAAACCGGAACGAAATGTATAGGCGACGACGAAAGAACGGACAAATGGATGACACACGGCAGCTCATGGCAACTCATGGTCGATGGTGAGTGGCGTGGGCGACGGGCGATGAGTGGTAGTGGCGACAGCGTGCAGTGACGTGCAACAAGCGGGGGTGGACGGTGAGGGGTAGCCGAATGAGAGAGCAAGAGAGGGAGAGTGAAATCAAGGGAGTAAGAGGCTATATATAGACAATCCAAACTTGCTCTCCAAGTTGAGCATTAATGAGGCATTCTTGGAAGATCATAGATATTAAAGAAGCAATTCAAGTGAATCTAAGTTTTAACTGCACTTTTATGAGCGAGTTTCCAAATGCCATTAATGGCTTAAATTGGCCTTGGCTTGATAATTCCTCTTGGGCCTATCTAATAGACTTATGTTCTATTAGGCTCTTCCTTGGGCGTATGGCTCATGGGTTTCTAATGGGTGGCTCACTCTTCCTAGATCAAAGATTTGGGGCCAAAAACTATTCATAGGGGACTATCTTGACTAAACCAAAAAGGAACATTTCCTAACTAACCTTTAATCGATACCCCTATTAGGACCAGGGTTCATGGCTAAACTTTAATACAAAGTGCCCTTAATACGGCCTATTTGAATTAGGTGGCCTTTTGGGGCGTCGCTTGCGTGACTCATAGTTGATTTAGAACCAATCCATGTTTGAGTCTTATCGACCAATAGATTACCATCGATTTTCATGTAATCACGCATAATTAAATTACTTACTCAGGGCACGTCATCTTGCGAAATTGGTTTAGGATCGTTTCTAATTAATCTAATGACTATGTAGAATCACCCACAATATGGCAATGTATACTCTTGTCGAATCGATCAATAATTTATGATATCCTTAAATTCGACCATTCTCAAAATATATGAAATGGTTATTTTATTAATGCATAGTTAATTAAGTTTAACTCCGAATTGATTCAAGAATTGTTCATGAGTCAACTAACCTATTAGAAAAGGCCATTAATGATTAAAATGCACACAACTAGAGAATTCAATCATGGATAGATCACTTGACTATAAAAATCAAAGAAGAACAATACTACGCTGTAACAAGTCAATTAACAAATGGAAATAAATCGATTTGATAGAAGTATGTGGTCGGATCGCGGGTGATTTCGCACGACTGTGATATTAACTGCAAGCAACAGTAAACCAATTTCCTTTTGGTTTTATATTCAAGATGAGCAATTGATCTCTAGTGATTACATGACCACTGAGGGTCATCCATGATTTGAAGATGCATAAATGTGAATTAAAAATGGATCAACCATGAGTTAAATGCATGAAAATCCCTAAAAACCACTTGATAGTTTAGGTCATATTAGAGTCGCATTTGATCAATTTTAACCACTAACTTTAATTACATTTCAACTTTCAAGGATTTAAAGACAATCTTTTTAGACATTGCCTCGTTAATCTATCTATTTATCAGTAAGCATCAATTTTTGGACAAGGATTAGTGTGTCACGAATTGGAAGCTGAAAAAGGAGCCTACGCTAAGCAAAGGCCCAATGGGCCTCACGCCTCTTGAATTTGGCCAAGTGGCCCCAAAGAAGCCTACCAAGCCCAATTCAAAGCCCATTTCAACAATTTAACCCATGAGCATAAATGGTGTTTTATACTATGGCTTGTTAATTTACCAAAATGCCCTTTCTAGAAGAGTTTTAGCATTTAATGAAGATTGAGATGAGAAAATGTGATAAGGAAGAAGACAAGCAAGCATGCTTGGCAAGGAGGAATTCAACAAATGTTGTTCCTTGGCATTGAATGAAGCTCAAGATGGAAAATCTTGGAAGTGAAAGGGAAATCTGACTTGCCTCACTTATTCTCTCATTTTGTCTCTCAACTCCCAAGTCTCACTCTCTCTCCCTCTTCCTCCCTTCGGCCAACTCCATTGCCCCCTTTCTCTCTCTCTCTCTCTCTCTCTCTCTCCTATTTTTACCTTGCCACTACCCATTCCGCCATGCACCACCGCCCATCTTGCTGCCGTTTCGTAGTCGTGAAGCCACGTCACCCCACTGTGCCATCACCGTCATCGTTGTTGTCACCATAGTAGCACCGCCACCCCCTAACCTCCTCTCCACCACCACCACCACCACCACCACCACCACCACCACCACCACCACCACCACCACCACCACCACTGAACACCACCATCACCAAAAGCCGCCCACCTTGCTATTTGAAACCATGAGCTGCCGCCATTCGTCTTGCCATGTATTTTGTTGCTCACTGCTTGCACCGTCACTATCGTTTAGCTCGTCGCCACCAAATCCATGAGTTAACTTCCTAATCATTGATTGGGGTGTTAATTGCATTTAAGGGAATGCTTAGTGTTAATTAATGATAGTTTAGATGATAAGTTATTGCAATAAGTGATAAGTAGAAGTGATATGACATTGCGATAAGTGGTAGTGATAGGTTATCAAGGAAAGTGATAAGTGGAAGTGATAACCTATCATGGAAAGGATGATAAGGTATCACTAAAGGGGTGATAAGCTATCATAGATTTAGTGATAAGCTATCACTGAATAGGTGATAAGCTATCGAAAAATAAGTGACAAGCTATCACTAAATTAGTAATAAGCTATCAAAAAATAAATGATAAGCTATCACTAAAGTAATAATAAGCTATCAAACAATAAGTGATAAGCTATCATCAATGGGTGATAAGTTATCATTTATAGGGTGATAAGTGGTTGTTATTTGTGATATGTGCTTGAGATAAGTGGTGAATTCATGCATGATTTATGTTGATTGAAGCATGTATTGCCATGAAAAGGGAGTGCTTAATTAAAATACTTAGGTTGCTACTTTAAAGAATGGTTTTATGAGCATTTACTTGGTAATTCACGAAGTGTCATTTGGATGCCATGTTTTATATGTTGAATTGGGCAAAGAAGTATGAAAAAGATAGACGGGTTAACTAGGTGCCAGTGATCAGGTACGATTATTTTATTGCATTTTTACTTGTGGAGGTTGCAATAGTTTGACGTGTGAGCACGAATCACTTCTGCATTGGTTAATGAGAAAAATGAAAATGGGCTTAAGTGCTTGGTGTGCTCGTGTGGTCACTTAAAGTAACCCATCATTCAAAGCTTTATGGGGACGATACCCGATTTTTATTGGATGCCCGGCGGGAGTCCGGATGCTAAATCGTGGTTGAGGCTAGGCCAATGCTCTTTATGCAATGCCATTTGTGGGGTAGGCCAAGACGATGCCATACCCAATGGGGTGGGACTATGCCCGATCATGTCAAAAGACCACTAAATTTCATGTTGGTTGTAACTATGAGCTGTTGTAATAATTGGAACGCGTGGGAATGCATTGTGCACAGGAATTATCGGAAGTTTTCTGATTTTATTTGATGCTTGTTGCAGGTTTATGATGCACTATAATTTATTATATGCATTGCATGTGCCAAGACGAGGTAAGAATGCCTGTGGATTCTTTCGATGGTCTTGCTGGTTGTCATAGGCTTGAGGCCCCACTCATGTTAATAGTTAAGGCAAAGCAAGGGTTTTGCTATTGATCTAGCATCGATAATAATCTCCATGTTTAGTTCATCCGAGGTGAGTTAGCTTCCTAAATGAGGTTTAGATAGTTAACTTATGGAGATTTATCTCACTCATTGTTATTTAATGCTTTCAAGTCCTTAATCATGTCATCTCACTTCTTTCATTTTCGACATCCCATCGCCTTTGAGTTATTTGTGATGGAGTTTGTTGTAGAGAGGGTGCGAAGCCGTCTTCCAAAAATACACTTCTACAATGTGGGTTGACGAGGGGCTAGATCTATTGGTTCCCCATGACTATGTGGCATGGTTCATATGGTATGATGGGGACCTCTTGGGTCCTTTCGAAGGGCTTAAGGGGTAACGCCTCGATATAGTGTGGGGAAATCACTTTTTATACTTGCCCTCATAACGTAGAGGAATTAACCTAACCCCAACCCCTTTTGTTCTAATTTGAATAAGAAAGGTCAGCATAACGAACTTCGATATAATAAACTTCTGATGTGCAGTTAAGATTAATGATACGTGATGTTGCTATGTTTTTTTTCACTATCCCTATAGTTGAGATTGACTGGGTGAATATATATTGCTTCCGCTTATGTATAATCAAAAGATAAAAAGAATGGGTTAGTGATGTGTCCTAGGACATTGCAACTCAATGACCGAAGAGAAATAGGGATTGTCACATGCTCAAGGGTCGAGGTGTGATATAACCTTTCGCTAATTGACCCATGACAACATAAGGTCGTCTTGCATTGATCTTTATGGTCGAACTATTTTTCAATGGTCAAATACTCTAGTCGAGCGCATTTCTCGATCCTCAATTGTCTCTCCTAATTGAATAGTTGACTCATGCACGATCCTTGAATCGACTCATGGTCTAATCCTATTATTAGTGCATTGATAATTTAAGCCACTTCTCTTGTCGAAATAGGATCCGAATCGAGGGTGTTACAATCTGATTCTCATAAGAAATGACCTAGACGCAATGCTTATATACAAGGCGTGCAATGGCAATCAGGTATCGTGAATCAGAAGATTAAGCATGAGCTTTGGATCAAGTCTTGGCTGATCTAAGGTCCAACACCGTGACCTATGGATTAGACTACTACACTGGTGGTTCTTGTGGCGACGCTCAATGCTTTGGTCATAAGAGTGTATGTCATTGGGCAGGTGCAGTCGAACTATGTTACATGCATGAATTTTTTATTATGGTGAAATTAAAAAGTTAAGCCCGTCCACTGTCATATCATGGCTTCAACCTCTTGACCCTAGCATCAGATATGAGCATTAGGAATTCACTAAATGATCAATCAATTATTTTAAATTCCAGACTAAGATTGCAAGTCCATTTTTTTTGGTAAGGATCTTCATGTGTTTTTTCTCCCTTTCGTTGGTTCAATAGAGAGGAAAAAGGTCTAGATGTATTACGTTCACAAAAGCTTACAATCGACGAATAAATGAGAGAGCACATAAGATTTACTTACCATTATGTAAGTAA
>CM026416.1:13995298-14131689 GCA_014858505.1 Corymbia citriodora subsp. variegata | reverse complement strand
CCCCCCCCCCTTTTCAAACTTAAGGCAGATCAAACAACAAGAGTTTAGAAATTAAATTTAAAAATGTGGCACTGTAAGAGCCTTTGTAAAACCATTAGCTAACTAGTCCGTAGTCCTAACAAAACGAAGAGAAATAGTGTGAGCCTGGAGGTGATGAGGAGTAAGATGGCAGTCGATCCCGATATGTTTGGTGCGCTTATGAAAAACAGGATTAGCACCAATATGAATGACACTTTTGTTGTCACAATATAGAGGAGTGGGATCTTGGAGCAAGATGCCCATGTTAGCAAGCAAATGACGAAACCAAACAATCTCAACAATAGTGTCAGCCATAGCATGATACTCAGACTTAATAGGGAGCGTGAGACAATCTATTGTTTCTTGGCATGCCAAGAAATGAGAGAATCGCCAAGGAAAATGCAGAATCCTATGACAGACAGACGATCAGTGACATCAGAAGCCCAGTCAACATTGGAAAAGCATGTAACTCGAGGAGACGAGGACAGCAAAAATAAAGACCGCGTCAAAGTACCCCAAGGTACCGCAGGATCCGCAGAACAGCAGCATAATGAGTAAACTGAGGGGCAGCAATAAACTCACTAACAACATGAACTGCATAAGCAATGTCAAGCTGCGTAATAGTAAGATACACAAAACTGCCGACCAGAGTCCGATAACAAGTCATATCAGACAGAAGCTCCCTTTCGTTTGGGCAAAGCTTCTGATTCAACTCAATAGGAGTGACTGTAGTACAAGAATCAGAAAGGGCAGCCCTGGAGAAAATATCGGTGGTATACTTCTGTTGTGAAAGAAGAATACCATGAGTACTGCGAGCAATCGCAAGCCCGAGAAAACAATGCAACGGACCATGATCTTTCATAGCAAATTGTTGCTGAAGATAGCTCTTGGTATGCACAATGTAATCAGTCATTATCGGTGATGACCATATCATCCACATAAAGAAGAAGAATAGTATAGCCAGAAGACAAAATATGAACAAACATAGCATGATCAGCCTCATTTTGTACAAAATTCACAGAATGCATAGCACTAATAAACATCTCAAACCAAGAGCGTAAGCAAGACCAGGTGGTAGCTGCATAAAGATTTCCACCCGAAGATCCTCGTGAAGAAAAGCTTTCTTTACATTTAGCTGATAGAGAGGCCAGTTGCGAACAGAAGCAACGGCTAGAAGAGTATGAACAGAAGTCATCTCTGCTACTCGAGCGAAAGTCTCCTCAAAGTCAATGCCATATTCCTCTGAGAAACCTTGCAGCAACCAAACGTGCCTTGTAGCGCTCAATGCTACCATCAAAATTGGTGATCCATTTTGGAAAACTCTAGAATCAACTAGACTAGGAATGAAGTACACAAAGAAAAGCCTTGGCGGCAAGCAAGCAGGCAGCAAAAGAAACCTTTGAAAAAGTCAAAAATAGTGGGCTGAAGAATGAAGAAGAATCTAGAAGTGGGATGCAAGACAAAAAGCAAGTCCAAGTCAAAGTTGAAGAGTAAAGAAATGTCTAAAGTCATCTAGATGTCTAAGTTGGTCAAGAAGAGGCGGTGTCTCATGCCTATAAATAGGACTTGGTGGACGTCTTTGTATGGTGTGAGGCTTAGACCTCCACCATGTAGATTATGCATGACGTTTAGACCTCCACCTGCGTGTGGGTGTCTGCTCCACCAACATTTCCATCAAACTATTTTATTCAACTAATGAAACTATTTTCCCTTTATCCCATGACCTATACCCTTGAACTATTTTACCTTGTCCCTTGTCCATCCTTTACCAAATACATACTATGCACATACACTTGCACACATCAAAACACAAACTATCAATCATATCAAAACCACGCTTCCGTACACATCCAATTTTCTAACAGCTCAATGCTACCATCAAAATGAGTCTTTGCTTTGTAGATCCAACAACAGGATATTAAGGATCGATGTGGTGGAAGAGGGAGAAGTTCCCAAGTACCAGAACTCTATAATGCAGAAAGTTCCTCAACCATGGCCTGACGCTACCCAGCATGTTGTACTGCCTCGCGATAACAAGTAGGTTCGTACACATCATGGACAGCAACCTAAAAGGAACCAAACCTGGCAGAATAATAAGCAGTAGCAACATACCGAGTGGGGGGCGACAATCTCAAGGAGGATTACGACATGGCTCTAGAGAGGCAGAATCGTCAATGGCAAGAGTGGCAATAGTGGGAGGTAGCTCAGGCGGAGAAGGAGGTGCAGCTATATTTGGAGGAGGAGAAGCAGGGGCAGGAGGTGGGTCACGATAAGGATCAGCCAAGAAGTACATGAAAGGAATAGGAGCAGACACTGAAGACGTAGTCGTAGTAAAGAAGTAAGGAACATGCTCATGGAAAGTGACATCAAGAGAGATACAGATGCCCTGAGCAATCGGATCATAATAACGATATTCCTTGGGCTCGATGCTATAGCCTAAAAATGCACGCGGTATGGATCAAGCAGCCAATTTCATACGTTCAGTTGGAGGGAGAAGCATGAAACACATGTACCCAAAAACTCGAAGATGTGTATAGGTAGGAGAATGGGAATGAAGTCGCTGAAAGGGCATATCCTGATGGAGAATAGGTAAGGGAATGCGGTTAATAAGATGAACCACAATGAGAAGAGCCTCAGCCCAAAACCCGATAGGAACCGAAGTAGAGAGTAAAAGAGCACAAGTGGCTTCAAGAAGATGTTGATGCTTATGTTCAGCAAACCCCATTTGGAGCCAGGACACCAGGACAGGAAAGTTTTGGCAATGTCCCATCATTAACTAAGAGAGAACGAAAAGCACTCAAAAAGTTTGATAAATGATAAGCAAATCACTAAGCTGACGCATAAGATATAACAAGTATAGCAAGAATAATCATCAATAAATGAAACATAATATTTGAAACCATTCTCGTATGCAACAGGGGCAAGGCCCCACACATCAGAATGAACGGGATAAAAAATAGCACTAGAGCTAGAAGTACTCATAGGAAAAGGCAGAGCAGACTGCTTTGCTAAAGGACACATTAAATAGGGAGGTAAAGCACCAGAGAGGATAGGGCCAAGAACCCCCGGTTATTGAAGGATAGAAAGGCAAAAAGAGGAATTTGCCCAAGATGCTGATGTCATTGCGCAAGATCCACAGTAGCTAGCATAGGATAAGGAGAGGAAGTGGAGGTGGATAGAAGGTAGAAGGACTGCATAGTGTACAATTTGCCATTCCTACTGCCCTTGCTAATCATCTTGCCACTTGAACGGTCCTGCACAAAGCAAAAGCGATCAGTAAAACTCATAATACAAGAAACATCAGTAAGCTGGCCGACAAACAAAAAATTAAGGCCTAGATAAGGGACATGCAACTCATCGGGAACACAGAAAGCCCAAAGGCAGACAATAGTCCCCTACTGAGCAGCCATAAGAAGAGAACCATCAGCTGTAAAGAATCGTGCCAAGGACTTCAGCTCAGGAAGCTCAGTGAGACATGTAGCTGAAGCAAACATATGTCTAGCGGCTCCTAAGTCAAGAATCCAAGTAGTAGACGAGCCACCTGATAAGGAAGCAGCAGCCGCAAAAGAATCAGCAGGAGTGACAACAACTGAAACGGCAGAATTAGACGACTGAGAGTTAAGCTGCAACTTATTTAATCGTGCTAATTAAGCCTCAAGTGCAGTAAATCGCTCATCCACAGAAGGAGAAGCAAGAGAAACATGCTGAACCAGAGTAAGAGCGGATGGAGCCCGAGAAGAGCCCTGGGCATCGCATCGCTTCTTATTACAGCGGGACTCGATATGACCACGACAATGACAGTAAAACACTGAACAAACTGTTGAGAACCCTGAGTTGAAGCAGGAGACAGTGACGTAGGTCAAGGAGTAGCAGCAAGAATCGCAGTATGATTAGGCACTACAGAAGATGAGAGAAGACCCATTTGGGTTTCCTCAGATTGAAGTTCCTTGAAGCATCAAGAAGAGAGGGTGGAGGATTTTGATAAAGAATCTGGCTACGAACACCCTCAAAAAGATCGAAGCTTCATAAGAAATCATAAAGTTGCAAGCAATCCTTGACATATGGTACAACTTGAACATGTGGAATGGGAGATAAAACATCAAGCCGACTCCAAAGTGACTTCAAATAATTATAAAACTCACGGATAGATCGAATGCCCCGAGTAGTAACGGTAATTTCCTGCTGTAATTGGTAGATACGGATAGAGCTAGTCTGAGTAAACATGTCAGCGAGCTGATCCTAGAGATTCTTTGCACCCGTGGTGAAAGCAAACTATGGGCGAAGGGCATGAGCAAGAAAGCCAAATACAATGGCCCAGGCACTTCAATCAGCAGCAGTCCATGTCCGAATGTCAGATTCACGCTTGGCAATTGCCTCGAAGTGAGTTTGGGTTGCTCAGTGTCCTTGAGTTGGGCATGACAGATGCAAAGACCCTCAACATGTTCGATTAAGTCACAATAAACAAGTGCAGCCATAGTCGATGGCTGCCAAAGAACGTAATTGGAGCCATCAAATTTGACATTAATTCGATCACCCAAATCACCCATATTAAATCCAATAGTACAGAAAACGACCAAAAATCAAGAGCACAAATAATGACGAATTTCATCTGGTGATGAATTGTGAAGTGTGAGAGGTCACCGGTGATGAGATGATGAACATGCTGTTGTCAAATTGATGAAACCACAAGAACGCAATGGCAAAGAGTCCTGAGCTTCAAATGACAACGTCATACCGTGATGAACTCAATTGCCAGTGATGAAGCAATGCTCAAAGGCGTAGAACGTCACAACAGAGAAACAAAAGCCCAGAGCATTAGGTCTGATATCATGATAGAGAGAAACGATTTAGGAAAAATTGTATATTGTATTGAGGCATACATAGCGAGCTTTATCCAGCGGCACGGGCAAGTTCAATTACGAGAGCACAAGATGTTGTCGACTCTTAAGGCAAAAATCCACTTTCGGAGGCTCGGATGTTGTGTTGTTGACAGAGAGTCCGCGGAAGAGTCGTGCTGCAGAGACGTGGTTATAGAGTTATGCCTCTGCAGTGAAAAAGATCAGTGTGAGAGAGGTTCTGAATACTGCGTGTTAAAAATATATCTCGAGTTTGAGTCCGGTGAGTAAAACCAACTGACGAGGATATGTGAACTCGATCACGTGCGGATCAAGAATTAATTGTACGTGATCTTGATGCCTTCTACATGCATGTCTGATGCGAAATAAAAGCATGTAAGTTTGTCTTGAAAAAAATAAAATCCAAATTGGATTTTTGTGATTATCCGTGATTTTGCATGTTGGCTGGACTCTCTACATTAAATGCTCTGCATGCAAAACGGAGAAGGAAGAATGAAGACAAGGGAAGCAGTAGAAAAGAAAGAACATGCGTGTTTGACTCTCAAGTGCAGTTAGAAGGAGGCGTGCAACTGCAAAAGGGGAAGTCCATAATTCCTACCTTCATTTAATGCAAATAGGAGCTCCAGCTTTTGAGTTGTCTTCTAATTGCTTGGGATGAGTGGTTCCAGGTTCCTTATAGGTTCCGCCTGGAAACTGGAACCTACCCTCGAGTACAGGTTCCTTATTTTTTGGAACCTGGAACCTACCCGTCGGAACTTGGAACCTGGAACCTACCCTATTACAGATTCTAGGGTCGGTTCCAGGTTCCAACAGGTTCTTTTTTCTAAAACTAGTTTAAGAAATAATGTGCAAGTTTCACTTCAATGTTTAAACTAGTAATGCATTCTACTATTAAGAGAGGAACGTATAAATTTTATCTATAACATTGCCTCATGCAGATATACCAACATCCAAGGAAAGAGATTCCACATTTCCAATTATTAATTCCTAATGACCAGAACATGCTGCCTTTAGAAGTAAGTTTTGTGTTCTCATGCACAAACCGAGTAACTACCGTCGGCAATTCTCAAGAACAAGTACACTTAGAAGAAGATAGAGCTCAAAGAGGAAAGGGTTTAGTACTTGATACTAACAGGCCAAGTGCTCGCAAAGCATCTTTCCACCTCTGGATTTGGTGGGGCTTCTCCTACTCGAAACCCTTCTCACCTCAGTTAATATTCTCCAGGAAAAATCTGGGCTGCACTCGCAGCTCTCTTGGGTCAATGCCCCAGAAAATGAGCAACACAAAAAGACGCCACTTTTTTTGGCATTCTAGGATCTTCACCAGCTCGTTGAGGCACCATGGTGAGGAATGGAAATTCTGAGAGACAACCATGACAGCAATCTCTGACTGTTCGATTGCTTCATTGATCACTGGCGATAACTTTACTCCTCCATCCAATGCAAAGTCAATGAACGTTTTATTCTCCTTCTGCTAGAGAGCACTCTTGAGATGGCTCATTGGGTGGACCGTGTCCCCCGTTTGTAACTAATGAATACATCGTATTCCCTAGGCGGACGCTGACCTGCATGATAGAGAGTACATTGTTTGAGAACAGAAGATAGGTATAGAGGATGGTGTTAAAGTTTTGATAAACAGGCTTATCTAAAAAACAAAAAAATGAAACATTTGTGTCCTTCATCCTCAGCCGGATCCCACTCGCCTGCATTTTCACCTTTAGAAATGCATCCTAATACAACAAACAAAAAAAAAGTCGATAAAGTGGAGGAAAAGACCCTTGCACAGACTGCCGAACTCAATCAGCTTAGTAAAACAATTTCCCATCGAAAAACTTGCACTCTGGCAAGCAGGATTCAACAAAATATAAATGCAAATATGAATCAGGCTTCGTGTAAACACTTAAACACGAAAATTTCTCAGTCTTCCTGTCAGGCATTTTAGCAAACGCATGATATGCGATTCGGAATCCGAGTTACAAATTCCGCTTCGATGCTTTCCTCAGTTTAAACATGAAAGCATATGTTCATATCAAACATTATTCGCTTAAAACAACTTCGATTTCACATGACAAAACTACAAATCTATCAATCGAACTCGGTGTTATTGATTCCTAAGGAACAAAACCAATACCCGGTTCGCGATGGACGGTGATGAACAGCTTCTGTTGAGAGATCCTCTTCTGTTCGTGAAGAACGACTCCAAGGTTCTCATTGTGAAGGCGAGTAATATGAGATCCGAAACTCCCCTTGAAGACAACGATGATGCTAGCAATGGCGAATGGCCCCTACAAGGAACTCCCAAGATCCTCTAGAGGCGGCAAGCTCAACGGCGAGAGTCAATGGCATCATCAAACGGAGGAGTAGCAGCCTGGGTAGTAACATCATGGGTCGTGACGATGGCATTGAGGATGACGAGCAACCTCAGGTGCGTCGCAGCATTGCGTAGAGGAGAGAAAAGACTTGAAGATTGAAAAAATTAGGGTTTCGAGGCTTAAGAACCCCAGTTCCCAGTTCCGGTCTGATTCCGGTTCCTATAGGAATCAGGAACCGAAACGAGAACTACTGGTTCCAAAAAAATGGAACCGAGAATCGGAACCTCTCTTCGTAGAACCGGGAACCGAACCGGACCCATCAGTTCGGTTCTCTGGTTCCCAATTCTACCCGAGAACCATGCTCACCCCTCCTAATTGTAGAGGAGAAAAAGTCAAAGAAGAGGCAAAATAGTCCATGGACGTGCAATTGTTCTCCACCTCATTAAATGCATGCACATGGCCATGTGCATGCATTCCCATGCCAATCGGTGGGTGCTGCTACTTCAGAAGCTTGTCTTGTAGGCGCCATTTGTTTTATTCTCCCTTCCATTCTCCTACGAAAGTAGGATTTCGGTGGCCATGAGAAGACAGAGAGAGAAGAGAGAGCAAGAAGAGCGTGAGTAACGCATGGGAGCTCTCGGCATAAGGGAGATTTTCTCGTTGTAATTACACCTGAGTGTTTTAGCCAATTAAATTCTTGTTAGTAGAATTTGTTTAATTCTTTGAGTGAGAATTTCATTGAAAATTGTGAGGGGCTAAACACTGTGTGAGTTATTAAGTGTAATTGGGGGCTGGGAAACACTGAGTGAGTGTTTGAGTACTCGAGTGGGTGTAATCTCCATTGTATCACTTGGTTCTATAGTGAAATTCCGTGCTGCTTTCCCCGTGAACTTAAGTTTTGATATTCGGACCGAACTACGTAAATCCGATGTCCGATTTCCTTTCCTTCCTTCCGATTAATTTTATCTGATTCGCTCGATCAATGTCTGCGTAAAAATTCAACAAGTTGTATCAGAGCCAAGGTTGGTGAATTGGTTGTGATGGAAGAAGGAAAAGTGAGAATCGACCGGTTTGATGGGAAGGATTTTGCCTTCTAGAAGATGCAGATTGAAGATTATTTGTATCAGAGAAGTCTGCATTTACCTTTATATGGAGGGAAGCCAGACTTGATGAAAGATGCTGAGTGGGAATTGCTGGATAGACAAGCAATGGGTGTTATTCAGCTGACATTGTCTCGGAACGTTGCGTTTAACATTGTGAAAGAGAAGACCCCCGCGGGACTGATGAAAGCTCTGTCGAATATGTACGAGAAACCCTCTGTGATTAATAAGGTCTATTTGATGCAACGTCTGTTTCACTTAAAGATGGGAGAAGGTATGTCGGTTGCTTAGCATATTAACGAATTCAATGAGGTCATTAACCAATTGAATTAAGTTGAGATTACCTTTGAAGATGAGGTACGTGCATTGATTTTAATATCCTCACTACCTGATAGTTGGAATACTACTGTTACTGCTGTTAGTAATTCCTTTGGGTCAAGAAGCTTGACATTTGATGAGGTTCGAGATTTGATTTTGAGTGAAGACATTCGTAGGAAAGAATCCGATGAACCTATACCTGCTACTTTAGTAGGGGAAAGTAGAGGAAGAACTAGTACACGTGTTAACAAGAATAGTATAAACATGAACAGACATAGTCAGTCTAGAACTGGTGGAGTTGTCTATTGGAATTGTGGTAGGAGTGGGCATCGTAAAAGAGACTGTTTAAAGCTGAAAAATGAAAAGGGCAAGGGAATTAAAGTTGAGTCTACAGATGATGTTGCCGCTGTAGCTGAAAATAATTCTGATGGTGTTGATTGTGTCTTGTCTGTCATCGAGGATTTGTCATTTGACGGATGGATAATGGATTCTGGTTGTTCATTTCACGCTACACCAAATAGGAATTGGTTTACTACTTATCAGTGCACGAGTAGTGGTAAAGTCCAGTTGGGGAACAACGCTCAGTGCGATGTTGTGGGTGTCGGTGATGTTAAAATCAGAATGCATGATAATATTGTGAGGACATTGACCGGAGTAAGACATGTTCCAGAATTGAAAAAGAACTTAATTTCCTTGGGTGCTCTAGATTCAGCTGGTTACAGGTTTTCTTTAGAAAGTGGAGTTTTGAAGGTTGTTCGAGGTGCCCTGGTGATAATGAGAGGAATCAAGCATGGTGGCCCATACAAACTTCAAGGTAAGACAATGACAGGTTTCGCCCCAGAGACGTTAGATGCATCTGTTCGAGAGTCTAACGATTGCTCGAGGAAGACCTGGGTGATTGTGCTGATGCACAGGTTTGATGCTGGTGTCAAGAACACACGGTTGAGAGCTTTGATCAAGTCGGAGATTAGTAGGTCGATCAAGCATGTGCAAACTGACAGGAGCATGGAGTTTTGCTTGGAGCTGATAAATAAATTTTGCATGAAGGAGGGCATAGTGAAACACCACACTAGTGCCAGTAAACCACAACAATTTGCAGAATTGATGAGTAGAACATTACTAGAGATGGCCCGAAAAATGTTCTCTAGTGCTAGTGTTGCTAGGAGAATCTTGGGTGATGTACTTAGTACAGTAAGCTACTTGGTAAATAGATCCCCATCAACTGTTGTTGAATATTGGACTCCTAAAGAAGTGTGGTCGTGTAATGTTGCTGGTTATTCTATGTTTAGAATGTTTGGTTGCCCGTGTTATTTTCGAGTGAGTGATGGTAAGCTCGATGAGAAGGCAAGGTGCATATTCCATGGCTATGCACGAGGTGAGCGAGGCAATCAGTTGTGGTGCTCGAATATAAATTCACCTGTTGACAATAGGGAAGTTACCTTTGACAAGTCTTTGGTACTTCTAATTAGGAGTGTTTGTGGCAGTGTTAATACGGATCTGGACGGTGTTCAGCTTAAGGTGGAATTGTAACCACAAACTCTTGAGGTAGCATGTACTAGCGGAATAATTGATACAGATGATACTTGTAGCGAGGTGGAGTCAATAGAGCCAACGGTTGCTGTTGTTACTGAAATCGACAAGGTGTGTGTTCAACCCTCGGTCAGATCTGTTTGCAATAATGGTTTTGCTTTATTTGCGATACAGGAGGTTATGTTGGAAAATTCTTGTGGAGCAGCTAATTATGCAGGTGGAGTTAGTGTCTTGATGAGGTCCACGGTTATGGTGAAGTTCAAGCGTGGCTTGAACTTCGAAGCATTATGTGGCGGTTGAGCCCATTGGAGCTGTGGGAGAGTAGCAGCGAGATTTCCAAAGAAGCGATGGTGATTTGGCTCAAACGTCGAGCCAAGGTGGAGATTGTTAAAAATATGTTTCGAGTTTGAGCCCGGTGAATAAAACCAACTGACGAGAATATGTGAACTCGATCGCGTGTGGATCAAGAATTAATTGTACGTGATCTTGATGCCTTCTGCATGCGTGTCTAATGCAAAATAAAAGCATGTGAGTTTGTCTTGAAAAAAATAAAATCCAAATTGGATTTTTGTGATTATCCGTGATTTTGCATGCTGGCTGGACTCTCTACATTAAATGCTTTGCATGCAAAACGGAGGAGGAAGAATGAAGACAAGGGAAGCAGTAGAAAAGAAAGAACATGCGTGTTTGACTCTCAAATGCAGTTAGAAGGAGGCGTGCGACTGCAAAAGGGAAAGTCCAAAATTTTTGCCTTCATTTAACGCAAATAGGAGCTCCAGCTTTTGAGTTGTCTTCTAATTGCAGAGGAGAAAAAGTCAAAGAAGAGGCAAAATAGTCCATGGACGTGCAATTGTTCTCCATCTCATTAAATGCATGCACATGGCCATGTGCATGCATTCCCATGCAAATTGGTGGGTGCTGCTGCTTTAGAAGCTTGTCTTGTAGGCGCCATGAGAAGGCAGAGAGAGAAGAGAGAGCAAGAAGAGCGCGAGTAATGCATGGGAGCTCTCGGCAGAAGGGAGATTTTCTCATTGTAATTATATCTGAGTGTTTTAGCCAATTAAATTCTTGTTAGTAGAATTTGTTTAATTCCTTGAGTGAGAATTTCACCAGGAATTGTGAGGGGCTAAACACTATGTGAGTTATTAGGTGTAATTAGGGGTTGAGAAACACTGAGTAAGTGTTTGAGTACTCGAGTGGGTGTAATCTCCATTGTATTACTTGGTTCTATAGTGGAATTCCGTGCTGCTCTCCACATGGACGTAAGTTTCGATATTTAGACCGAATCATGTAAATCCGGTGTCCGATTTCCTTTCCTTTCTTCCGATTAATTTTATCCGATTCGCTCGATCAATATCCACGTAAAAATTCAACATTCCATTTGATGAGGAAATGTCTGCCGATCCTAGAGTCTTTCAATGTGTCTAAAAGTTCAATGTGTGTAATCAATCATTTTCCATAAATTTTTTTTCGAAAACATTTATGTTTTATTTTTTTCTCTTTCTAACTATGTAGCCGGGGACTCTGTGCGTGTGGTGCCCACAGGAACCCATTTGGAGGACCTTCGGCTGTTTTATCCAATTTTTGCTATTCTCCGAAACCTTTGCCCATCTTTTTTTTTGATAAAGCAACCTTCTTTTTTTTATTTTTCCAATTTCTTTCTTTTTTATTCCTCTGTTGGTTGGATGTCCACAGTACCGCTCGATGGTTTAACCATCTGATCCGCTTTTGAAAATAATATTTTGATTAACTACATAATGCAACGATTGTTCGGACACGGGCATTTATCTTAGAATTCCTCTCTCCCGTTCAATTCCTCATTTTGGGATGTCATAAACTCCTCAAACGATGTTCCCGTGCCGTCCAGCGACAGATGTGGTTCTCGGGGGCCAGTATCGATGGGAACAACGTGACAGGGAGACCAGGTTCCACGTAGATTCAAAACTGCCAGGGATAGGGATCAAGATTCAGTTACTTAAATTGACTAACTATGAAAAGATGAAGCATAGATTGGAAATTGCTTTGCCATGCATACCAAGATTCAGTTGATTTGCACAAATAAATTCTGAATGCCATTCACGTGAGAAAAGACTTACCATAAAATCTCCAAGCGCGGAAACCTTAGAGAAATTCTTCCCCCGAGAAGGAAGTCGCACTGCTTCAATTTGTGTTGGCCTTGCAAGCGGTCTAAAACGGCACGACCAAATGTTCATCCCAATCAAAGAAGTCTGGTACTCACCAGCAGCGCCGAAAATTTGAGACTTCGAACATGAGATCATCTCCATCGACAGCTCAAACACGCAGACGTCACCTACACTAGATGTGTTTCTATCGCAAATGCTTGCCAACCAGCTGAGAAGAACGCCACATGCATGTGCGGATAGCTCCTTATGTTCACGGGCCACGATCTGTCTAAATGCGTAGCTAGAATGGCAACTACATTGCTGTCGCGAAGGTGTTTCTTGATGAAGCCACAAGGAGTACTCTGCCCATCCACATTTTAAAACAGCCAGTCTGATAAGGAACGACCCATGCATACAGTCTCAATCGTTTTCTTCTTCAGCAAGTTTGAGGAACTTGCCCTTTTGGGACTCTTAAGGTAGCATACCATGATCTGAAGTCACAGGCGCAAGTGCAAAAACGTATCAAAAAATAAACATAGATATACTTGAATGTGGAACGAATTTGAAAGCAGAGCCCTTGCTGAAGAAGACCACGATTGAGGTAGGTTTAGGAAACCAGCTTCTAACTTCAACTATTTTATGCACAATAAGACATGAAAATCGGAAGAAATTCTGGCGGACCAGAGAAATGATGGGTGAAGGAGCGTAACTTACAGAGTTTGCCGGATACAAATGCGGACGAAGGACGAAAGAGTGAGGATGTGAAAACGGACCTTATTTGATGTTCAACGTCAATCTCGTCCCGATACTCTTTGTCGAGAACGGTCGTTGTCCTCCTCTTCTTCCTCTTATTCGTTGTCTTGAGCAGGAGCCAACATTTTCGCCAAAGACAACGAAATAGAGGAAGAATGTGATCCGAAGATATGTTCGCTCCTGCTTAAGTCAATGAAATAGAAGAAGAGGAGGACAACGACCGTTCTCAATAGAGACAGCAGAATTGGGACGAGATCGAAGACGAACGTTTTCACAATTCGCTCTTTCACCCTTCGTCCACCAATTCTCGATGAAGTGAACTTCAACATCGATGATCTTGATGGAGTGACAACTGTTCAGACTCGGCGGTGCCATCTCCGGTGTCACATTTTCGTCTTCTCTCCAGCAACGATGACGACGACCATCGCTGATGGAGGCGAGATTGATGGGGTTGACGATGCTGATCAGACCTATTGAAATGGTCTCGACAGGGCCAAAGTGTATGAATCAGCTCGCGTGTACGCCATTTACTTCTCTCTCTCTCTCTTCCCCCATTTGCAGCACCTGCCCTTCCCTTCATCAGTAACTAGAAAAGTTAAAAAGATAGAAAATTTGTAAAACCTATGATGCAATAATAATAATATAATAATAAATATGATAATGGATGAGAATGACATTAAGTAGATCTTACAAATTTTATATGCTTTTTTTTACTCCGATAATATTGGTGCATTCACGTTGAGATCGCCCTCCCAGTTCCTTTCCCACTTGTATCTGAAGAGCGTTGCCCAACGTAGTTGTGGTGTGCCTAGTGTACCCTTAAAAAAGAGCTTCATTTTTTAGCACTCTTTTCACTTCAATATGAAACAAGGATGGAAACCTGAAGACGCAACTTGATCATCCCATATCATCTTGATGTTATCCATGAACTCAATATATAATGTCTCCAAGCTAGGAAACACAGCCTGCGGTAATTGCTCATAGAATTGGCGATTGTGTTAAATTACAAATTCATGAATTTCAAGATGTAAATATAAATGAGTGCCAAGATATAAATTTCGGATTCCCGGAACTGGGGATTCTTTCTTAAGTTGCACAAAAGGAAAATAACTCTAGGACGAAAAGGCTATTGCCATTACTGGAGACAAAACAGAACGTAGGAATTCCGACCAGACTCTATTGACCATGGGCAAAATGGTAATTTGGATATGCTAATATAACAATCAGAGTCACATTAGTCTCTTATAGATCCCAAACTCAAATAAAATCTCTCCCTCTCTTCAACCTAGTTAATTTCCTAGAATGACCAAATCACACTTTGCGCTTCCTTTTGCTAGCCCAAGAATGAAATAGTTGATATACGCAGCAATTGTTAAATCACTTAGAGACTCGATGTTATAGTATGGATGAAACTCTTCAGTGATATTGCAATACATTTTCTGCCCACCATTTCATAAATTGATTGAGAATGAAAAAGATTTTATTCAAAGAAACAAGAAGCTCGTCAATAGGGTAATCAAATATGGAACTTGAAGTAACTGAATTGATGAGTAAAACAAAAATGCAGCTGAGGATCGCTTGAGGGAAGATTATCATTCATTAGATAAAAAAATAATGGAGAGATCGAGATTAAGGAGCAACTAATCAAACATCAAATGGGGCATTATGGTAGGAGGTGTGATTTTATCCGATACCGAATTCTTCAAATCAAATATTACGTCACTCTGAAGCAGTTACAAAGTTGGGCTAAGAGAAAGCAATTAAAGAAGAAACTGATTGCGTCAAATGAACAAACCTTACATACACCATTCTACACTTCAAAGAACTTAATATATTTAATTGATTGAATTTTCCCATTGAGATTCATTCATTTTTTTTCGATGCCGAAGCATCCCATAGTTAGATACCAACGACAGATAATACATATACTCAAGTCAAATCGTCGAAGATAGTAAATATCTCATTATAGAAGATTAGAAGCACCCAAAAAAAGTCGACGTATTAATCCTACGGAAGGGCCCATTTACACAGCCTCTTCGGCTGCATCCACAACATTTTAGGTGAACGGCTTATATTGCTTTTGCCCAACTGTAAATTACTCTTTCATTTTCCGCTGAAACATTCTTCTATTGTCTACCGAAAAAGTCAGATGGCCCAGCTAAAATGGCTGATCCGCAAAATGTATTTCATCTACTTAACAAGAGTATAATCAGAATGGTCTTGCAATTCACGTAAAAACTAAACAGGGTGAATTCCAAAGCCTTGGACCCTAGAGATCTTGCTCAGTCTGGTGCACCAAGAGGTGTACCCAAATAGGGGAAGTTCTTTGGGATAAAACAGTTGATTACCAGGCGATGGGGAAGTTCTTTGGGATAAAACAGTTGATTACCAGGCGATGGCGAAGTTCTTTGGCAAATCTCTGGAGCAAAGATCTTGGAGGAAGTTCTGCGAGGCCAAAAAGGAAAGTCAAGAGAACAAAAACCATTTATAGTAAAATTGCTAAGATCTCCACTAAGTTGAGACCTCACTGCCCATGATTTCATAAAGTGACCACGAGCCAAGAAGGAGATCCAAACTACAGCTCGAAAAGAAATTAAACCTACTCGAATATCGCATCAAAGCACAAAAGCCCCCCAGATAATCTGCCCCAAAAGTTCACCCGAGCAGCTTTACTTCCGCCCTTCAAAAGTCTGAGAAATAACCCACAGGCAAGTCCATGCTTCCAATCAAGAGCTACCCACATCACATTCAGGGCCCCAATCAACAGGCGAACCCCTCAAGGCTCCTCCTCTGAAGCTCGAGGACCATCTGCACTCCAGCCGTACTCCCACGTCTGCGCCTGACATGGCACTTTGACACCATTGGATGTTTTTGCAGTACCGCGCGAGCCTTGGGTCCTACCGTCATGCCATTATCAAGGGTTAAATTTAACTATTGACAATGGGCCAATCTCTGAAATGATTTTCTATGAGCATGAAACTTGCTAGTGAATTCAAGGGTCAACAATGTCAACATGGCCCGTGCCTTTGGGTCTTATCGAGCCGTTACAATGCCTAACTTGAGATCTACTCAACTCCGTACTTGATGCGGAAAACTTAATTTCACCTCAACCAAGTATTAATTTCATATTGGAGGTTAACTCAAATAAAAGTTGAGATTTGACATATACATGAGTGTGGCTAAGGATGTCTATTTCTTATTTTATAACAATGATATTTTTTGGAGTTAGGTTCAAAAGCTTGTTGAATCAGAGTATTGGTGAACTTGAGCTTTAGTATGACTAGATACTCGAGTTATTTGAGCTAGAGCTTGACTAGACATCAGTCCCGATCTCAACCAATTGTCAACCCAATCTCGAACTGCTGGTGAATAGTTTGACTTAATTCCACTCTTAGTAGGCCTCCTCATGCGCTCGTTTTGAGAGGAATAGGGTTATTTATTGGCTGTACGTAATAATTTGTCCAACTAAATTAGCATGACATGACCAGGGATCATGTCTTTTGCTAGCGCTAGTCAGCTATTTTACATAAATTCTCATTTTAATAGAAGGATACGAGAGAGTATGATTTGCAAAGACGCCAACCAATTTGTGCAATTTAAGGAAGAGAATCCTGCTTTGGTATTTCTATCGAGGAGTACTTTTTCATCATTACTTAAAAGTTCTTTCCGCTTTCTAAATGTAATTACTTAACTGTCAAACAAAAACAGTGAAAAGGTGATTGCATCTTTTAAGCAGGGGATCATCTATCATTCGAGAACTTTTAATAGATGTCACTGACCGAATCTAACGAAAATGGCACCAGTATCGGGCATAGGGTCTAGTTATCTCTACGAGAGTGTTTAGAATTAAGAATTCAAGAGTTTGGTCTTATGAATGTATAAAGTTTTGGTAATTGAATCTAATTTATAGGGATAATATATCTTATGTTCTTGTTCCTGCCATTTTACTTTATTGACCTTAAGTTGACAGGGCTTAGTGAATGTTTGGAACATTTTCGGCCAAATTTTCGGAAAAATCGTAAAGGTTGCAATTTATTTATGTATAGCAGAAATTAGATATAATATATGCTTTTTTGAAAAAAAATTGCTTTCTTTTCTTTATTTATTGACAATTTTGGATACACCATGTAATCTTAGATAAAATTTATTGTAAATAATACGCCTTATTTAATGATTTAATTTTTTTGATGTATAGATGATTAGTTTCTTTAATACGAAACCAAATTGGATTGAAGCTCTCAAATGGAATCTCTCCAGCTGAGGGTTCACTGCATCTGGGAATGGAGCTCAGTCTGCATATAGGCTACTTCCCATTTCTATAAAAATAGAAATAGTAAAGCTATTGCTTCCATGCTGGGGGACTTTGTTAATCTATATCCTATGATATCATTTCATTTGGCGGCATGGCCGAGTGTAAGGTGGGTGACTAGAAATCCTTTTTTTCCGCAGTTGAACAATGAGGAATTTTGTAGACATTGGCATAAAAATTTCCTCAATTGAAAGCTACCCACATGCGAAAGGCTATTCATAAAATCTGCTAGGATTCGAAAAGAATCCAAGGTGAAGTTCAATGGAGCTTGTAAAACCGTGGGTTGCACCTTGAAATTCAGTGTAATATCCTGAAAATTGACGCATTTTAGCTTGATTTTTAATCCGATTTTGGGAACCGATTTCTCTGTGATATCAGGACTAAATACTTGGACGTCGCCTCATTTATTTTGGGATTTTCCGTTGGACACGGAAGCGCCGGAAAAAGGGAAAATTTGGACTGGGTTTCGGGCCCGCCGGTGGGCCGGCCCAAGACCGGCGGCCCAATGGGCCTTGCACCCATTCAGCCCAGCCCAAGAGGGGCCCAAGCTTGCCCAAGCTGGCCCAAGTTCCCCTCCATTTTCAGCCCATGGGCTTCTCTCTTTGGCCTTTTGCTTTTGTGCCCAAGTGGGCATTGTTTTTGCTTATTTATTGCTTGTTTTTGATTGGTTCTTAAAGCAAGTGGCAAGCCCACTTGCCTTGGCCTTATCCTAGTCTCCAGCAGCTCCTTCTCTCTCCTCTTTCTCCCCCAAAATTTGTGCACCAGCCCAGCCACTCTCTCTCTCCCTTTTTCTCTTCCTTTTCTCTTCCATTTCTGCTGTTTCTTGCTGCCTTTACTGTTTTCCAGCTGGAAAACAGCCTTGCCGCAGTCACCGGAGCCGCCACCACCGCCCAAAGTGTAGTTCTGGAAGTTAGGAAGCTAGCCGCGCACCCCTGGTCACCCCTCGTCGCCGTTAGCCGCCCGTTTCGGCCTTTTCCGCTCAGCTGCACAGGTTTCGCGTGAACAGTGACCAGCACTGTTTTTGGCCCGTTTTGGCCATCGTTTGTCATCCGTTGCCATCCCCGAGCTTACCCCTCATAGCCCTCGTTTCCCTCTATGCGCCGGTGTCGCCGGAATTCCGATCCAAGTAAGTTAACTTCCTAATCCTTGTTTAGGGGTTAATATTGCTTAGGGGTTAATTGGTGCATTTGTGTGTTTGTGATTAATTAATGTTGATTGGTTAATTAGTCTGGTTAATTAATTCTGACTAGGGTTATTTAATTGGCCATAGTTGGTATTAAAGTAACTAAAGTTAATTAATTAAAGTAACTAAGGTTAGTTTTAAAGTAACCAAGGTTAGAATTTAACTATGGTTAGGTTAATTTGTTAACCATGGTTAAGTTTATTTATTTAATTTCGGACGAATTTACTATTCACAAATTACTGTTCACTAATCACTGTTCACGGCACTGTTCATGCAAAAGCTAATTTTTGGCTTATTTTGTTGTGTTCTTGGTTGTTATGATTTATTGAAGTGCCGATTGTTAATTACATGCATGAATATTGATGAAATGCTTGATCAAATGTTGATTGGAGATTGGATTTTGGAATTGTCGAGTGAGATTGCATAACATATTGCGTGGGTTATTAAAAATGGCATGTCGCATGAGCATGAGCGATGGGCATTCACGACAAAGCAAAAAAAAGAACGAATTGATTAATGATGTGTTGCATGGTCACATTAAATGAGAGAACCCGGCGTTGCCGGAAGACCGCCAATCCCTATGGGGTTGTGCCATGGCCAGTGGGTCGCCTGACTTCGGTCGGATGCCTGATAGGGAGGGGTTCTATGTGGGACCGCGGTATGGGGGCGGGTCCCGGGCCTCTGTCAGTAGCGGGACTGCGGTAGTGGGCGGGTCTTGTGCTCCTTCGGGAATGCCGTCTTGGGAGTGAGCCCTTGACGTCGCCGTGCCTCGAGGTAAAGAGGACGAAGCTGGTTTAGCCAGGAACTGCCAACCATAAGGTTGTGCCGTTGGCCCAAGGGGGGCGTTAATAATCAGAGCATGTGTGAGTGTGAGACATTGAAAAGTTGTGTGAGATGCTCTGATTATTCGCATGCTCTTAATGTCGTGATGAATTAAATGACAATTTCTGCAGGTCACGTGTGCCAAGGCCAGGTAGGATCGCCTGTGGTTGTGTCTGCTTATTGAACTGTCCTATGCTTTTGTTTCTCTTTGTATTGTGCCGACTACTGGATTAGGTTGTATGTTAAACTCCCGAGGCGAGCGAAGTTCCTAACCGGGGCTTAGGACTTTAACTTGCTGAGTTTATCTCAACCCGTCGTGGTTAACATTTTCAGGCCCTAGATGATGCAGTACCGAGGATCGAAGAGAGTGATCCTTCTGAGGCCCGTGAGTAGGCAGCTGTAGCCTATTTCCTTTTTGTTGAGCCTTCCCCCACTTGTACAGGGTTAGGTTAGCTAGGCCGATCCCTTTTTGAGTATGCATTAGCTTGTCGCCTGTAGTAAGGCGTGTATGTATTTGCTGGTATGCTGGCTAACCTTCAAATATATAAAATACTAGTTGTCTTTCCTCTATTGCCATGGTTACTATCCCTGTTGTTTGGTTTGGGAGTTGTTCGTTTCCGCATGTGCTTAATTACAAGATAAAATGAATTGGTTGACGACATTACCTGGGACGTCGTACAAATAGACCTCAAGTGAAATGGGGTTGCCACGAGCTCGAGAGTCGGGGCGTGACATTCAGTGTAGGTAACTAGCTTCAGGGAAGCGTATTTGAGGTAACTACATTTTTTATTTTGCAGAAAATATTTCCATAGAATGTGTTGATCAATCTAGAATACACTTGTTAAACAATCAACTTACAAAAGTACTGAGCTTCCCATGGCACTAACTTTAATATTATCACGTTTGTTTTGTTGTCGAACCTGAATTTTTGTCGACAATTCAAGTGTTTGCCTTTATAAAAGTACAAAAATGGAAAATAGCAATAACAACAACAAGAGCAAAAAAGAATAGATAAACAAACAAATAAATAAATAATAAACTAATTAAAAATAAATAAAAAATTAGAAAATGATGGGTGTTGAAAAAGGGGGGCTGTCCTGGTCCATGGCCCATCTCACATAGCACTCACAAGATGAATTTCGTCTTCAGGCCATCAAGCCTAGTCGGCTCCTCTAGCCCATCCATTCCCAGCCAAAGATCTACTTAAAATCTTGGAATCCCATCATTTTCGACACCATTCGTCGTCGGATGCCATTAACCGGAAATGACATCGGGTCAATTTTCCAATAAGAGGAAATTTAAATAGAAATCTCGAGGCAAAAGAACTGTGGAAATTAAAAATATTTTTTCAGAATTGAAATTGCAAGAGATAAAAGTCAAATTTTCCTTTAAGAATTGACATCAAAATACTGTTCATTCATGTGAGAAAGAGACACGGATAATAAATTCGCGCGATTTATGAAAGCAAATTTCAAGCCGGGAATTCAACATTGGAGCAAATCTAGAGACGAAAGTGCCTTCCTAACAGTAAAAGGGACAAGAATAACTGACATTATCACCACCAAGGACATATAGGAGGGATAGGGCGATGCAAGCCCTGCGGGGGTTGATAGGCGACAAGCAAATGGACTTGCTTCCATCAGAGAGATCAACGTATTCTCGGTTTTGAGCTCTAAGCGATTATTGATGAAACCGAGAAAAAAAGAGAAAACTTACTGAAAATCTTAAATTATATATATATATATATATATATATATATATATATATAATAAGACCAACTTCGTTTTGTCTAAAAAATCATTAAATGAAATCTTAACGGAAGGTAAACATGTTATATGAGTACAAATTTATGACTTTTGATGTCACACGAAAAAAACTTAAAGTAATATGCCATAGACATAATTTTGAGCTTTCAACATAACATAAAAAAATAAATGCGATAAAAAAGAATATAATTTGAAATTTTTTGGCCGGCTTATTTCAAAAAAGACGGTGGGTTCTTTTTTTTCCTTTTTTTATTTTTTATTTTCAAACTCAATTCGTTCTCACCCAAAGATCAGCCACCGGGCTTCACCTGGTTTGCCCCGTTTTCCCCCACAATCCCCACACAAAACCCGATCATCTCCATCCCCCGCTTCGCTTCTCTTCACGCTCGCCGCTGCCGCCGCCAATCTTCACGCTCGGCGTATCGTCTCAAATGATGATGACGACTCAAATTGGCCTCGGCTGCCTCCGGTTGATGAAGTGACACTAGACCAGCAGAAGTGCCGAGAGTGAAGCCCGAAGAATCTCATCCTTCGAATTGGGGGATTGTATCCAGATGATGATGAGCCATCCAACCTCAGCCATGGCAATCAGATAAAGCTCTTGTAAACAGCAAACTCCACCCCGCTTCCACCTTTGCGCGCAGCGTAGATGGGCGAAACAATGGAATCTGACAGACAGCGATGAAGTGGGAGCGAACAGAACGAAGCAAGAATCGACAGAACGTATTCTGGAGTGAATTCAAATTCGACTAGGAAGTTCAATTGGACATGAAATGGCCCTGACAATGGTTCAGCGGCAATGGTGGCATGAGCTCAAGATGGCCTAGCGACAAATAAATCTAGTCTAGATTCACTACAACCGCGAATGGAGCACCACATGATTTTTCAATTAGGAGTAGAGGTGAGTGGTTCCAGATTCTTTTGGAACCTGGAACCTACCCTCCCCTCTGGTACAAGTTACTTATTTTTTAGAACTTGGAATACTTGAATACCTACATGTTAAAATTCGGAACCTAAAACCTACCCTGTCAAAGGTTCTAAGGTTGGTTTCAAGGTCAACAGTTTCTTTTCTTTTGTTGGGTTCATTTTTAGTTAAACAAAACAAAATTGAACAAAAAAAAAAAATGAACAAACTTGTCATTCATCAAAGGGAATACAAAACGAACAAAATTAACAACAGAGGAAATGAAATTCTTGGCAAGGAATTCAACTAGATGAAAGAAAGGAAATAGAACAAAAGTCCACATTGAAATGGAACAAAATTCACTAGACTTTACTGCTGATCCCCCAAAGAGCGTATGCATGGTGCCCATTGGAGTTGCTCTTTTTTAGCGTTATGGTTCAAACAAAAACAATTAAAATGAGAAGTCATCGTGTGAATCAATATGCAATAGAATTCACCAAGGACTAGCATGTAGACCAAGACTAAAAGCCCTAAACATCCGGTCTCTTTGTATAATTTAATATACAACTCCTTAGTCAAACTCTATGCCAAAGTCGGTTTATTGTAGAGGTGTCAATATGGGTCATAAACTCATATTATGACCCACTTTTAGTTAAATGGATCAAATATGAGTCAAGTTAAAGTTAAATATGGGTCAAATATGGATCAAGTGAAAGTTAAATATGAGTCAAATATGGGTTGAGTGAGTTATTAGGTAGACCTATCATCTCTCTCCTTCCATCCCCCTCCTCTATGCGTTCTCGACCTCCGTTGCCAATTCGATGAGGTTCACTCAACAATAATTAAAAATTCAATTTTTTTTAAAAAATTATTTTCCTCAAACTATTTCAATTTAGAGGTATTCATATTTTTTTATTTACAAATTTTTTATTATTTAATTTACTTTATAAATTTGATGTAAATTTTTTATTCAAATAATTTATATGTGAAAAGTTTAAAGTGGACTAAATAAGTGGGAGTAGATTTTCTTAAATTAAGTTAAATATTAATATGTGTTAGTAATATGGGTCGAGTATAGGTCGGGTCGGGTATGGGTCATCAAATTTACATTGCATGAAAATGAGTTAAAACGGGTTAAATGGGTCGATGTGGGTTGGACCATTTTTGACCCGACCCAAACCCGACCCGACCCACCCATTTGACACCCCTAATTTGTTGAGAGAAGGGGAAGAAACATACAGAATGCAAGATAAGACAACCTCATAATGGAAAACTCGATCTTCATGATGAAGCCAAAACAATATGTTGAAATCCTTATGCAGCATGGTGAGTATCAGAGACAATAGAAATGTGCCATCAAAATGTCAAATAGCTTTTGCAGCATAGAATTATCTTAGTAGGCTCTTGCATCCAAAACAATTAAAAAATGCCTCTGTTTGGTGGATGTTGCCATTGGATTCTTAGTGAAACTGGGCATTCTACAAATCCAACGACAAGTCTAGCAAGCGTATACATCCAGCAATCAAGAACCTTATTGGATCAATTAAACATGCAAAGTAACTCGTCAAATCCACTTAAATGCAAAAACAGGACCAGCCAATAAAACAAAATGATAATGACAATCACAATCACAAAAAAATCGAGTCATCTTCTACATCAACTACTGGAAGTCATCTCCAAAGCTTCAATATACTATACAGCTAGTAAAACAATTTATAAACCATGGAGGAAAGTGGTGTTGCATAACTATATTTTCTTCTGAGTCATTTTATCATTCAGTAGCTCTTCTCGAATTTAAAGTTGCAACAAAACCACTTTCTAGTGAAGTTTTGGGTAAATTTATTAAGAAGATCGACAACTTAGTTTCATAATGATCAATGTCAATGGCATGGGCAATGATCGTTTACTGAAAACGCCAAGGGAAAATAAGGAAGAACTCCTTGCATACCTCGTGTCATAACAAACTAGCAGTTTAACAAAAATACAAACTTCGGAAAATGTTGAATGCAAAAGCACACAATTATGGCCGCCCTTCTGAAAATGCAAAGCTTCATACTTAAATTTGACTAACAAGCACCAAAAGCAAACACAAACACAAAAAGTGCAGAGAATTCGATCCCAATGGCATGAAACAGCTGAAAGACGAGGTGGGAGTGAGAACAAGAAAATTGCCTCGGCAATAAATCATCATCTTCCACAGCTAGACAAGATACCGCTTGTGTACGTTGCATAATCAAAAGCTCTCGAAAGAATTCGGAAAAAAAAAAGAGTTTGATAAAAATGAAACGATGCGAAATGAAGCAGCAACTGCTCTTCTAGCATTCTCGAACCCAGAAAGAATAGCAGCAAACAGAGATAAGGCGAGGCATATCCCGTACCAAACTAAGTAAAAACAGTTGCCAACACACGCTTTTCAATTCAACAGCAGTGTTTTTGACATAAAGCACGAACCTTGAGGCTTCCTTCTCGACGGACCTGAGCAACAACCAGAAGAACAGGCTACGACGATGTGGGTGTCGAGGGCGGCTAGCAGCGTCAGGTCGTGTTAGGAGGTAACACGGATAGGAGAAAGTGTCGAGGAGAGAGAAGACGTGAAGAAATTAGGGCTTTTAGATTTAGGAATCGTGGTCCAATTCCGGTTCTAGTCTGGTGCTAGCTCTGGTTCCTATAGGAACTGAGAACAGCCGGTTCTGAAAATAAAGGAATTGGAAATCGGACCCTCCCTCCTTGAAACCAGGATCCATGCTCACCCCTAATAGGAATTGCTTATTCGATTAGAAACCCAAGTAAAAGAAACCTAGGATTACACATTATTCTTTTTTTATTTAAAAAACAAAAGGTTTGCAAGCAGTTTGGATTAATTTTAAACTAAATTGCTAACATGGGTGATCATGTAGGTACATAACCATTATTGACACTCAATGAATCAAATAGATTCTAGGAAAATAAATACCATCATAACAAACAATGATTTTTATTTTTTTTGGGTATTCCACCGCAAGAGATTCATCATGATTTCAAACAAAGGGTTAAGATAATTAAAAAAATAATCCAACATCTCACAGATTAAATTAGCAATTATCTTAACCCTAACATGCCAGAAAAATCAAAATAATTAAAAAAGGAATGCAAATCTTATGGATCAAATTAATAATTATGGTGATGCGGAAAAGCTAACAATTATTTCGTAGGAAAAAATCAAAGTAAAAAAAGAAAGTCGATCAAACTAATAGTTGCGATGATTTTTATTAAATTATCCATTTATCTTGCAAAAAAATAAAAATAATTAAAATCATTCGAGGTCTTACGAATCAAATTAATAATTATAATGATTTTTACAAATAAATCCCTATCGGATAATGCCTAGGATTTCAACCGAATTATCATTAACAGTCAGGATCTAATTTAGGCAATAGAATATTGAGACCAAATTTGGTTCAATAAAATTACCTGGTTCAGATAATTTGCTTCCAAAGCAAGACTGACGACGGTTCGCGATGCTTGACGGTGAGGCTTTGCGTGTATGGCTAGCAAGGGCAGCTCGCAGCGGTGATCGCTTCGACTAAGGAATGGTTCTAGACGGTAGCTGGGGCGTCGCCGACCGCAAGGTACAAGTAGCGGCCGTTGCCTGCTGTTTGTACGCTGGCTGGACTCGCGTCACAAAAGCGAGAGGTGCTGGCTTCGCTGGGATTGGCTTGCTAGGTTTACTGGTCAGGTGGAACATGAGTGACCTGCAAAGAAAAAGAAAGTAATCTTTCTATTCTTTTTTGTTGCACTTATGTGTCCCTCTCTCTCTTCGCTGGTGGACTTTAGGAGAACAGTGGTTCGCTGTTTACTGCAGGAGGCTCGTGAAGCAGCTCGTCGGAACAGGACTCGTCACCTGGCAAGGCTGCGTTAGCTTGACAAGAGAGTAACGAACCTCGACGTCACGATGGAGTGAGCAACAATGTCGGGACAGAAGCTCTGGAGTCACGGATGCGGCTGGAGATGACGGCTCAAGAGGAAGGGACTCGGACTCGGCACCACTTGGATCAGCGGAGGGCGGCACTAGCGAGAATCAGCAGTGACCTTAGCAGCGCTGAGTCGTGAAGTTGGTAGAACCCAGTCGTGGCTATGGAGGAAATCGCGACCCCCTCCCCCCCCCCCACCCCCCCCCCCCCCCCCCCCCCCCCCCTCGCTCCTCTTGGCGTGGCCAAAAGCGTCAGCCCCCATACATGGTCTTACGACTTTGCGGACCTGTGTTTTTGGTAAACAGTTGCCCGGGCCTGGTCACTGTGACCCCACACAAGGAAAAACACTTGCCATTCATTGGTTATTAGGAGCATCCTGAAAATGTCCGGGTCGAAATATATCTGTTGTGGGTCGAGGACTCCTTCTCCTTCCCCTTCTTCAAACTTGTAGTCAAGCTCCCTTTTGCCTTTGCACTCGGGGGCCAAGAATTTGAGTAGAATGTCACGCCCCGACTCTCGAGCTCGCGGCAACCCCATTACCTTGGTCGGTTGAAAGTGACGTCCCAGGATCCATCGACGACCATTCATTTTATCTTTGATTATGCGCAAACGGAAGACGAACCATCCCCAGACAAACAAACAATCAAACAGGAATAAAGGGATGAACAACAATGATAACAGCAACTATTCATTTATACATCTTTCTGGATTAACCAACGGAGGATCATTTTCCGAATTACAAGCCCGACCAAAAAGGGCCGATCCATCCTCTAAGCCAAACCAAAAAGAAACTAGGCTAATCCAACCGTACACAAAGAACCCTCGGGTTCAACACCACGGTCACTCAGACCCATCGGACTCAAGCTCCGTCGGGTGGATCATTGGAGAAGCGGAGGCAGGATTCTCCACTGCGGGTATGCCATTCTAAGGACCTGAAAATGTTTAACCACAACGGGTTGAGATAAAATCTCAACGAGTTCTTTCCCCTAAGCCCCGGTTAGTACGCCAACTCAACCCAGGGTATCTCTCCAGAACCATCCCTCACTCAACCCAACAAACAACCAAAACCAAACAACAGCCAACAACAGACAGGGCAACCCACAATCAATATTCGGTTCGCATGCAACCTTACCCGGTATGCCATACCCTGCGCGTCCAATCTCATACAATGCAAGCAAGGCACATGGCCGTTAGATAACACAGTTCATCAATCACATGCGAGTCGCGTCACAAGCGATCTCACATGGCCATTGCTACACCCTGCACGACTATCAACTCATGCGTGCGTACCACAAATCATCACGACATTAAGAGCATGCGAATAATTAGAGCATCTCACACAACTTTCTCATGTCTCACACTCACACATGCTTCGATTATTATGACCACTAGGGCCACGGCACAACCTTATGGTTGGCGGTCTACCGGTCGAAGACCAGGCATCGTCCTCCCCCATGAGGCACGGTGACGTCACAGGCTCTCTCCCATCGATGGCATCCTATGGAGCATCGGGCCCGCTCACTGCCGCAGCCCCGTAACTGACCACTGTTAGGCAACTGACCGAAGTCAGGATGACCAAAAAGCCACGGCACAACCCTATAAGAATTGGCGGTCTACCGGCATCGCCGGGCTCTCCTCTTAATGTGATCATGCAACACATCATCAAACAACCCATTTATATCTGTGCTCTGTCGTGAATGCAACATTGCTCATGCTCATGCGATATGCCATTTCAAATAACCCACACAATATGTCATGCGATCTCACTCGACAATTCCAAAATCCAAAATCCAACCAACACTCGATCACGCATTTCATCATCAATCATGAGTATAATTAACAATCGGCACTTCAATTAATCATAACAATCAATAGCACATCAAATTCAGACAAAAATTAGCCTCTGGATGAACAGTGCGTGAACAGTAATTATGAATAGTGATTTTTCCGAGATTCAATTAATTAAAACATTTAATCCAAAAATTTAAAAAAATATTAATTAAAACAATTAATCAATTCAATTAAAGCAAATCATTCTTAATTAATCACATAAACACAATTAATCACAAATTAAGCACAATTAAGCATAATAAGCAAAATTAAGCTAATCTAATCTTAACCATCTATCTAACCACCTATCTTAGGGCTAATACAACTTAATTAAATCCCTTAAACCAAGATTAACACTAACTAACCAACCCTAAGCAAGTTTAGGCACTAAATAGGGATTAGGAGCTAAACTCACCCGTTAAGCGGGCCGGCGACACGGACGCGGCGGCGGTGACGAACCCGACACCTGGGGACCTCTACCACAGCGATCCAAGGCGATCCCGGGCTCAACATAGCAGCAACAGCCTTGGAATCCCTTTGCAACTCTGAAAACTGCACTGCACAGGAGGAAAGTGGCTGATCGGAGTTGAATGGGCTGCCCGGAGCTCCGGCGAGCGGTGGGCCAGCGAACAACGGCACCTGGGGGTCGAGGGGGAACCACTTGTGGCTGGGATGGGTGGTGGTTTGGCCGAAAATGGAGAGAAACGGAAGAAAAGGCGGAACAAAGTTGCTGTAGGCGGAATAGTGACGGTCCGGTGACAGTCGTCTTTCGGCCGGAATACAAGATGACTGATAGCTCCTTCCAACAATTGGCTAACGTTGTTTGAACGGTTTTCGTCTTCTGAACACAACGGCAGGTGGCACGGGGCGAGATTCCAACGGGAAGGTAATGAACAACTCAGATTTCGGTGAAAGGTCAGAACTGAAAAACTGAAGGAAGGAAGGGAAAACCATGGGAGAGAGGTGTGCAGTTTTTGGAGAAGATGAAGAGGAGAGAGAGAGTGAAGTGAAGGCTGAAGGATAAGCCTTATCAAGGCCATCAATGCTTACCCCACTTGCCAAACAATGACCTCATCTTCTCTTTCTTCTTTTTGACTTTTCTTCAAAATATCCAAGGGCATTTTAGTCATTTCCACCTTGCACATTTCCCAATCTGTCCTTGGGCTGAAAATGGAGGACGAGCCTAGGGAATGGGCTTGAAAATGAATAGGAATGGACTCGGGAATTTATCGGGCTTGAATCGGCTCGGTTTTAGACAATGGGCTCGGAAGGGTAAAGGGTCGGTTTGGCCCCACGGGCTCACTTGCTTGCCTCGGGCCTTCCATGGTGGCTGTCCCACCTTGGGCGTGAGGCCCACACTATTCTTGCCCAGCCCACGTCCTCGTAGGCTCATTTTCTTGGTCCGAAAATCCCTTTTCCAAATACTCGGCTCAACCGGTAGTGTTGACTGTCGAAGAAGCATCGTCCAAAAGTCCTTCTCGAACATTCCCGAAAATTCAAAGTCCAATATTGGATTCTCATGCCATGTCAATTTCGCCCGAATGCCATTTTGGTACTACTCAAACTGACAGGCGGCTTCGAGGATTCACGCGTAATTGACTCATGCCAATTCACGTTCAAGACTTTTCGACACATGGACGTCCTTGATTACATGAAATTGTGAAGGATCAATTCTTATTTCTAAGTACATGATTATCAAGGATCGACATAGGGCCATTCGCGGGTTCGATAACAGTAGACAGAATCACCCGTTGTCCCATTATTTCTGTATGTCTACAGGATTGTCCTTACGCAAGTCTCACGGTCTAGTTGTTTTCCCAGGTCAAGTTCTTTAGTCGCACGAGTTCTGTCCTCATTAGCCTTTCCCCTCAAGGTCAGTATCTCAGGAGTGATTAGTTCCGAGTGAGATCAACCAACAGTGCATTGACAAAATTAACGCTCGTTCCTCCCTAAAAGGACTCGAATTTTAGGATGTTACATAGAAGGTCATATCTTTTTTTTTATGAGTTTTTTTTTAATGAATCTGCGATCTACCGAAGCTGTGGGATGTAAAAATACATCGGTAGGGGAGCATTCCACCTTAGAGGGAAGCACCCACAAGAGCAGGGGTGGACAAAGCGTAAGTCGATCGGGGCAAGTGTTCGGATCTATTATGACATAGCCATGAGGCGCGCAACGGACCTTTTTAATCTTCTGCAACCTTTTTTGGGCTTTAAATTGATGCAAAAAACATTTTTTGTGCAACCTTGTCTAGTGTATTTATTAATATCTCAATTCAAAGTTTCTAGACGTCGCTACTTTATGTCTTACATTACAGAGAACATGTATATATTAATTATTTATATTATATATATTAATTATTTGAATTATTTATATTAATTATTATTCTATATTCTATTCTAAAGTGTATGTTCCTGCGTGACTTTCAGCAATCACTTGTTCTGATTCTACATATTGATTATTTTGAACCAAAAGAAAACTTTTTGGTGGAATAGTCACCTTATGTAGAATATCTTCACTCTCAATAGTTACATACAATGTAGAGTGGTAGTAAGGGTGATGGAGTTTTACACGTATACTATGGGGGGAGAGGGGCAAAATTGAAGTAAGTCGTTATGATTCAACCCGAGGACGTATAATTTACGAGCCTCTTATCCATTCTCATTCAATTACGGCGGGGGAGTAAGTCAAAATAGAAAAACTCACATTGGGAATATAGTTCCAGATACCTAGATGGATAAGGATGTATCATGATCTATACTATTAATGAATATGTATGTCGATCCATATCAATTAAGTTGTAGATATCAATTAATTTATGGAATAGATACTCATACAAATTAATCATGTGCCAGGAACCAGATTTGAACTGGTGACACGAGGATTTTCAGTCCTCTGCTCTACCAGCTGAGCTATCCCGACTATTCCTTACACATCATCCTCATTCTTGTGGAGATTGCGACCATGAATCTCATTCGGCTGATTTGAGTGTCAATTCTATCCATATTGTCGGATAAATCTCACTAATTCCTCTCGTCACTCAGAGCTTCTGATCTTTCCATGATCAGTAGCTGAAAATGGGCGATTTTTTTTCCTGATGATTTTGCCAAGATCGACTCCCTTCATTATGCAAAAGATAATTCGTGAGATCCGGTGGGGAAAAGTTTTCCGATGGAAATCTTGGCCAAAGTTGACGAGAATATTCGATGGAAATTCTCTCTTTCATTTCTTTTTCCTAATTCATTTCCCTCGACTTACAGTGAAAAGGTTACACGCGATTTCACAGCTAGCATATTTCTTTCCTCTTGTGCATTCTAATCGTCCCTTTTCTTTCTATTCTGCCTCCCAAGCTTGTTGCACTTTCCTATTACTCTTGGAAAAAGATCCCGCGAGTTCCTCCACTTATCTGCCCAAAATTTAATGGAGGGAAGATTTATTGGCTTCCCTCATTCTTGCGGAAATTGTGACCCCCAAGTTTCCGATTCTCATGTGCGCAATTCATAATCGAGCATATTCTGAGGACATTTGCTAATCCATGTGCCAATTGGGAGTATTTTCATGACTTCTCAAATTCAAACACGATAAGGCTAGCTCAGATGAAATTTATTGAATGTGGACATAATTTATAATATCGAAATGTGACGCAAAATTATGTGAAGAAAAATATGCGATGTTAATGAATAACTTGATGGAATAGTTAAAATTTAGGTGTCAACAATGGTTAACAATCACCAGGACATCCCATCTTCGATTGAACTCTAGAATTGTCTTCAATTCATTCCGTATCTTATCCGTTTGATTTCCATTTCGCTTTTCTTTTCTCCCATCCTCTTGCCGCCTCCTAGATTCCCATTGCCGTCGTTGCACTTCAGAGGAGGTATCGAGTTCTTGCAAGGAAGAGAGGCAGAGAATTGGCGAGCTTTATTCGGGTGGGGAGAGCGAGTACAAGTTCGAGATCGCTGGAATGTTGCGATAGAGATTTCCACCACGAAACAACTAACAACCCATGCGATGCAGGGATTCCGAAGAGGATCCCATCCCTGAAATAATACTCTTGATGAACAGAGGGAGTGCAAATGAGCAAAGCTAATGCAGGATAAGTTACCAAGTTCATAATCATCAGGAAACCTTCTTTGCATGTCACCAAAAGACTTGGCCAGCGACTCCAATGTCAATGTTCCCATTAAGTTTTCCTCCTCAATCCGGCCTAGCGCATTCGTCATCTTCTTCGTGTCATTCAGTTGTTCCTTCTGGAGTTCTGCCTCAGCTTGCAACTTCTCCTTTTCCTCTTGCAAGCTCGGAGCTGTCTCCCGCGCCTTTGCTTCCGCATTCAGATTCTCCAAGTTTGCTAACAGCTCTTTGCCAACAGCTCTTCTGCTGTAACATATTTCACTTCGTTTTTCGGTGTTGCCTTCTTTGCTTGCTTAGACCAAAGCTTTCTCCTTAGCGGGCACGTCAGGTAATGGCTTCTTCTCCCCTGGCTCCGAGGAGGCAACAAGTGCCTACGCAGGAGTTTCTTTGTAGTCGTTGAAACCAATACCCATATGTTGGATGTATGCCCTAAAGCTACTATGTAATAGTTACATATTAGGGATTTCAATTGTACTATTCTCATTATTATTTAATGAATGGCAATGACGTATTCATTCATTTGTCCGATTATTTTATATTTATGAATGATTCCATAAGATCAGTTGTAACTAGGCCTATTCTTGAGACGTCAAGAATATTGTGATGGGTTCATAGCTAGACTGAATCTTTAAACTGTTCCTAGTCAATGGATTATTGAGTGGATATTTATAATCCTGTTGAGACCGGTGTGTTCTTAACTTCACCATTAAGTATTGGATACTTAAGGGAATGATGAGTTGCAAGTCATTAGGTATTATGATACCTGAGTTAGAACACAGGTGTTTGTATTAGACAAATTCACTGAACGTGACGCATATGGAACGATTAGCAACATGGAAGCTTTTAGCGTGGTCAATGTCTAATTGTTCATGCTTTGGTCTTGTGTAAATAATCCTTAGACCTGAGGTACAGTGTTAACTTGTGTATCGAGCAACTATGGTTCACGGGTGCATATAATGCCGGGTCGTTGATCCGTCTTTATACTTGATGGTCATAGTTTATTCATATACGAAGTTGCACGTGTACGCAATATGGAATTTGTCTCCTTGTTACATACAATGTATTATAATGTTGTCCTATGCAATCTAATTATGACAATGTATTGAAATCCTCGGCCGGGGTTGTAACCGAGAATAAATTGTTTATATCTGGAACAAATGCATGTCAATTAGATTTGTGCATATGATCGAATTGGTGACTTGACAAATATTCCATGGTCTTTGTTCGATCGAGACATAGTAAGATAGAGGGATTAAATTACATTATAGCCAAAACTGACAGGTTTATTATGTTCTTAAAGCATTCACACTATCTGGGTAGCCATGACATATTGCTAGATGTCAATCATGGCTTGTAAGACCCAAAGATTAATCGGGACAATTAATTATTTTGGGAGTACTAATGTGTTAGTACAAGTTTTACTACCAGCTTAGTGATGAACCTAGGGATGTCACACACCATAACCAATTTAGATAACGTAGAACGAGAGAGAAATAATTTTGCAAATGTGTTTGCAAATTACTACAGTCGCATTGAGTCGACATGAAATTAAATTAAATGTGATTTAATTTAATTTGTATTATAGTCACGAGCCTACGTGCATATAATGCACACGCATGCCTAAAGTGAATGCACGTTAATGTATCCTGAATATGCACATAAATATCATGTCTTCTTTTATTTAATTTTTATTAATTAAAAGATGCACACGGTCAACAATTGTTGCTGACCGTGTGCAACGCACATGTGATGTGCGAAATGTTTCTTTTTAATAAAAAAAAAAATTTATGCATGGCATGATGGTCAGCAATTGCCGACCATCATGCATGCAAGGCACGATCAGCAACCGTTGCTAATCGTGCGCATGAAAGACACGATCAGCAACCGTTGCTGATCGTGTCACGGTTGCTGATCATGCGCTTGCTGATCGTGCGCATGAAAGGCATGATCGGCAACGGTTGTCGATCGTAATCACACGTGGAATTGTGGGTGGTTACCCACGGTTCTTATATAAGAAACATGAGTGTGCGTTTTTGTGCGCGTACGTACGCAAACGAAAAGAAAAAAAAGAGAAGAAAGGTTTTTCTCATTTGGGCTGTGGCTGAAAATACCAAGGATACGAAGGATTATCTCCACAAAGTTGCTAGCACAATCGTAGTGGTGATTATCCGCAAGTTCTCTCTTCGTTCGACTCCATTGGTGGTGTGTCTGAACTAGAGGTCCAACATTTATGGGGCTCGAACTGAAGAACATTTGAACCAGTTCGTTTAAAGCGCGCTTCGAGAGGTAATTCGTTTAACCCCTTTTTTATAATCAGATTTTTGATTAAAACGTACGAACAACGCATTTGGAGAAACATGTATAGAAATATTTCATTTTTTGTTTCCACTGCGTTTATATTAAATTGCCTATACATGATTAATGAAAAACCAACAGTGGTATCAGAGCCAACCTTAGGCGTTTTTTGTACGTTTAATTGATTAATAGTTCATAGATTTTTGCGTAGATGTTGATTAATTTATGTGATGAATTTAATCAACTATGCAAAATTGGAACTAAATCAATTTTGAATAAAAAATCCATAACTTGTTATATTTTGCGTTTATATTCTGCATATGATTCACAATTGTGAATTTAAAGATGACGACGCAACTTCCGTTTGGAATCGCACTCATGAAATTTGTTTCATCGATTTGATTCCTTAACGGAATTTGCGTTGTTCAACTTTAAATTTGTTTAAATGCAGAATTTTACTTATGCCTTCCAGAGCTTTAAATTTTGAATTTATGGCTCGCAAGGAAGAGTGGTGATCATGGAAAAATCCCTAATCATTATGATGGTTGTACGAATGAATGTATGATGATTACAGGTATTCATTTTTGGGTTGTAATTATTAAATGAAGGCTACGTCCTTCCTTTTATTTTTATTTTATTTTAATTTTTCCATGAAATGTAATTTTAGCATAGTTTATTATATCAATTGTTGATGTAAACGCTTCGAGAGTTCAAGAGGAGCCATTGGAGGAGCCATTAAGCCGGAGAGCTCTATGGGCCCGGTCTTTGAAGAGTTCAAAGATTGAAGAAGAAGTGAAGAGCAGGTCCCTCTAATTAAAACATTAAAATGGCTAAATGGATCTCATTGGCTCGAGACCCATTGAACCATAATTCCATGATCACCACGTAGGATAGATGTTTATGTGATATCTATTTATTTTTGTGTTTATATTATCGTGCATGTTAAATTGGTTAATGTGCAAAGTGAGACCGTCAATAACGACCTAAATCTCCTTATTAATAATATTAAGTCGAAACGGGTTTTGGACTCGTGGCCTTCCATCGTCATGGTTTGATCCAATATTATGATGGTTAATTGATCGGCTATGGATACATAGGAGTTAATTACCATTCATAATATTAGACCACTCCATTATACATATGATACCGTGAGGTTGGAGCCAAATGATTTTTAATAACTGTCAGGTGAGAAAATCGTTTATGTTTTCAATACTTGTATGAGACAATGGGTTAGACTTAACTATGATCATGATGCCAATAACTGTTAGGTGAGGCTTTCATGGTCTAGAGGCCAAAGTTATGATTGGGACTCGCATATGATGCGTTGAACAAGTTGGTTCACTCACTAAGTTCATAGGACACCAATTAGGTGAGGTGGGCTTTGGGCTGGTGGGACTCAAATCCCCACTAGTAATCTTTACCCAACAAAGATTACCGCTTCCCATCTTAAGGAGTATGGGATTCGAATATAAATTTAGTGGGAGGATCTATTTCATTTAAAGGCCAAAATGAAATAGTTATTTTGAAGTACAACGGCTAACAATTTATTTTCTGCAACAGATATATTATTACTCTGAAAATGGTGACTACAAACCCACTCGCTTCAATACTTGACAAGAATTGTTTGACTAGACCCAATTTCACTGACTGGGTGAGGAATTTGAGAATTGTTCTCAATTCGGAAAAAATTGGGTATGTGCTTGATGAAAATATGCCAAAGTCCTTTCCTGAGGGTGGGACCCAAGAGGAACGTGTCACTTATGATAAGTGGCATGACAATGACTTAAAAGTTAGGTCATATATGCTTGCTTCGATGAATAATGAATTACAGAAGAAGTATGAATCTATGGAAGATGCTAGGTCGATCATTTTGCACTTAAAGGATTTCTTTGATGAGAATGGTTGAACCTTTAGATATGAGATATCTAAGGCATTGTACCGTATGAGGATGGTTGAAGGATCATCAGTTAATGATCATGCTTTGAAAATGATCTGGCACATTGAAGAATTGGCTAGGCTAAATCTCGTTATGGACAACGAGTTAGCTGTGGATTTGATCCTCCAATCTTTGCCTGATTCCTTCTCTGGTTTTGTCCAAAACTTTCACATGCATAAGATGGAGAAAACTCTTGCTGAGTTACATAGCATGCTTGTAGTTTATGAGAAGGAAATGCATAACACGAGACCAAATGTAGTGGCTATGGCTAAGGCTTCTTCTTCAAGGAGTAAGACTGTCTTGAAGAAAAAGAATTGGAAGATGCCTGTCAAACCTGTTGTGCAACCAAAACCCAAGATTGAAAAAGGGAAATGTCATTATTGTGGTGTCAAGGGGCACTGGAGGAGGAACTGTAAGAAGTACCTCGCGAGCTTGAAGGTCAAGCCCAAGGACCAACCTTGTGAAGGTATGGTGTCCATGCTTATTGAAACTAATCTTATGGTTAGTGCTGAATCTGGCTTATGGGTTCTAGATTCGACTGCAACTTCACATATTTGTATGTCTTTGCAGAATCTAGAAATAAGCAGGATGCTAGGGCGAAATGAGATTATCCTGACATTTACCAATGGAGCAAGAGTTGCTGCGTTAGCTATAGGGACTTTTCGTTTATGTTTGCCTTCTGGACATGTATTGGTTTTAAGAACTGTTTGCATTATAAGAATACTGTTAGGAACATCATCTCTATACCTCGTTTAGGTAAAGAAAATTATGAATTTTCTTTTGCTGATGATGTATGGTCTATTTATCAAAATAGAAGATGTGTTGGTTCTGGCTTATTAACCAACAATCTTTATACCATTACAATGTCCGGTAATGTGATTACCAATGTCAATAAGCAAAATAGAATTGATATAAATGCCATAACTAATAAACGTCCTAGAGACAGTCCAAATAAAAGGTATGTTTGGCATCTCCGATTAGGTCATATTGGAGAAGATAGAATTAACAAGTTGAGTAATGATGGGTACATTGATCCATCAATGTTTGAGTCATACTTGACTTGTGAGGTATGTCTTTCTAGGAAAAATGACCAAAGTGCCCTTTGTGGGACATAGTGCGCGAGCTGCTGATATATTGGGATTAATACATACAGATGTATGTAGACCAATTAATGAAACTGTTAGAGGTGGTTATTCTTACTTCATTACCTTCACCCGATGATCAGTCACGATATAGATATTTATACTTAATGAAGTATAAATCTGAATCCTTTGAAAAGTTCAAGGAATTCAAGGTAGAAGTAGAGAAACAAATAGGAAAATGTATTTAGGCTCTTCGATCGAATCGAGGAGTTGAATACCTTAGTACTGAATTTTTGGACTATCTAAAAGAGAATGACATTTTATCACAATGGACATCTCCTGGAACTCCAGAACATAATGGTGTATCTGAACGAAGAAATCGTACTTTATTAGATATGGTTCGATCTATGATGAGTTACACTGATTTGCCTATATCCCTTTGGGGATATGCCCTTGAGACAGCTGCATATATACTGAATAGAGTGCCTTCCAAATCTATTCCAACTACACCTTATGAGATATGGCATAGTAGGAAACCAAGTCTTAATCATATTAAGATTTGGGGTTGTCCAGCTTTCGTTAAAAAGCTAAAAATGGACAAATTTGAGGCAAGATCTGAACAAGGTCGCTTCATTGGATATCCAAAGGAAACTCTTGGATATTATTTCTATTTTCATTCAGACCAAATAATTTTGATGAGCAGGCACGCTTCTTTTCTGGAGAATCAGTTCGTCCAAGAAGGTGGTGCTGGGCGGAAAATAGTCTTACAAGAAGAAAATAATGAAGTACCAAACAATCGAGTTCAGATACCAATCTTTGATTCAGTGGGAGCTTCTGATACACAACCTCTTAGGAGAAGTGTGAGAACGTCTCGCCCACCTGCTCGTTATAGACACTCGGTTGATCTTATTGAACCATTATTCATTGTGAATGATAGTGATCAATCTGGTGATCTTAAAACCTATGAGGAAGCGATGTTGGACATCGATTCTGGTAAATGGCTAGAAGCCATGAAATCTGAAATGGATTCAATGTATTCCAATGATGTTTGGACCTTAGTTGACTAGCTTGATGGTATTGTACCGATTGGCTATAAATGGATCTTCAAGAGGAAGATGAATGCTGAAGGTCAAATTGAAACTTACAAAGCACGGCTGGTGGCGAAAGGATATCGTCAGAAAGAAGGAATCGATTATGACGAAACTTTCTCACCTGTGGCCATGCTAAAATCCATTCGGATTATGTTGGCTATAACTGCACATCTTGATTATGAGATATTCCAAATGGATGTTAAAACGGCTTTTCTAAATGGTTTTCTCGAGGAGGATATCTATATGGAACAGCCACGGGGTTTTGAATCCAATAGTGAAAATCAGAAGGTGTGTAAGCTTAAGAGATTCATTTATGGACTCAAACAAGCCTCCAGAAGTTGGAACGTTCGTTTTGATGAGGTAGTCAAATCGTTTGGCTTCATAAAAAATCCGGATGAACCTTGTGTATATAAGAAGATCAGTGGGAGTGCAATTGCATTTCTAGTTTTGTATGTCGATGATATACTCTTGATTGGGAATGATGTACCAATGATATCATCGATAAAACTATTCTTGTCACAGAAATTCTCCATGAAAGACTTAGGAGAGGCAACCTACATTTTAGGTATCAAGATCTATAGAGATAGATCAAGACGATTGATTGGCCTCTCACAGTCTACGTACATAGACAAGGTGTTAACACGTTTTAACATGCAATGTTCTAAAAGAGGATTATTGTCTTTTAGGCAAGGGATCCGTCTTTCTAAGGAGATGTGTCCCAACACTTCTGAAGAAAGAGAGCGGATGGTGAAGATACCATATGCATCCGCTATTGGAAGCATAATGTATGTTATGCTATGTATTAGACCTGATATTGCGCATGCTGTAAGTATTACTAGCAGATATCAATCTGATTCAGGACAAGAACACTAGATAGCAGTCAAGAATATTCTTAAGTACTTGCGAAGGACTAAGGATTTATTCTTGATATATGGAGAAGGAGAATTTAAAGTTATAGCTTATACAGATTCCGATTTTCAGTCGGATCCTAATGATTATAAGTCTACGTCTGGGTTTGTCTTTACATCCAATGGTAGCGCAGTTAGTTAGAGAAGTTCCAAACAAAGCATAACTGCTGATTCTATCACTGAAGCAGAGTATGTAGCTGCTTCTGAAGCAACAAAGGAAGCCGCTTGGATGAAAAAGTTTATTTCTGAACTTGGAGTCGTTCTTTCAATTGAGCAACCGATTACATTGTTTTGTGACAACAATGGGGCGATAGCTCAAGCTAAGGAACCAAGGTCTCATCAGAAGTCCAAGCACATTGAGAGACGCTTCCATCTCATTAGAGAAATTGTTGGGAGAGGTGATATCGCCTTGCAGAAAATTGCCTCAGCGGAAAACGTGGCAGATCCCTTTACTAAGGCCTTACCTCAGTCTTCTTTTGAAAGGCATACTGACAAAATGGGTTTGAGGTACCAGACAAGTTGGCTTTAGTGCAAGTGGGAGATTGTTGGATGTATGCCTTAAAGCTACTATGTAATAGTTACATATTAGGGATTTCAGTTGTACTATTCTCATTATTATTTAATGAATGGCAATGACATATTCATTCATTTGTCCAATTATTTTATATTTATGAATGATTCCATAAGATCAGTTGTAACTAGACCTATTCTTGAGACGTCAAGAATATTGTGACGAGTTCATAGCTAGATTGAATCTTTAAACTGTTTTTGGTCAATGGATTATCAAGTGGATATTTATAATCCTGTTGAGACCGGTGTGTTCTTAACTTCACCATTAAGTATTGGATACTTAAGGGAATGATGAGTTGTAAGTCATTAGGTATTATGATACTTGAGTTAGAACACAGGTGTTTGTATTAGACAAATTCACTGAACGTGACGCATATGGAACGATTAGCAACATGGAAGCTTTTAGCGTGGTCAATGTCTAATTGTTCATGCTTTAGTCTTGTGTAAATAATCCTTAGACCTGAGGTACAGTGTTAACTTGTGTATTGAGCAACTATGGTTCACGGGTGCATATAATGCCGAGTCGTTGATCCATCTTTATACTTGATGGTCATAGTTTATTTATATACGAAGTTATACGTGTACGCAATATGGAATCTGTCTCCTTGTTACATACAAGGTATTATAATGTTGTCCTATGCAATCTAATTATGACAATGTATTGAAATCCTCGGCCGGGGTTGTAACCGAGAATAAATTGTTTATATCTCGAACAAATGCATGTCAATTAGATTTGTGCATATGATCGAATTGGTGACTTGACAAATATTCCATGGTCTTTGTTCGATCGGGACATAGTAAGACAGAGGGATTAAATTACATTGTAGTCAAAACTGACAGGTTCATTATATTCTTAAAGCATTCACACTATCTGGGTAGCCATGACATATTGCTATATGTCAATCATGGCTTGTAAGACCCAAAGATTAATCGGGACAATTAATTATTTTGGGAGTACTAATGTGTTAGTACAAGTCTTACTACCAGCTTAGTGATGAACCTAGGGATGTCACACACCATAACCAATTTAGATAACGTAGAACGAGAGATAAATAATTTTGCAAATGTGTTTGCACATTACTACAGTCGCATTGAGTCGACATGAAATTAAATTAAATGTGATTTAATTTAATTTGTATTATAGTCACTAGCCTACGTGCATATGATGCACACGCATGCCTAAAGTGGATGCACGTTAATGTATCCCGAATATGCACATAAAGATCATGTCTTCTTTTATTTAATTTTTATTAATTAAAAGATGCACACAGTCAACAATTGTTGCTGACCGTGTGCAACGCACATGTGATGGGCGAAATGTTTCTTTTTAATAAAATAAAAAAAAATTTATGCATGGCATGATGGTCAGCAATTGCCGACCATCATGCATGCAAGGCACGATCAGCAACCGTTGCTGATCGTGCGCATGAAAGACATGATCAGCAACCGTTGCTGATCGTGTCACGGTTGCTGATCGTGCGCTTGCTGATCGTGCGCATGCAAGGCACGATCGGCAACCGTTGCTGATCGTGCGCTTGCTGATCGTGCGCATGAAAGGCACGATCGGCAACGGTTGTCGATCGTAATCACACGTGGAATTGTGGGTGGTTACCCACGGTTCTTATATAAGAAACATGAGTGTGCGTTTTTGTGCGCGTACGTACGCAAACGAAAAGAAAAAAAAGAGAAGAAAGGTTTTTCTCATTTGGGCTGTGGCTGAAAATACCAAGGATACGAAGGATTATCTCCACAAAGTTGCTAGCACAATCGTAGTGGTGATTATCCGCAAGTTCTCTCTTTGTTCGACTCCATTGGTGGTGTGTCTGAACTAGAGGTCCAACATTTATGGGGCTCGAACTGAAGAACATTTGAACCAGTTCGTTTAAAGCGCGCTTCGAGAGGTAATTCATTTAACCCCCTTCTTATAATCAGATTTTTGATTAAAACGTACGAACAACGCCTTTGGAGAAACATGTATAGAAATATTTCATTTTTTGTTTCCGCTGCATTTATATTAAATTGCCTATACATGATTCATGAAAAACCAACATATTACTGGTAGCATTTCCATAGTCATACTTACTAAATCGTCTGTATGAACTGAGAATGGAAGATGGTCGACAAAATTCGACAAACTGATATTGCAGCTGGCCTCCATGCGCTTCACACTCCTTGATACCGACTAACTTCACCACCGGGAAGGATGACAGGATATTGCATTGTGTCATCGACCGGAGTAATGCCAGACTCGTTGAATGCGCAGGAACAACTTCATCCCGTCAATGAACGGATTAGGGTCATTACATTCCATCCAAAATGCAGCAACTTATCCTGCAGCAGGAGTTTCGTAGACTCTGTGGTCTAGCTTCGCATCTCTTCGGATTCAACTTCACATAAAAGGCAATGAAACATCTTTTAATTGGCAGAGTACTCTGGCATGTGGAGTCTTGGACAATGTCGACATGAGTAAGCGCTAACCTACTGATGCTAACATCCTTTAGTTACTTCAACCTATTTCGCAATTCATTGTCGTAATCACAGAAGTAAAGCTGGAAATAGCATGGATCATCCTGAAATGGAACCAATGGAAGACCGTGATAAGCTTGGTTTTGCGCACAAAATAGTATACACATTTTCAAATTTTCACAAAGTGCACTGAATCCATAATATTGGGAAAAACAACAATTGCTTTAGGGAAAATTCCAAATAGGAGCTTGAAGTTCTTTCATTTTTTCAAAAAAAGGTCTGAAGTGAACATCGTTTAAAATAATGATCTGAAATGTTTTCATTTTCTCAAATAAAATTTGAAGTATACCTTATTTCAAATAAGGGCCTAAACTCACCATTGATGAAGGGAAATTTCATCTTTAAAAATTTTAAAAATTTTCCTTTATTCTATTTTTTTCTTTTGATAACAATATTTTAAAAAAATGAAAAAAAAAAGAAGAAACAGGAGTGAGGGCTCGCTTCTGCCTATGGCCCCCTATCACCAGTGGGGTGGTGGCAATGGCCCGCAATCCTTGCCGACCATAGTCGAGAGCTAGTAGGCCCTCATTAAAGATGAAAGAGGGTAGTGACCCTTTCCTAGATTTGGGTGAGGGTCGCTGCCCTTGCGCCTGCCCTCGCCTCGGTCCAAGAAAGGGTTGTTGACCCTTGTGGGGGCTTGGCAGCCCTTGTTCAGCGCCCTCGGACCTCGCCACCTAGGTTTCGGGGTGCTAGGCGAAGACCATAAGGCCTGCACAAAGGTAGGTGACCCTTGTCCAAACTAAGGAGAGGGTCATCACCCTCTCTCGTCTTTGATGAGGGCTAGCAAGCCCTCACCTCTAGTTGACGAGGGTCATCGGCTCTTGTCCAGGCATTGACGACCCCATTGGCCATCGTTGTCGCCCCATTGCCGATGGGGTGACTTTTTTTTTAAAGAAAAAATTAATCTAATTTAATTTAAATTTAAATTTAAATTGTGTTTGGACGAAAATATTCCTGATCAATCGGAATTTTTACTGATCGGCGAACCGGCTAGGTTAAGCTCTTATTTAAGGCAATCATAATCACTTTAGACCATTCTTTGAGACTTGTATGGGCATTTTATATCCTTATTTAAAATAAGGTTTATTTTAAATCCTTATCGAAAAATTAAAGGTACTTGAAACTCTTATTTAGAATTTTCCCATTTCTTTACGGCATGCCAGCTAATGACTCTGGTAGTGAAAAAAAAGGTAAAAATAAAAGCAAAATAAATTCAGATTTAAAGTTCGACACAAAGGACAAAATCCAAATTCAAAGTCAACGAAGACTTTGTCCTATTCGATCACGACAAATGATACAAACAGATACAGGCAATAAGCCATGCTTCGATTTAGGAGAAATTTACGGGCCAACTCCTTGGCTTAGTCTGCTGGTCTACTTATACGTTGTCTTTCTCACCTTCAACGAAACGGAAGCTGAAACAAATATATATTTTTCTTAAACTTTAATTGCATAAAAACGATAAAGTTATGATTTCAATATTTTCTATCCTTTGACGGCTTTAAATGACTAGGCAGAGAAAGCAAATGAGTATAACTAGAGGTAAGTGGATCCAGATTCAATATATATTCCACCTAGAATCTAGAACCTACTCGTTGGAACAAATTCTTTATTTTTTGGAATATAGAACCTACTTTATTACATGTTCTAGGATCAGTTGGATAGATTCTAGGGTTTACCCAAGTTTCATATATATTACCTTTAATGACCACTATTTGTTATTATAATTCATTGATCATAACTTATATTTAGGCACATAAAAAAATATGAAACATTAACAAAGCAAAAGTCACAATCATAAAATGAAATTTCAAACTAGTGATTTCAAATTATACATTCATCATCGAATCCCATAGAATATAATATGATCATGTGAAGACATAGACCAAGAAAAACACAAAAACTTGTTTCCGCTTTTAAGTTACAGGGTCCAAATTCCAAGTCCTAGGTTGGTGGCCCACCCATCGAACAAGTTTCCCAATTTTGGAATCTGTAATCTATCCCATATACCTTAGAACTTTGAACTAGACAAGTTCTCACTAGTCCGGTTCTCAGGTTCCGGGTTTTATTCTAGAACCATACTTGCCCCTAGCTACAACGAATCCACTTGCTGCACTAAACAATATCCATCCACGTCTGGCAAAATTATCATTGCCTTCGCATCACAAATTTGCATCATATTTCAGTTACCTCTATAAATAGACAATGTTGGACAACAATTGGGTACAGCACAAACCAAAACTACTAGAAAACAATTGTCTAACCCTAAATATGTCAGAATACGACCAATGCCTTCTCTACCATCTGTGTAGCTTCTCTCTGCCTTCTGTGCAGCTCGTGCTTTAGCCCTAACCATGGAGTCCACTGATCTCCACCCAGATGAAGAAGCATCGCGTGGTTTCCAAGAGCGAAGTGGTGTCCCCCTCTAGATACCCCTCCTCTGCTGCGTGCGGAAGGCAACTTCTAGCTGCCTTGCCCGAAATTTCTCAAGGTAAATCCCTGCTACCCACTCAGGGGAATGCATCTAAGCTTTCTCGGTGGAATGGAAGCACCGCATGACCCCCATCAGTGAGGACGTGTCCTCATCCACACACCTCCTCATCTGCTGTGTGGCTTAGGAAAATCCCCCCCTACGGCCTTGCCCTAATCTACATACGGTGAACCCCTATCTCCATATCAGTGGGAGGAACACAGCACTCTCACAGCAAAAACCACATCATTCTTACAACGGAAGGAGTATCACGTGGCCCCTCTCTTGATCGACTGTCTCCCAGCTTTGCAGCCTAATCGCTTTGCAGAAACATCACCGACGTGCCCCAAGAGGTCCAACCAGCAAGAGCATAACAACCTGTCATCACCCTAAATGGCAGCAGAGCACCATGCCTTCGAAAGATTGGAATCCCTTTGCAACAAACTTGGTAAACTCCTGCACACCCAAGAACTAGAAATTAGGGATGAAGATCTCTCTGCAGCAACTCTAGGGGACTGCCGATTCTCCCTCATGGGCTAAATATACCAAAATCCTAGCATTAATTACCAAGCCCTTATCATAGCCATGAAGAAGGCTTGGAGAACAGATACAGTTCTATGACACCCATGGAACATGGTGTCTTTTGCTTTAAATTTAATAGTGAGGAGGATAAGCAAAAGGTGCTTAACGGGGGACCTTGGTGTTTCTCTAATCACCTGTTATTGCTCAAGGCATGGGAACCGGATACACCCCCTCACTGCTACAAGTTCACAACATGTGCATTCTGTGTGCGATTAATGGGACTCCCCGCTGAATGGAAATCCGAAGGGATTGTGAAGAAAATTGCCGGCAAGATTGGGAAAGTCCTAGAAGTGAGAATAGAGGATAAAGGCTCGATTGGACAGCGAGTGGGGAAAGCAAAAGTTGAGATTAATGTCAACACTGAATTAATTGTTGGGCAATCAACAACCCATGGCGGCAAGAAAATATGGGTGGACTTTAAATACGAGCGGCTCCCCTTCTATTGCTACTCTTGCGGAAAGATGGGCCACTACGCAAGCTCATGTAAAACCATCCCATATGTAGAAGCAAGTTTTAACAACAAAATGAACAGCATCTATGGCAATTGGTTGAGGGCAAAAGTTCAGGACCATAGTCCATTTTGGGATGTTTTCTATGAGGAAAAAGCAACTGAAGACAGTGGCAATCCAGCATAAATGGTCCCAGACACACAAGAAATGCTTCCCCCCATGCTACTGCTCACAGATGTAGACACAACATATCCAAATAGGGCAGGAACCAGCTTGGAATAGGCCCAAAAAGAGGCCAGAGGGGAGGACTCCACTGCAAGCCTGCTTCAACTGACGGATACAGACAGCCCCATGCTCCTAGCCCCCCCTCCACAGCAGGCCCAAGTGGGACCACTCAAAAAGAATGATGTTAAAGACCCAAAAACGTTTTCCCACAAGAAACAGAGACGATTCAACCCGTATAGTTCCAAAAACAGCAGTCTGGACTGGTTAGATGAGTCGAAACTTACAGATACACCTATTGGACTCATTGATGGCGATTCTCAATGGGTTGTGGTGGCTGACCCTAAACAGCCACAGGGGGATAAATGAACATTCTATGCTGGAATTGTCAAGGGCTGGGTACACCCTTGACAATTCATGAATTGCAAACCCTTGTGGCTATGCATCGGCCCACCATGGTGTTCTTGATGGAAACAAAAAATCAAGAAACCCACATTCAGAGAGTCAAAAGGAGACTACAATTTGCCCATAGTGAAATCGTTAACCCGAGGGGTATCGCTGGTGGGTTGGCTTTATTTTGGGATAACCGGGTGGAGGTACAAGTAGATGAGCAATCGGAGCACCTTTTGAATATCAAATGCAAAGATCGAGACGCTGGTAAATCTATGCAAATAAATTTTCTTCATGCCCCCTATAATCTAAATCAAAGACTTGTTGTTTGGGATAAACTTCGCCAAATTAGTTCTTCAACTAGGATGCCATGGAAATGTTTGGGAGATTTTAACGAAGTGCTATTCCACTGGGAGAAGAGAGGAGCTCGAATGGCTGATCGATCACGCATGGCATCCTTCCGGCAACTGCTGAATGATTGCTCCCTTATGGATATGGAGAGCAAAGGCTGTGCTTACACCTGGTCAAACAATAGGGAGAGCAGAGAAAACATTAAGGAACGTTTAGACAAGGTTTTGTGTACTGTGGAGTGGCGAATCTTGTACCCAGAAGCTGAAGCCTTTGCCTTACCAGCAATAGGCTCAGACCACAGCCCTATTCTCATCTCGCTACAAGCTGAAAGAGTGAGGAGGAAGAAAGAGTTCAAATTTGAATCATTCTAGATGGAAAAGGATGAAGGTAAAGAAGTCATCAAGAAAGCATGGGAATCGATACAACAGCGGGATCGGATGCTTCCAATGAAAATTCAGGCCGTGACTGAAGCACTCTCTAAATGGAGTAAAAATTCTTTTCCTAATGGGTAGCGACGGATAGCCCAACTAAAGCTGGAGTTACAAAACCTGATAAACAGTGAAAACTACTCAGAAGAGAGAGAAAGAGCCAAGGACATCAAAGTAGAAATAGAAGGCCTATGGAGACAAGAAGAGCAATACTGGGGGCTGAGGTCAAGAATTCAATGGCTCAAGGGGGGAGACAGAAACACCCGGTTCTTCTATGCCACTACCATACAACGTAGACAAAGGAATAGAATCTCAATAATCAAGAAGGAGGATGGTAGTTGGATTTCTACGTCTGATCAAATCAAAAAGTCTGTCTCTGAATACTATCAATACCTATTTCAATCGGAAGGTCAGAGGAATTTTTTGCCGGTTCTTGATCAATGCGCGCAAGTGCTAACAGGTGACATGAATAGGCTGCTAGTGAAGGAGGTGACTGAAGAAGAAATAAAGACAGCCACATTTCAGATGGGGGCTGAAAAGGCACCGGGTCCAGATGGCCTAATGGCTTATTCTACTAGCGCAATTGGGACTGCCTGAAGATGGACATAGTGCTAGAAGTTCAAGACTTTTTTAGAAACAACCTCCTGCCTCCTGAACTGAATAGAACCAGCATAGTGCTCATCCCGAAAACCCAAAACCCCGAATCGTTGGACCAATTCTGTCCCATAAGCCTTTGCAATTTCGGATACAAAATCATAGCAAAAGTTTTAGCTAATAGGCTCAAACCCATGCTACCCCAAATCATTGCAGAAGAACAAAGCGCTTTTGTTGGAGGAAGATGTATCCAAGACAACATCTACGCAGTCCAAGAGGTTTTACATCACATTCGCACCAGGAAAAGGAGAAGAAAATTCCAGGCTGTACTGAGACTAGACATGAAAAAAGCCTATCACCGTGTAAAATGGGATTTTCTAGAGGCATGTCTTTTGAAGATGGGCTTTGATGCAAAATGGGTCGGGTGGGTAATGCAATGCGTAACTACTGTCACCCTCAGTGTGAAGGTAAATGGAGAACCCCTACCCTACTTCCGACCGTCTCGAGGGATTAGGTAAGGGGACCCCTTGTCCCCTTACCTTTTCATTTTGGTGGCCAATGTACTATCTAGACTACTTGGGAAAGCAATGGAGGATCGTAGCCTGAAGGGGATCAAGCTGAACGGATGGTGTCCAACCCTCTCCCATCTCCTATTTGCTGACGATTCGATTTTCTTTCTCGATGGGACGGTTAGGGAATGTCAAAGTCTGGCTTCCATTTCAAATCAATATTGCATGGCATCGGGGCAACAAATCAACTTAAACAAATCAAGGATACATTTCAGCCGCGGCTGTCCCCACCCTCTAATGAGAAATATGGCGCAAGCATTAAGGGTTCCTATGGCAGCACAAACTGGGAAATACCTAGGCATACCCTCAGATTGGGGGGAATAAAAAAAACACACCTTCGCTTGGATCATGGGACGAGTCAACTCAAAACTGGATGGTTGGAAGGAAAAGCTGATCTCTCGCGCCGGCAAAAAAATCCTCCTAAAATCAGTGGTACAAGCCCTACCGCAGTATGCTATGTCAGTGTTCAATATTCCTACCTCTATTTGTAAGGCGATTGAGAGGAAAATAGCGCAATATTGGTGGAAAAATAGCCAGCACAGCGCGGGAATTCACTAGAAGCGGTGGGAGGACATAAAGCGTAGGAAGATCGAGGGAGGATTGGGGTTCAGGGACATGATCAGCTTTAATAAAGCCTTGTTGGCTAAACAAGCATGGAGGCTAAGCACAAACCCAAACTCCTTATGTGGGCGCCTATGCAAAGGAGTATACTACCCACAGACTGATATTTGGCACGCGAGAAAACGACAGAGATCCTCTTGGGGATGGCTCAGCCTGCTTGCAGGACGAAACGCCATTTATCCAGCAACGAGATGGATGGTTGGGACTGGAAAAAAGATTAAACCTAGGGAGGATAGGTAGCTCCCTATTGGTGTCCTTCATGGCCTAACAAACCAACAAGAGCCCCCACTACTTTCGGGGTTTATCTTATAGCTAGAGGGCACTTGGAATCTCCCCCTCATCCAGGAATACTTTGACGAAGGCACAGTTCAACAAATTATGGCGACCCCCCTAACCCCTCACCTCGGACAGGACAAGCTAATTTGGACAGGTACGCATACAGGAGATTATATGGTCCAAAGCGGGTACATGATCATTCAATCGACAGCAGAAGAAAAAACATGCAACTCAGCCACAACATCAGCCATCCCACCTAGCAAACTCTGGAAAATACTATGGCACCTACACGTTCCCCCCAAGATCAGATTCTTCCTATGGAATCTATGCAACTCCTCTATGCCAACGACAGACAACCTGTTTAGGCGTAATGTCGTACCTGACCCTTTGTGCCCGCTATGCCGAGAAAGCCCCGAGATCATCGAGCATTTATGTTTCTGCTGCCCCCGAACAAAACCTGCTTGGACGAGTATGAACCTACATTTCCAGATCCCACACCCAAATTATAACAGAATAGAAGACTGGTTGTTGGAAACAGAACAAAAGGCAGGCTTACCGAGCCTTGAACTACTGGCATCTGCGCTGTGGGAGCTCTGGAAGGAGAGAAATGAGGCTGTGTTCCAACGCTGAGCCCCGAAAGCGGATGAAATTGTCGATAGAGCCGCTGCAAACCTTCAAAACTTCCATGCTTGGTCAATCGCAGGGGGTCAATCCAGAATCAACAGAAGCCAGAACAGATCGTGGATTTCTCCTCCAACGCACGTGTTCAAAATTAATCTCGACGGGGCTTACCTCCCAGGCGAAACAGAGGGCTCGACGGTCTGGTTGTGTCGCGATTTGACCGGACGATTGCTGCATGGCGAGGCTAGATCTGTCCCAGCGATGTCCCCTCTCCTCATCGAAGCCTCTGCACTCCTTGATGCCCTGACATTTCTGAGCAAAAGACCAGAATCAAATTCAGCTGAGGTTTTTCTTCCCCTTTTCTAAGCGACGCCGTTTTCATAGAAACGGACTGCAAAATTTTATCTGTTGCGGTGGCCCACAGCCAGCTTCTCACATGGGAGGCTCAATCTCATGTCCAACAGTGCAGGAATTTTCTGTCGCATTTGCCCAATACTCATGTCGTCTTTTGTAATCGAGAGGCCAACACTAGTGCTAATTGGGTGGCTAAAACCCATCGCAAAAAGTGTTTACCCTCGGATTGGGTCAAATCCCCCCCTGCTTTGCTCTGGCAACTACTTTGTACTGATGCCCAATTATCGGGCCTTAATCCCTTGGGATAAATCAATGCAAATTCTGTTTCGACCAAAAAAAAAAAACCCTAAATATGTCGACTCAAAGGCTCTTCCTCACTACGCTAGTCATCCTCTCATCTTTCATGCCATCCGATGCGGTGCAATACACCGTGACAAACAAGGCCGGCGATACTATCGGCGGTTTCCGCTTCTCTAGGGAGATCGGCATTTCGTACAGCCAGCAGACAATGAAAGAGACCACTGATTTCATATGGAGGGTCTTCCAGAAGAACACCCCCGAGGCTCGTAAGAGCTTCACAAAAGTGAGCTTGTTCATAGAGAACATGCATGCTGAAGACGTGGCGTACACAATTAACGATGAGATCCACATGAGTGCCACTTACCTCGGGAGATTCTCTGGGGGCAACGTGAAGAGAAGAGTTCACGGGGGTATTGTACCATGAGATGACACGTGTGGCAATGGAAAGGGAACGGGCAAGCCCCGAGCGGGCTCATCGAGGGTATTGCAGATTTTGTGAGGCTCCGATCAGGGTATGTGCCAAGCAACTGGGCACGGCCGGGCCAGGGCTATAAGTGGGACTAGGGTTACGCCGTCACGACCCGATTTCTCACCTATTGCAATGGGGAAAGGAAGGGGTTCGTGGTCAAGCTGAACAAGAAGATGAGGACTGGTTACAGTGATAACTATTTTGATGACCTGCTAGGCAAGAGCGTTGACCAGCTCTGGGAAGGACTACAAGGGCAGGTAGGCTACCTGACTAGAGTCGATCCCTGTTCAAGAGATCTATGTGCTTGATATAAAGCATGGTTAACAATGGCATTATGAAATAAAACACATGCAAATAAAGTTCGGATTGCTTGCGACTTACTATTATCAGCATCCACTTTTGGCGATTCATGCATATGCCTGAATGACAAATCTCTCAAATTGCGATCAAAATTGCAAAAATATTTTTCAAAGCTGATTTTACACGAAACATGTAGGGCTAGCTGGTAGGTCCTCTCTCAAATAAAGAAGTCGTTATCAAACAATGTAGAACAATACTTCAACCTCTTTCTTACATGCAAACCAGATTACAAGCGGCATAGGGAATTTTGACCACAGACTTTGATACCTGTTAGAAAATTCAGCCCAAAAACTTAAACTGATAAGTCAAAGGAGACTAAATGAAATTTTTTTAAAAAAAAGGAACAAGTAGGATATGATGTCAAGCAATGCTAGACAATACTTCAATAGTCGATATCATACAAGTAATTCTAGAAATAGCGTGGACCATTCTCAAACTAAGCCAACAAATCAAGATCATAATAAGCTTGGCCTTCCATACGAAAATTGTATAGTTTTGAAGGTGCTAGAACTGAAGGCAAAATTATTTCCCCAATTGGTAGAGCAAGTAAATACAAGGGTTGATAATGCAACTTATAAAGGTTTCAGTAAATCAAATGATGTCTATATGGAACATACATAAATAGACCAACAGCTTCATCGGATTGTGGTGAAAAGTTGAAGCAAGCTTTAAGGTTTTGTTCATTTCATGAAAAATGAATAATTTAGAAAATATTTTCTTAAAATGATCACTTATATCGCCTACCAAAAAGAATAAACGAAAAATATTTTCTTCATTCATAAAAATATTTAGATATAAATTACTGTCGACAATGAAAATATTTTTCATTGATTAATTATTTCAAACGATCATTTTTAGGAAGATATTTTCAAAATCATTTACTTTTTGTAAAACAAACTAAGACTAAATGACAAGATTTTTTTTCCATTTTCTTGCTAAAATAATGAGTATTTTTCTTTTTCCTTTTCTTATAGCATGAATCTTGTGTATCCAAACTTTACATACTGTCGACGAAGTTTTCTTCTCTCTAAAAATATTCTCTTTAAATTGACTATCGAAAACAAAAGAGTAATATGTGATTTAGTCAGATATAGCAAAAATTCCGTTCATCCATTACTAATAAATCACAATTGCAACGCTCAAGGTGCAAATAATTGCATAAAAAACATGACAACATTACAAACACTTGAATAGGGCATTCACAAATTTGAAAAGAAGAATTTAAGGGAGGAACAATTGACCGGTAACACGTAATAAGGACTTTTATGGTAGACAATGCAGATGCAAGCGTCGATCAGCGAAGTGAAAAACCAGTGAAAGCCCATCTTTACATGCCAATGAGGAAGTTTCAATTTCAAACGATCGTGATTTTGGCGGAGAAGGGAGGTGATAGCATTTTAGCCACTTCTGGACTAGATTTAGCAAGGATAACATGTTTAGGTAGAAGTTGTATACACCAACTTTTTACTAGGGTTTGACGACATTTTGGCCTAAACTCAACCTCGGCAAAATTTCGAATGAAGGATACAATTGGATCATGCTTTGTGAGAGCTTTCCGGCGGCGACTAGCTTGACCAAGTTGGACTGTTGGATCACTAAAAATTGCAACTTTTCACAATACCCATATGATCTCGAACCTATCCAGAAAATTACGCATATTATAGAGTAGGTACTACAAACAAATGGTATTAAGTTTTCAACTCCTCGAGGATTCACTTCGATGAGAATTCTCTCGAGGGAGATATCATAACCTTTTCTCCCAACCGTCCATCCAACACATTTCATAGGAATTGGCGACCTCAACACGTTCTGAGAAATTGGATTGCATTTTTGGAAAGTTTAAGTAGTGAGCATCTCATGCACAAAATATTCGAGTTAATTGGATGGTTAATGTGAGAGAGAGAGAGATAGAGAGAGGAATGGTCATAATTGGGCCAAAAGTCAATTTTTTTTTTTTAAATGGCAGCGGTCAAGTCCAGCCAACTCATTATTGCCGTATAAGTTGCATTTGGTAACATTTCTATTTTTGGGAATAATATTTTTGGAAAAATATTTTTTCTATTTCTATTCTATTGGATAGTTTTTGAGTAAAAGAACGTGTTTGGTAATTGCACAAAATTTCTATTCCGAAATAGAAAAAGAACAAAAATATGTTTGGTATGACTATAAATTTTTTTTGGTAATGTAGAATTTCTTTTAATTTTGTAATAATTTTTTGAAAATTTTCTTCCTCTTTTTTCCTCTCTTCTTCTTCCTCCACTAGATGGTCACTGAGCAGCGGCGATTGGTAAGGGTGGTAGGGACCCCAGGTGATTGGTAGGCGGGTAGGCATGTGGCGGTGACTAGTTAGAAGTTGAAGAGAAGAAAAGAAAGAAAATAACTTATTCCAAAAATTATTTTCGGAAATAAGAAGTAACTTTCTTTTTTTTACTTTTTATTTCTATTTCAAATCTATTCCCTAGTGGCTTTTCTATTCCAGGGAATAGAAAAGATAATTGATACTACCAATCGGATTCTTATTCTTTTTTTGTTCCTGGAAACAAAAGAATAGAAATTTTGACAAATAAAAATGTTATCAAACAGACCGATAATAATTGTAGTGAGGGCTCTAGCCTGCACCAAAGCTTAAGTATGGGCCTACATTGCAAAGGGCAGGCCAAGCCCATTTAGCCTTTCAACGGGCTAAGCTTTACCTTAAAACGCAAAAATCTCTTATAAATAAGAGCTTATTTTGCTCATTTCTCTTCAACGTAAGTGAATTCCTCTATTGCTCATTCTTGAAAATTACTATTTCCACCTTTCATTAACTTGTTTTCTCTTAATTCTCAAGGAAACGAAGGTGGACAAAGGAAAACTTGAGGAGCGTAGGAAATATCCGGCAATTAGTCAATGTGGTCTAGATCCCTTGTTATTTAAGATTAGTCGCTATAATGTTAGAATTAACACATAAGTTCACATACTACATTTGTTGCTTTATCATTTTAGCAAATTTATTTTTGGTAGAAAATAAATCGATATTTTACAAAAAATATTATATGCATACAGAGAAACCCAATGAATAACCCAACCCTAGGATCGCATACCAAATACATTAGATCGAATGGAATTAGAGGGGAAAGGGTTCCCCAAGGGTTGTTGGTTTATGAACCGAGGCCCATTCATGTGACTACTTTTACATGTATTTCGAAAGACGAAAATTTTGTTTTGATAAAATCGGTTCTCTTATTTTAAAGATGAAGGACAAAGCAGGCTGACTATTTTGCCTTTACTGATGAATAGAGATTGAACACCTAATGTCGGGCACCCTTCAATTTCTACGGTTGGGAGACCGTGCTAGAATGTTTTTTAATCAGACTGAGACTAAAAATCAAAGTATAGGATGTTAACTAAAACAACATAAATTGTTAGGGGTTGACTAAAATAATGAAGAAATCATAGAGGGCTGAGTGGAATTAGCCCAATGGCGTCGATCACGATGGGTAATATATTTATCAATGTGGAGTATGTTTCAATTTATTATTAATGGCATGCATATTAGGACCGGTATGCAATATTGGTATACTGAGTCGTGGAGAAGCATATCAACAGAAAAAAAACGAAAAGTAAAAGACAAGATTAGGCAAGATTTTTGAATATATGGCATACGAGTTGAACAACTTGTCAACTTCGAAGTATATTAATGGTTCTCTAGCAAGATACGAAGAACGAACAGAAAAGTTAGATTTAGGACTGAGACTAAATTTTGGGGATGATGATATGTTTGACTTTCTAGCCAGGTTTGCTAGATCTATTAAAGCAAAGATGTAATGGCCTAAATAAAACTGTTATTCCAAACTCGATGAACAATTTGTTTTTCCCTTTTCTTCTTCACAATTTAAAAGGGAACACCTATAAAATATTGACCTTGAATTAAAAAACAACACCAGAGACCTCTCTTAAAAGGATTTTGATTCAATTTAGGATACAAAATATTGAAATCGATTAATTTTTACGATACTAAAATTGATTTGGAGAGAGAATCAACTTGCCAAAAAATGCTAAACCTAGAAACTACAGATAAGTTTCCTTTCTAATTATTGTGAGAGGTATCTACGACGTGTTATGTTTGCTTGACAGCATGTACAACAATTTCTAAGTAATTGCCACTAGTATAATAAAACTTTAGCCGGCCACATCTTTTACTTTTTCTTTGCTTGACTTTGTTTTATTGGTTGACTTTGACTTTTCGATGATCGACGACTCCAAGTCTTTTCAATTATAATTTGCATCCGTTTATAAAGCCTGCGTCGCATTGCTAATTAGCTAAAACTTGCACGCATTAGGTCAAACAGTGGAGAGATGATTTACTCTCCCAACTCCATGTTCATGTACCGTGTTCTCCTCCTCGTATTGCATGTTCTACTATTAGAAATGAGTTGTTGTGCTAAGCAGAAATTACTTGTGCCCCACTTCATCTTGCGGTGAGATCCATAATATAAGCTATGATTTTCGGTTGAAAGGTGACCCAAAAGATTGTGGCCACCTTGAGTACGAGTTGGTTTGTGAAAATAACCGTACTATCCTATATAAAAGGGCAACGCTTCTATTTTTTTCTTTTTCACTCAAAGTGATGTGACAAATTTCTCTATCGGATATTTAAAGAAATGTTCTGGATTCCATCCATTAAAATATCCAATTGAAACTTGCCGCATCACTCCTCAAATAATTTGGTAAGATCTCATAGTAGAGCTAGCATTTAAGAAAAGGAGGAAAAAGAAGGAAGAAAGAAAGGAAGAAAGTTTCAGGTAAAGTTGCTTACAAGAGTTATAGTGACTGCACCGCTTCATTCGGCATTTAGAACTAAAGAAGCAAAATGGAGGAGATGGCACTTGGCAATGGACAAAAACATTGAAGAATTCCTACAAGCTCATAACAACTTTTTGTATGTAAGGTACTCTTACTCAGATATTAAGAAAATCACAAGAAATTTCATACACAAATTAGGAGAAGGAGGATATGGTTTAATGCACAAAGGGACACTTAGATTGTGTAAATAAAATTTACAAAGGGACACTTAGATTGTGTCCAGAAATAGGATGAATCATTCTTTGATGGAACCAATAATGGAAGATCAAGGCAACCTTAGCCGTGATCTCGTGAAATAATGTAAATACAATTTTAAAATTTTCACGTAATGAATCGTAACTCTAATTTCACGAAAGAAAGGTAGACAACCTCGATGGTACAAAAGGTACAGATAAAAAAGCAAAGAAGCGCCGCGAGTTATGGTGGCCGAAAGAGACCAATTCTAATAGCTAATATAATTAACACAGAGGGCCGGCTCTCCACAGAAATTTAGATTTTAAAGGACGGCCAAAGGGCGAAGTCCACGTTCAAAGTCAACGAAGACTTTGTCCCGTTGGCCCGCCCTCTTTTGCGCTCTCTTTTCCTGTGCTTTGACCGATTCGATCTTGACAAATGATACAAGCTTTACTTCGGTTTAGCAGAGATTAAGGAGCACGCTTGGAAATCAACGGGCTATATAACCCCTTGGCTCGGTCTGCTTGTCTACTTTTACACTTTCTTTTTCACCTTTAATAAGATAGAAGCTGAAATAAATATATTTTCCTTAAACTTTATTGACACCTAAATTTTATCGTTTCATTTAAGACTTAGCAATATAGAAATTAGGGATTAGTCCCCTTAAAAAAAATTAATTTAAAAAATTCGAATTTTTCTATAAAAAAAACAAGAAAAAATATTGTGGGTCCAGGCGAGGGCTGGGCCTGCCCGGCCCCTTTCTTTTCTTCTTTTCCCTCCCCGCACGGACTTGGTCCATTCTTCTTCTTTCCTTTTTCTTCCTCAGCTCGGCTCGGTCAGCATTCTTCTTCTGCCTTTCTTCCTCCACGCGAGTAGCAGCAAGTCAGAGCAGAAAAAGATGATGAAGCGAGCGGCGGGGGTCAGAGCAGGAAAAGAGAAGCAAGTCTGACAGAAAAGACAAGGCAGGACAGAATAGAAAAAAGAGGAAAGAAAGGAGAACCCGAGGAGAGACAGCGAAAAAGAGAGAACAAGGGAGGAGGTTTTTGGTCTCGGGGGCTCAGCCGAGAGAGCTGGAGGGAGAGCAGAAACGAAACGGAGGGGACCCGAGAAGAAGAAAAGGAGAAGATAAAAAAGACGAAGGAAAACCGGAGGAGGGGACCCGAGAGGGAAGCCTTGTTTCTTGCTCAGCCGAGAGTGCTCGAGGGAGTGAGAGAGAACTCGGACAGGAGCCGAGAGAAAAAAAAAAAAAAACGAGAGAAGACTGAGCAGGAGGAGAGAACGGATCTGAGCGTGAGAGTGAGGCTCGATAGGGTCTTCTGTTGTTGCCGGAGGACCGCCTAACAGCCGCCGTCCGTCGCAGTCTCTGAACGAACCAGGTTGGTTTCTTTTCTTTCTATCCGAATACCTTGTTTTTGCAAGGCGTCGGGCCGGAGCTCGCGGCTGATCAGTTCGCGCGAGCTTCGGCCCCGCCGGTTCCCCCATCGAGCTTTGCTGTATTCCGGTTTGCTTTGTCGAGAGTCTGGTCTCGAGTTCAAATCCGGTTGAATCGATATTGCTCTTTTCCATAGCGCACATTAGATGTTCGATATAATGCTTAAACTAGAGAAAAATCTGGTTGGGAATATCCGTCCTCGATGTGGCTGCTGCGTCTATGGCCGTCGTTGCCTCATTCTTTGATCAAGTCGACGCGGGGGAAGCGTCTTTGTGGAGTCATTTTCGGCCAGCAGCGGTGTCGGGGCTTGATTTTTGAGCTCGGGTGGCTGTTCGGTCGGTTCAGCCGGGAGGGGGTGACGGCGGTGGCTGGCGTCGGTCGGACCGAACGACCGACGCCGGGCGTTGGCCTGGCGACCTCCCGAACGCCGGCAAAGACTTGCCGTTGCAGTGGCGTCGGCTCCGTTCTTTTTAAAAAAGAGTTGCAGGAGCTCCGGCGAAGTTGAAGACGTCGGGCGTGCATGGGGGAGATGCAGAAGCACGTGAAGAGAAGACCAGAAAGAGAAAAGAATTAAAAAATAGGAAAAATAAAAAATAAAAAAAAAAGTAAAAACAGAAAAGGCTAAAAAACATAAAAATGAAGAATGGGCTTCGCTTCGGGCTTGTTTTTGTTTCGCGGGCCGGGGAGACTGGGCTGAAAATAGAAATTGAAAAATGGGCCCTCAGCTGGGCTAGGATTAAAAATAGAAGATGGTTTTTTTTTATAGCAATTTTCGGGGCCTTTGTTTATTTCTTGGTGGGCTTAAGGCCGGCCCAGTCCTTTTTAGTCCGACCCGGACCGACAGGGTCCGGGCCAATTTAGTAGGGCCGGGTTTCCTGACCCGGTCCGAATTATTTTATTTTAGTTTATTTTTATAAAAAATCAAAAAAACCAAAAATTCAGAAAATAATAAAAAATATTAAAAAAATCATCAAGAATTGGAAATTTCAGAAAATTCAGAAAATTTCATGGAAATTTCAGAAACCTGAAAATTTATACAAAATTTTCAGAATTTTTTTTTTAAAATTCGACAATATTAAAATATTAGAAATTCCAAAATTTTCAAAAATCCCAAAAATTTCAAGTTTGTTTTAGGGTTCCCTAAAAAGCTCTAAAATAATTATTGGACAATTTTCTTTTAAAAGAGTGTGGGAAAATTATCAACCTAACATTGTGCTTAAAATTGAACAAACCATCACAACTTCACTTTAGAGTTTTAATTATCCTCGGATACAATTGCCCTTGATTGCACGCTTATGATGGGATGATTATGGTTTCCCCTTAGTTTAATTAGGATTGTCATTTATTTATTTCTTAATGCTAGGTGTTTATTTTATCTTGTAATTTATTTAATGTTTTCTTTAATTACCGATTGTTAGTTTGATGATCGCACACCCTCATGATCACCTCACATGTTAGTGGTTAAATCTAAAATCAATTCAAACTACCTGACAAAAAGCCTTTTTGAAATGAACGAGATTAGGTACTGAAATGACACTAATTGGTTAATTAGTGTAATCAAGTCCCCGACCCTAGATTCTCTGGTTATATAGAAAGTGGGGTCTCACTTGGTTTTTAGCCAACCCCAATATGCTAGTTGTGACTCATCATTAGAAGATTTTCATGAACATCCAATGTCATGCAGGGTATGGGCTTAGGAGAGCCCACGTATAATTAAGAGTCATGGACCCACCATTTGGACAATACCCCTAAACCTATTTAGATATTTCTTTTCTCTTGGGGATGAGAAAAAAATAGGTCGCGACAAATTTTAATAGTATAAAAAATGTTTACATTGAATTTCAATATTTATGTCCTTGGACAGCTTTAGATGACTAGGTAGGGAAAGCAGATGTGACTCAGTCATACACCCATTCCACTTGCACTAAAATAATATCTAGATATGACAAGTTCCACATCTACTTTGCATCACAAATTTGACCTACCTGACCATGCATCATACTACTATTTCCTCTATAAATAGACGATGTTGGACAACAATATTGTTGGGCACAACACAAACCTAAAGACAAGATTAGACAAGATTTAGGATCGAGACTAAATTTTGGCGACAATGAAATGTTTGACTTTCTAGTCAGGTTGGATAGATCTATTAAAGCAAAGGAGTAATGACTTAAACAAAATCATTATTCGAAACTTAATAAGCAATTTCTTTTCCTTTTCGTCCTCACAAATTAAAAGGTGACACTTACAAAATATTGAATTTGAATTAAAATACAGCACCAGATGCCTGCCTTAAATGAATTTTGGTTTGATTCATTTTTACTCATTGCCCAAAAATGTTGAACTTGGAAACCGCAGGGAAGTTTCCTTTCTAATTAATGTGAAAACTATCTACAAATCAATCTTCCACCATGTTCGCTTAACTGCATGCACAACAATAAAATAAAACTTTAGGTGGTCCATATCTTTTACTTTTTCTTTGCTCGACTTTGTTTTATTGGTTGACTTGGACATTTCTATGACCAACGAATCAAAGTGTTCTTTTTCAATTATAATATGCATCTCTTTTATTGAGCCTGCATCGCATTACTAATCAGCTAAACTTTCATTGCATCAGATCAAACAACGGAGAGATGATTCGTTCTTTCAGCTCCATGTTTATGCACCATGTTTTGATTCTCATGATGCATATTCTACTACTAGGGACATGTTGTGGTGTGAAGATGAGTCATTTGTGTACCCCTTCATCTTGTGGCAAGATCCAAAATATAAGCTACCCCTTTCGATTGAAAGGCGATCCAAAAAATTGCGGCCACCCGGAATATGAGCTAGCTTGTGAAAAGGACCGTACTGTCCTATATTTGTATGCTGGTCGATATTATGTAAAGTCGATCAATTACTATGAATATCTCAACGAAGAAAGCTTCTTCGGTTATATGACGGTGGTTGACGATGGACTTCAAAAGGGAAACTGCTCATCTCTGCCACGTTACTCATTGGCGTACTCCAACTTCAGCAACTCCATCAGTCCATACTTTCCTCAGTTTGCAGTCCCTTACGATCAAGATAGACACACAGCAATGACGGTGAATTTCGTGAAGTGCTCACGGCCCGTTGCTTCTGTTCAATATATCGATAGCAAACCATGTATCGAGGGTGCACACTCCGCTGACATGCCTCATGATGTTTCCCAAATGAAAAGGTACTCGTATGCTCTACTTGGGGATAGTCTAATTTGGAATGATCTAAGAGTACGAGACATCAAGGTTTCTTGCACCTTAACCATGATGTCATTTGCAACGAGTTATCATCGAGCGTGGAAAGGCGGTCAGTATAATAATGGGAACTCATCATACATGGACCTCCACAACATGATGGCGGAGGGATTCACTCTCAATTATGGGGAGACCTATCAGGAATACAGAAGATTTCGATTTTGTTTCTTAGGTTTCCAATACCAAAGGAAGGGGTGCGATCACTATTATGTTCGTAAGTGACTTTCCCTGAAACTTTTCTTTCTTTCTTCTTCCTCCTCTTTCTCTTAAGTGCCAGTTCCACCATGAGATCTCACAAAATTTACTTAACGATTGATGTGGCAAGTTTCAATTGGATATTGCAATTTGTAGGATCCAAAACATGAAGTAATTAGTTTCTTTAACTATCCAATAGAGAAATTTGTCAAGTCACTTTAAGTAAAAAAAATTAGCAGCCCCGCTCCTTTGCAAACCATGTTGTTTTTCTGGATTCGATACCTTTCCTTTATATTTTTTTGGGGGAAAATGTTAGATTTAATTGTAACTCGTGCCCTTTGCATGGTTGTTGCCTATGTGGGTGAATAAACTGTGCACTTATTGGATGATATTTGTAAATTAGAACTATGCCCGAGTGACTCATGAACCTGTGAAATCAATTGGTGCATAGCGAAATCGTCTTTCCTAGAGAGAAAATATCATGCTATGGTAATAAGGATCAATAAAATAAAATTAGATCTGAGTGCTGTTTAGGAGAGCGAAACTCATTGACTATTTTTTAGTCAACACTTCTCCACGTTGCAACTTTTAATGAACAAAAGTGGGTATTTGCAACTTGCAGTGATTGTTTGGATTTATCTTGGGCTTGGGTTATAGCTTGGCATGACTTTTTTTTATTTTTCATGTTCAATTGCTAAAATGATAAATTTAGTTCCTTATTCATTAGTTGTTAATACTAATTAATCATTCTCAATCATCTCAGATGAATTTTCTTCATTTCTTTTTTATCTACAGATAATTCCACGTGGAATACCATGACTAATATTGCGCTAAATGCAACTCCAAATCTCGGCTTTGTCTTAGGTACGACTAGTTCTTTGTTCCTCACAAATATGAAGGTTTCATGTAGCACTTTAACAAAAAAGAAAACTACACTAATCTATGGCCAAATTTCTCCATAGGCCACTTTCTCGCAGCAAAATTCACACTTGGAGCTCCATGTATATTGATATTTTTAATCTATAAGTGGAGGAGAAGGCACTTAGCAATGGATGAAAACATTGAGGATTTCCTACAAGCTCATAACAACTTTTTGCCCATAAGGTACTCTTACTCAAATATTAAGAAAATCACACGAAATTTCAAGCATAAATTAGGAGAAGGAGGATATGGTTCCGTGTACAAAGGGATACTTAAAAGTGGCAATGAAGTTGCTGTCAAGGTTTTGAACAAACCAAAATCTAATGGCCAAGACTTCATAAGTGAAGTGGGTACTATTGGAAGGATCAATCATGTTAATGTGGTTCAACTTGTTGGTTTTTGCTTCAACAACTCTAAGCAAGCTCTTGTGTACGATTTCATGTCGAATGGGTCTTTGGACAAGCACATTTTCTCTAAAGATGGCAATAACATTCTTGACTATGAGAGAATATATGAGATTTCTCTGGGTGTGGCTAGAGGGATAGAATATCTACATCGTGGATGTGACATGCAAATTCTACATTTTGATATTAAGCCTCATAATATTCTTTTAGATCAAAATTTCACTCCAAAAGTTTCTGACTTTGGGCTTGCAAAGCTTTATCCTACAAACCACAATATTGTGTCATTGACTATTGCAAGAGGAACCTTGGGTTATATGGCTCCAGAGCTATTCTACAAGGATATTGGTGGTGTCTCTTATAAAGCTGATGTATACAGTTTTGGGATGCTTCTGATGGAAATGGCTGGCAGGAGGAAAAATGTAAATGCAAATGTTGATCATTCAAGTCAAATTTATTTCCCTTTGTGGGTTTATGATCAACTCAACAAAGAAAATGAGATTGAAATGGAAGTAGCAGAAGTGGAAAGAGAGATAATTAGGAAGATGGTAATAGTTGCCCTTTGGTGTATCCAATTAATCCCAAATGATCGGCCATCAATGAGCAAGGTCCTAAACATGCTTGAAGGAAATGTTGATGAATTGCGACTTCCCCCGAAGCCGCTTCTCTATCCGTCCGAGAAGCTAGATGATGATGTCAACATTGAAATAGAACTCGAATCATTCTCAACTTCACCAAGTGCTCTAAGAACTTTTTGACAAAGACCAAGTTATGGATAATAATGAGATCATGAACTCGTGCATCCTATGATTTTCTTTTCTCCATGTATGAATAACATGCAAAATAGACATATTTCCATCTGGAGCATACTTGGCCACGTAATTCGTGAACCTAGATGCTCTTACCATGTGTTAATTCCTGTGTTTTGTAGAAGAATTGCCTCATGGTTATACTTCTAGTTTCCCGAGTGCTATTGATATAATAGTCCTGGCTCCTATTGTATGGAGCAATGAGTCTGTCTCTCATCTCTCTACCGTCCGATATTTCTTTTTCCTGCCAAAACGCCCACCTCCATGGCGGCCCCCTCTGCGGCGCGACATCCCACTTCGACCTCACGTTCCGTAATGGGTCCCGTCCAGACCTCGTCCCCTTCCATCTCCTCCTCAAGTCCTGCATTCGTTCCTGCGTGTTGGCGAGTCCATCGCGCGCTCGCTCAGTCCCAGCTGTAGCCTGACTCGTTGATTCTCAACTTGCCCATCAGTCCCTACTCAAAACCCATTGACTGGGCGGAGGGGCAGAGGATTTTTAGGGACATTAATAATAAAAGGGATTTGGTTTATTGGAGTTCCGTGATCTCTTTGCAATGCCAATAATCACATGGGTTTGAAGCAGTCGACACTTCCGTTCATATGCTTGAAGATGGGCTTCTTCCCTAATGATTCTGACGTGTGTGATGGGTCACAGAATGACATGTTTACAAAGGGCTATGCTGATTGAGTTTCAGCTCGTAACATGTTTGAGGAAATGCCCGAGAGGAATATGGTTGCTTGGACTTGCGCTGATGACCTGATCTAATAAGTTGGGTTGTCCAAAGAAATCTGTTGATTTGTTTTAGGTTATGATGGTGAGTGGGCCTTGCCAGATAGATTTACGCTCGCAGCTGTTTCGTCGGCATGTCCTGAGTCGGAGTTGCCATCGCTTGCAATGCAATTCCATTCCTGAGTTATATGGTCTGGATTGACTTGGGATGTCGGCGTTGGATGCAGCCTGGTGGACATGTAAAGAAGTTTGTAGCCAGTGGGTCGCTTCATGATTTGAGAAAGGTGTTCTAATCGGCTATGAGATGAGGTCTTGGATAACGATGATCACATTCACAACTAAGGAAAATTGAATGAATGTCACATCACATGCTCCATTTAGTCCGCAAAAAATGAATTATTTGAAAAATAATTCAAAAAATGATTGTTTGTATTACTTACAAAAATATAATCAACTGCGAAAATGATCCTTATGTTAGTGATATACACAACCATTTTAGAAAAAAATAATATTTGTGAGTTGTTATTTTCTGTGAAATAAAAGCATTGTTATTATCATTTAACAGATATGCCCTTAAAAAATATGGCCACGAGGAGTCTACTAGAAAATGCTAGTTCTATTTGACAATATATGTTCATAGAACTATTTTATTTTGCATTTCATTTCTACGAGAGGGGAACCGGGCTCGTGTTTAAAAAAATTAAACATTTACAATAGCAATAAATCTGTAGTAAATGAAGATGTTGAAATCATAAAGTGACATTTTGACCTATAACCAATTGAAATGAAATGGAATTAGGTCTATACTACTTATAAATCTAATGACGCATCAAATATTCAATCATTTCAATTAAAATTAAATTGTGAGAGATACAAGAAAAATCACGGTGTACCCTGAAAAACCAATCAAGAATTTTGAGCAGCCAAAAAAAAGGAAAACTTGTACCCCAAAAAAGCCATGAGATCTGTTCAATTATCATTGTTTGCATTAAACAATATCCAGATACAAAGACATCCGCGTCTGACCACATCTCATCACTTTCATATAAACATTTAACCTATCAGCCTCATGCGTTGTATCTCGGTTTCCTCTATAAATAGCCAAGGTTGGACAACAAAGTCCTTTCGCAAACCAAATATATTAGGAAACAACTTATCTAATCTAAAGGATGTCAACCCGAATGCTCTTCCTATGCTAGTAGTCCTCTCATCTTCCATGCAATCTCATGCAGTGGAACACACCGTGATGAACAATGCCGTTCCGTGTGGCCGCAAGACTTTGACAGCTGCCACCAATTTCATGTGGAGGGGGTTCCATCATAATACCCTCGGGAATCGTATGAGAGATGAGAAAGATAGACGGCATGGCATACGAGTGAAATGACGCAATCCAGATGGGTGCCACGTACAATGGGGGACGTGAAGGGGGTGTTCGCTAGGGTTCTCTACCGGGAGATGGCGCATATGTGGCAGTGGAACTAGGACGGGCAAGCTCATGTGGGCTCGTTGAGGGGATCGTGGATTTCATGAGGCTCTTATCAAGGTACATGCTAGGCCACCGGTTGATCAATGTGGTTGTACAGTTTTTGGAAATGCTGTGTGAGGACTATGGTGGAGGAGTAGAGCTTGCAAAAGCCAACTACAAGGCCTTGACGGTTTCGGCGAGGAAGCAATTCAAAGGCAACGGCGTTATTGCAAGCACAGAGCATTGCAAGAACTTCATGTTCCACGAATGGTGGCGATTTCACTCTGCCATGTTAGTGAGTCTCACTCAAAGACGCAGCAAATTTTCATGTAACTCATGCTTGTGTGTGGTGTGATATTAAGCTTTTGCAATCTACAAACAGAAACTAAATAAAGGGAGTAGAGAAGATTGTAAATATAGTTTAGAGTGGTTTGGCTTTTAGCAAGCCTACGTCTACTCTCCAAGTGATTAGCCAATAGGCTGGATTTCACTATGTGATCAAAGGTGATTACATACTCTTGAGTGTTAGCACTTAGTGATGATATGTCTCACAAAGTCACTCTTCTTAATAATGCACTAGGATCACTCAATTTCGCGCTTTTTCAGACAACCAAGCTTTTGAATATATTAATCATATCTTTCTTCTTGGTCGCATCCTCCCTTTATATACTCTTCGAGCCAATCTTGACTATTAGCTATCTCCCTAAGAGATTCGTTTTTCCTTTCCTTTCTTGGATAGACTTTATAAGGAAAGTTTTTTTGACTGTTGAAGATAGATTGGATCCCATTGGATTATGTTCACCCATACAACCAGAATTCGGGTTTCATAAGTGTTTCATCCTTCTTTGGAAGTTGTTTGATGATTGATTCTACTAATCAGTTCGATATAACAAAATCAATATAATATGATAAGTGAAATTCATGACCATTGGTGATTTGATCCTGTAAGTTTGTTCTGGGTCTATTAGACTTAGGTTCTGTGTTTGGTTGTGTTCTCCATCTGGTACGAGTAGACTCAGAACCGTGTTTTCCATCTGATACGATCAAACTCAGAAACATCTTCTGTTTCTTCTGCTACATGCAAACTCAGAAGAATACGTCACCCTGTGACTTTTCTTCCTCAAGAAATATATGATTTCTTTAATACATAAAATGATTTATTAACATAAAAACTATGAGTTTTCTTAACAATCTCCCCCCTTTTTATGGTGACAAAACCTTTTATGCAGATGGTTTGTTGTACCAGCAAAACATGGTTAGGCATAACATAATATATGTATAAAGTTATACATGATCAGTATTATGGTACTCAGATCATCAAGTCACACAATATCCAACTAGCCAAAAGATATCAAAAATGATCAATGCACACTATACCACACAATACTTGAACCCATGTTCACCAAAATTAACAACAAAACCAACCAATGTCAACCAGTATCTGCTCAAGCCATGCTCAAGCCATAAACCATAAAACCATACTCCCCCTTTTTGTCACAATCAAGAAATCCAACATTCAAAATTAAAATGATAATGCAAAGTTTAAAGTCCAACATAAAAGATAAACCAGAAAAATTTAGGATATAGAAATTAGGACGATGGCTTTTTAGGGGTATGGGCTAAGGTGAAATCCTCCATATCCTTTGCAGACTCTTCAATCCTAGTGAGACACTGATGAATTATGGATTCCATCCGTGCCATCTACTGTTGAGTTTTTCTTTCTGTCACGACCTCCCTTTCACGTCCCGGGAGGCTAATAGCTCGGTTGAACGCCTTTCATTAGGGTTTAGCTTGGGCTCTCCCAAGCCCACCAATTCATGACTTAGAGTCTAAGTTTTTAACCTACAATTCAAATTCATTTAAAAAGGAGTTACCACTAATCAGTTTAGGGTGGGTCGATTAGAAACCCAAGTAAAATATCGGGAGAAATGTTTTACTCATGCACAACTAGAGAAACTAGAATCGTGGACTTGATTATACTAGTTAATCACTAATGCCCTTCTGGTACCTAATCTTGTTTAAACCCTCAAGTTTGGTATTTTTGCATTTTTCAAGGATTTTTCCATGCATTTGTTGAAACAAACATTTTTTTGGCTTTTTTTGATTTTTTCTAGAAAAAAAAAATATTTTTGAACATTTTTGGTTTTTTTTGGAAAATATGAAATATTTTTTTGGATTTTCTGTTTTTCTGAAATGATAAACTATTTTTTGATTTTCTGATTTTTCTGAAAATATAAAATATTTTTCGATTTTCGATTTTTTTAAATTAAAAACTATTTTTTATTTTCTTTTCTTTTTTGGAAATTATGAACCTTTTTCGGATTTTCAGATTTTTCTGGAAATTTTTTTTAATATTATAAAATACTTTTATTTAAATAATAATATAATATTATTTTTAAAAAAAGATCTGGGTCAAGTCTTCTCGTTCGACCCGGTCAAAATCAACCCAGGTGGGCGGCCTTGAGCCTCCAGCTGGATCGAGTCCAGCTCATGGGCTCATTTCGTCAAAGCATGAAGGATACCTACAAATCAAATAGAAATTAGTCAAGCCCAAACCCAAATAAAACAAAGTCTGGCCCAAGAAAACAAAATAAGCCCAATATGCATAATTAATCTTAGCCCATAGCCCATAAAAGCAAACGGTACCAAGACCCTGTTCACTTGGGTGGAGCATCCGACTGGAACTTTTTCCATTGCCTCTGCTTAGTCTACCATTCGCTGGAAAGCCATCACTGTGCCATGGTCCTCCTTTGTGTGGAACAAAGCTATTGTTCCTCGTCATCAATTCCATCTCTGGTTGATCACCAAAAATAGACTCCCCACACAAGCAAGTCTTATAGCTTATGGAAGAATCCCTATAGCGGTATGTGCATTTTGCAATTCCAAGCCTGATTCTATAGACCATCTATTTTTTGAATGCCATGTATCGAACACCCTCGCTAGCTTTTGGGTTGCCAAATGTAACCTAACTTGGCTTAACGCCTCCTGGTCGCATAATCTCCAATGGGCCATCAGCACCCTCTTTGGTAAGGGCTTCTACAGCAATATAGCTTGTTTCTCCTTTGCAGTGATTTGCTATGTGGTTTGGAATGCCAGAAATGATATAATCTTTCGTGGCTGTGCTCTTTACATTCCTTCAATGAAGCAGTACTTGACCAAAGTTGTCAAAGACAAAGCTATTGCTTTCAAATCTATGATAGATACGCCGAGTAATAGGAGAATCCAACGTAGTTGGGGAATCAATCCTGGTATTTTTGGTACTATTACCTCTCCGGATTAGGATATGGCTGGCTAGTAGTTAGCTTTTGTATGGCTTTTGTTAGCTGTGTATTCCCTTTCTTGTTAGCCTGGTATCCTATCACTCAAAGACATGTTGTGTTTTGAGTATTGGTTGGTGCCAGGTTTCCTCTGGTTGTAAATCGTTTGGCTGCTTTTAATATACTAATTACCTTACCAAAAAAAATAAAAAAAATGTATAGGCTTAAGACAATTCTAACACTTTCCCCCCATCATCCTCTGCTCATTTATCTTGGTAAACTGGTATCCTTGTTGTACCGGTTTTAATATCTTATACTTATCCATCGGTGTACTAATATCCCATATATATTAATCTACATTTTTCTACTACATTAAGTTATTTGAACGATGATTCTGAATGGTAGAACTTAATAGGCCTAAGTTACTGAAAAACGATCACAAAGCCAAATTCGAAAGATGGTTGTTTGTGTTATACAAACATACTATGGTTTATTTATGTCACGTGCAAGAACTTCTTTCTTTCTGTTGAGAGAATTGAAAGCTATTTTTATTTTTTAAAAACTTTTGTGACCGTCTATGTCAGCTATATTACGAATGGGCAGTGGTGAATTAGTTTTAGACATGGGATGGGAGTGTGATTTATTTCTACTTTTGTGATTGTCGAATGAATTTTGGATCCCGACAAGAGTGACATAGTTCGATCATGTTCAAGAATAGCGTTACTTTTTTGATGCAAACAAATTTAATAGACAAAGAATTCGTTTAAGTACAAAAGATTTCAGGACTAAAATATCAATTTTCAAATTTCACAAATTTTTTACAAAATTAACCAAAATTTAATATAGTTTAACTGTGGATGTAATTTTCTTCGTATTTGAATTAATTCATGTTTTTCATTTGCCACCTCCATTACTATAAGCGGGCAAGCATTTCTCATTCATTTGATCTCCCCACAAAGGAGGTACGGACCCCAAGAGTGCCAAAAGTTGCCACGGAGGGACACTTAAGTGCCAAAAGTTACAAACGGTATACTTAAGTGCCAAAATCGGAGCAAAATGGATCACTTAAGTGCCAACAGTGAGAAAATCCGGCCAAATTGCCACGTGTCCATTTTCCGGCGACTTTATTTGCTGACGGAGCATTTTTTTTTTAAAATAAAAATTCCACGTGGCAATTTTAATAAAAAAAATTATTCACGTCAGATTTTTAAAAAATTAAAATCGATTTTATTATAAAAAGAAAAGAAGGGGGGAGTGGAAATTGGCGAGGGCTATGTAGCCCTCACCGCTACCACCGTCGTTGCCCCATTGTCGCCAGGAAGGGCCGACAATGGTGGGCGAGGGTTAGTCGGGGTCGCCGAGCCTTAGCCAATGGTCGGTGACCCCGATCGGCCTGTGGTGAGGGCCCGCAGGCCCTTGCCTAGATCTGGGGCGAGGGCTAGCGACCCTCGCTAGATCTGGGGGAGGGCCTACGGGCCCTCGCCGCAAGCCGGCCGGGGCCCACCGACCTCGCCCGACCCTCGTCAGCCCTTCCCAGCGACGATGGGGCGGCAATGATGGCAGCGGCAGGGCCTGCACAGCCCTCGCCAATTTCCCCCCGATCGGCCTGCGGCGAGGGCCCGTAGGCCCTTGCCTAGATCTAGGGCGAGGGCTAGCGACCCTCGCTGGATCTGGGGGAGGGTCGCGACCCTCGCCCCAGATTTGGACGAGGGCCTACGGGCCCTCGCCGCAAGCCGACCGGGGCCCACCGACCTCGCCCAACCCTCGTCGGCCCTTCCCAGCGACGATGGGGCGGCGATGATGGCAGCGGCAGGGGCTGCACAGCCCTCGCCAATTTCCCCTCACCCTCCTCCTCCTCCTCCTCCTTCTTCTTCTTCTTTTTTCAATTTTATAATATTTTTTAAAAAATTATTTAATATTATTTAATTGATAATTTTTAAAATCCACGTCAGCGCAAAAACGACGTCGTTTTGCACTAATTTTTCATCGTTTCAATTTCCGGTGAGCCACGTAGGCAAAAAAATTAATAAAGAATTGCCACGTAGGATTTTTGGCAGGGTTCCGACGACTTAGCACTTAAGTGATCCATTTTTTTTTTTTAAAATGGCACTTAAGTGTACCATTTGTAAATTTTGGCACTTAAGTGTCCCTCCGTGACAAGTTCCCCCCTCCCCCCCAAACAAAGTGTGAGAAGAACTACTTGATATCAGCTATCTCCTTACGTTGAAATAACCTTGCTTAAGGTACAATGTAGTTAATAACAATGAATGCAAAGAAATTGGGGGCATCAATTATACGCCTCATTTCACAGAATGACGACATTGCGCTTCGAAATTTGGTTTGCTAAGTCCAATCCTCGTGATTTCGAATACTGGTTCAACTTCTTCAAGAATTCCAATTAGATCTGTGTAGAAACCTCACTCATTATTACAAAGATGCAGGTGAAAATGGCACTTTTACAATATATTACTGGCAGCATTTCCATAGTCATACTTACTAAATCGTCTGTATGAACAGAGAATGGAAGATGGTTGAGAAAATTCGACAAACCAATATTGCAGCCGGCCTCCATGCGCTTCACACTCCTTGAAACTGACTAACCTCATTAACTAGAGTAATGCCAGACTCGCTAAATGTGCAGGAACAACTTCATCCCGTTCAATGAACACATTAGGGTCATTAAATTCCATCCAGAATGCAGCAACTTGTCATGCAGCAGGAGTTTCGTAGACTCTGTGGTCCAGCTTCGCATCTCTTCGGATTCAACTTCACATAAGAGGCAATGAAACATCTTTTAATTGGCAGAGTACTCTGGCATGTGGAGTCTTGGACAATGTTGACATCAGTAAGCGCTAACCTACTGATGCTAACATCCTTTAGTTACTTCAACCTATTTCGCAATGCATTGTCGTAATCACAGAAGTAAAGCTGGAAATAGCATGGATCATCCTAAAACGGAACCAATGGAAGACCCTGATAAGCTCGGTTTTGCACACAAAATAGTATAGACACATTTTCAAATTTTCACGAAGTGCACTGAATACATGATATCGGGAAAAACAACAATTTCTTTGGGGAAAATTCCAAATAAGGGTTTGAAGTTCTTTCGTTTGTTTCAAATAAAGGTATGAAGTGAACATTATTTAAAATAAGGGCCCAGAGTGTTCTTATTTTCTCAAATAAAGACTTGAAGTAGACATTATTTCAAATAAGGGCCTAAACTCACTATTGATGAAAGGAAATTTCATCTTTAAATTTTTATAAAAATTGTCCTTTTTTCTATTTTTTTCTTTTGATAACAATATTTTTTAACAATGAAAACAAAAAGAGAGAAGAAGACACAAGAGTGAGGGCTTGCTTCCGCCTATGGCCATCGCCTTATCACCAGTGGGGTGGTGGCAATGGCTAGCGATCCTCACCGACCAGAGTCAGGGGCCAGCAGGCCCTCGTTAAAGACGGAAGAGGATAGCAACCCTCTCCCAGATCTAGGCAAGGGCAAATCTTGGTGAGGGTTGCTTGCCCTTGCGCTTGCCCTCGCCTCGGTCTAAGAAAGGGTTGTCGACCCTTGCATGGGCTTGGCAGCCCTTGTTTAGCGCCCTCAGACCTTGCTGCCTAGGTTTGGGGGTGCTAGGCGAAGATTGTAAGGCTTGCACAAGGGTGGGCGACCCTTGCCCAGACTAAGGAGAGGGTCGTCGCCCTCTTTCGTCTTTGGCGAGGGCTAGTAGGCCTTTGCCTTTAGTTGACGAGGGTCATCAACTTTCATCCAAGCATCGGCAATCCCATCGGCCATTGCCACCGCCCCATCGGTGATGTGGTGACTTTTTTTTAAAGAAAATTTAATCTAATTTAGTTTAAATTTAAATTTAAACTTTGTTTGGACGAAAATATTCCTGATTGGTCGGAATTTTTACCAATTGGCGAACCGGCTATGTTAGGCGCTTATTTAAAATAGTCATAATCATTTTAGGCCATTCTTTAAGACTTGTATAGGCATTTCATACCCTTATTTGAATTAAAGTTTATTTTAAATTTTTATTTGAAAAATTAAAGGCACTTGAAGCTCTTATTTAGAATTTCCTCATTTCTTTACGGCATGCCAGCCAATGACCCCGGTAGTGAAAAAAAGGTAAGAATAAAAGCAAAATAAATTCAGATGTAAAGTTCGACACAAAGGACAAAATCCAAATGCAAAGTCAATGAAGATTTTGTCCTATTCGATCACGACAAATGATCTATCGGCCCTTTTTTGGCTCTCTCTTTGGCTGTGCTTTGTCCTATTCGATCATGACAAATGATACAAACATATATAGGCAATAGGCCATGCTTCGATTTAGGAGAAATTTACGGGCCAACCCCTTGGCTCGGTCTATTGGTCTACTTACACGCTGTCTTTCTCACCCTCAACAAAACGGAAGCTGAAACAAATACATATTTTTTTTTTGGTAAGGAGAAACAAATACATATTTTTCTTAAATCTTAATCGCATAAAAACGTTCATGTTATGATTTCAGTATTTTATATCCTTTGACTGCTTTAAATGACTAAGTAGAGAAAGTATATGAGTATAACTAGGGGTAAATAGATCCAAATTCAATAGAGATTCCACCTAGAACTTAGAATCTACTCGTTGGAACAGATTCCTTATTTTTTGGAATAAAAAATTTACCCTACATACTTTGAAATTTAGAACTTACTCTATTACATGTTCTAAGGTCGATTGGGTAGATTATAGGGTTTAACCAAGTTCCACTTGTGGTACCTTTAATAACCACTACTTATTATTATAATTCATTGATCATAACTTATAATTAGACATATAAAAAATATGAAACATTAACAAAGTAAAAGTCTCAATCATAAAATAAAAATCTTAAACTAGTGGTTCCAAATTATATACTTATTATTGAACCCCATGGAATATAATAGGATCATGTGAAGACATAGACCAAGAAAAAAAAAAATTTATTCCCACTTCTAAGTTATAGGGTCGAAATTCTAGGTTCTAGGTTGGTGGCCTACCCATTGAACAAGTTTCCCAATTTTGGAATCTGTAATCTACCTTATATATCTTAAAACTTTGAACTAGACGGATTCTCACTAGTCCAGTTCTCAAGTTTCGGGTTTTATTTTAGAACCATACTTGCCCTTAGATACAACGAATCCACTTGCTGCACTAAAAAATATCCAGCCACGTCTGGCAAAATTATCATCGCCTTCGCATCACAAGTTTGCATCATATTTCCGTTACCTCTATAAATAGACAATGTTGGACAACAATTGTGTACAGCACAAACCAAAAGTACTAGAAAATAATTGTCTAACCTTAAATATGTCGATTCAAAGGCTCTTCCTCACTATGCTAGTCATCCTCTCATCTTTCATGCAATCCGATGCGGTGCAATACACCGTGAAGAACAAGGCCGGCAATACTATTGGCGGTTTCCACTTCTCTAGGGAGATCGGCATTTCATACAGCCAGCAGACTATGAAAGAGGCCACTGATTTCATATGGAGAGTGTTCCAGGAGAACACCCCCGCGGCTCGTAAGAGCTTCACAAAAGTGAGCTTGTTCATAGAGAACATGCATGCTGAAGACGTGGCGTACACAAGTAACGATGAGATCCACATGAGTGCCACTTACCTCGGGAGATTCTCTGGGGGCAACGTGAAGAGAGAGTTCACGGGGGTATTGTACCATGAGATGACACGTGTGGCAATGGAATGGGAACGGGCAAGCCCCAAGCGGGCTCATCGAGGGTTTTGTAGATTTTGTGAGGCTCCGATCAGGGTATGTGCCAAGCAACTGGGCACGACCGGGCCAGGGCTATAGGTGGGACCAGGGTTACGCCGTCACGGCCCGATTTCTTACCTATTGCAATGGCGAAAGGAAGGGGTTCGTGGCCAAGCTGAACAAGAAGATGAGGACTGGTTACAGTGATAACTATTTTGTTGACCTGCTAGGCAAGAGCGTTGGCCAGCTCTGGAAGGACTACAAGGGCAGGTATGCTACCTGACTAGAGTCGATCCCTGTTCAAGAGATGTATGTGCTTGATATAAAGCATAGTTAACAATGGCATTATGAAATAAAACACCTGCAAATAAAGTTTGGATTGCTTGCGACTTACTATTATCAGCATCTACTTTTGGCCATTCGTGCATATGCCTGAATGACAAATCTGTCATATTGTGATCAAAATTGCGAAAATATTTTTCAAAGCTGATTTTACATGAAACATGTAGGGCTAGCTAGTAGGTCCTCTCTCAAATAAAGAAGTCGTTATCAAACAATGTAGAACAATACTTCAACCTCTTTCTTACGTGCAAACCAGATTACAAGCGGCATAGGGAATTTTGACCACAGACTTTGATACCTGTTAGAAAATTCAGCCCAAAAACTTAAACTGATAAGTTAAAGGAGACTACATGAAATTTTTTTAAAAAAAAGGAACAAGTAGGATCTGATGTCAAGCAATGCTAGACAATACTTCAATAGTCGATATCATACAAGTAATTCTAGAAATAGCGTGGACCATTCTCAAACTAAGCCAACAAATCAACATCATAATAAGCTTGGCCTTCCGTACGAAAATTGTATAGTTTTGAAGGTGCTAGAACTGAAGGCAAAATTATTTCCCCAATTGCTAGAGCAAGTAAATACAAGGGTGATAATGCAACTTATAAAGGTTTCAATAAATCAAATGATGTTTATATGGAACATACATAAATAGACCAACAGCTTCATCGGATTGTGGTGAAAAGTTGAAGCAAGCTTTTAAGGGTTTTGTTGATTTCGTGAAAAATGAATTATTTAAAAAATATTTTCTTAAAATGATCACTTATATAGCCTACCAAAAAGAATAAATGAAAAATATTTTCATTGTTCATAAAAATATTTAGGTATAAATTATTGTCGACAATGAAAACATTTTTCATTGATTAATTATTTCAAACAATCATTTTTAGGAAGATATTTTCAAAATCATTTACTTTTCATGAAACAAACTAAGAGTAAATGACAAGATTTTTTTTCCATTTTCTTGCTAAAATAATGAGTATTTTTCTTTTTCCTTTTCTTACAGCGTGAATCTTGTGTATCCAAACTTTACATACCATCGACGAAGTTTTCTTCTCTCTAAAAATATTCTCTTTAAATTGACCATCGAAAACAAAAAAGATTTAGTCAGATATAGCAAAAATTCCGTTCATCCATTACTAATAAATCGCAATTGCAACGCTCAAGGCACATATAATAGCATCGAAAAAATGACAACATTACAAACATTTTAATAGGGCATTCGCAAATTTGAAAAGAAGAATTTAAGGGAGGAATAATTGACCGGTAACACGTAATAAAGACTTTTATGGTAGACAATGCAGATGCAAGCGTCGATCAGCGAAGTGAAAAACCAGTGAAAGCCTATCTTCACGTGCCAATGAGGAAGTTTCAATTTTAAACGATCGTGATTTTGGCGGAGAAGGGAGGTGATAGCATTTTAGCGACTTTTGGACTAGATTTAGTAAGGTAACATGTTTAGGTAGATGTTGTATACACCAACTTTTTACTAGGGTTTGACGACATTTTGGCCTAAAGTCAACCTTGTCAAAATTTCGAATGAAGGATACAATTGGATCATGCTTTGTGAGAGCTTTCCGACGGCGACTAGCTTGACCAAGTTGGACTGTTGGATCACTAAAAATTGCAACTTTTCACAATACCCATATGATCTCGAACCTATCTAGAAAATTACGCATATCATAGAGTAGGTACTACGATCGTGAACAAATGGTATTAAGTTTTTCAACTCCTTGAGGATTCACTTCGATGAGAATTCTCTCGAGGGAGATATCATAACTTTTTCTCCCAACCGTCCATCCAACTCATTTCATAGGAGTTGGCGATCTCAACACGTTCTGAGAAATTGGATTGCATTTTGGAAAGTTTAAGTAGTGAGCTTTTCATGCACAAAATATTCAAGTTAATTGGATGGTTAATGTGAGAGATAGAGATAGAGAGAGGAATAATCATAATTGGGCCAAAAGTCAAATTTTATTTTTAAAAAAATGGCAGCGGTCAAGTCCAGCCAACTCGTTATTGCCATATAAGTTTTATTCGGTAACATTTCTATTTTTGGAATAATTTATTTTGAAAAATAATTTATTTTCTATTTCTATTCCATTGGATAGTTTTTGAGTAAAAGAATGTGTTTAGTAACTGCACAAAATTTCTATTTCGAAATAGAAAAAGAACAAAAATACGTTTGGTCGACTATAAATTTTTTTTGGTAACGTAGAATTTCTTTTAATTTTTTAATAATTTTTTGAAAATTTTCTCTCTTTTTTCCTCTCTTCTTCTTCCTTATCTAGATGGTCACCGAGTAGTGGCGATTGGCAAAGGGTGGCGGGGATTGGTGGTGATTTGTAGGCCAGTAGGCATGTGGCAGCGAGTAGTTAGAAGTTGAAGAGAAGAAAAGAAAGAAAGAAAGAAAGAAAATGACTTATTCCAAACATTATTTTCGGAAACAAAATTTTTTTTTTTTTTAACTTTTTGTTTCTATTTCAAATCTATTCCCTAGTGACTTTTCTATTCCAAGGAATAGAAAAATTAACTAATATTACCAATCAAATTCCTATTCTTTTTTTGGCGGGAAACAAAAGAATAGAAATTTTGAGAAATAGAAACATTATCAAAGAGATCAATAATAGTTGTAGTGAGGGCTCTAGCCTGCACCAAAGCTTAAGGATGGGCCTACGTTGCAAAGGGTAGGCCAAGCCCATTTAGTCATTCAACGGACCAAGCTTTACCTTAAAATGCAAAAATCTCTCATAAATAAGGGCTTATTTTGCTCATTTCTCTTCAAGGTAAGTGAATTCCTCTATTGCTCATTCTTGAAAATTACCATTTCCACCTTTCATTAACTCGTTTTCTCTTAATTCTCAAGGAAATGAAGGTGGACAAAGGAAAACTTGAGGAGCGTAGGAAATATCCAGCAATTAGTCAGTGTGATCCGAATCCCTTGTTATTTAAGATTAGTCGCTATAATGTTAGAATTAACACAGAAATTCACATACTACAATTGTCACTTTATCATTTTAGCAAATTTATTTTTGATAGAAAATAAATTGATATTTTACTAAAAATATTATATGCATACAGAGAAACCCAATGAATAACCCAACCCTTGGATCGCATACCAAATACATTAGGTCGAATGGACTTGGAGGGGAAAAGTTCCCCAAGGGTTGTTGGTTCATGAACCGAGGCCCATGCATGTGACTACTTTTACATGTATTTCGAAAGAAGAAAATTTTGTTTTGATAAAATCGGTTCTCTTATTTTAAAGATGAAGGACAAAGCAGGCTGACTATTTTGCCTTTACTGATGAATAGAGATTGAACACCTAATGTCGTGCACCCTTCAATTTCTACGTTTGGGAGACCGTTCTAGAATGTTTTTTAATCAGACTGAGACTAAAAATCAAAGTATCGGATGTTAACTAAAACAACATAAATTGTTAGGGGTTGACTAAAATAATGAAGAAATCATAGAGGGCTGAGTGGAATTAGCCCAATGGCGTCGATCACGATAGGTAATATATTTATCAATGTGGAGTATGTTCCAATTTATTATTAATGGCATGCATATTAGGACCGGTATGCAATAATGGTGTACTGAGTCGTGGAGATGCATATCAACAGAAAAAAACGAAAAGTAAAAGACAAGATTAGGCAAGATTTTTGAATATATGGCATACGAGTTGAACAACTTGTCAACTTCGAAGTATATTAATGGTTCTCTAGCAAGATGCGAAGAACGAACAGAAAAGTTAGATTTAGGACTGAGACTAAATTTTAGGGATGATGATATGTTTGACTTTCTAGCCAGGTTTGCTAGATCTATTAAAGCAAAGATGTAATGGCCTAAATAAAACTGTTATTCCAAACTCGATGAACAATTTGTTTTTTGCCTTTTCTTCTTCACAATTTAAAAGGCAACACCTATAAAATATTGACCTTGAATTAAAAAACAACACCAGAGACCTCTCTTAAAAGGATTTTGATTCAATTTAGGATACAAAATATTGAAATCGATTAATTTTTACGATACTAAAATTGATTTGGAGAGAGAATCAACTTGCCAAAAAATGCTAAACCTAGAAACTACAGAGAAGTTTCCTTTCTAATTATTGTGAGAGGTATCTACGACGTGTTATGTTTGCTTGACAGCATGTACAACAATTTCTAAGTACTTGCCACTAGTATAATAAAACTTTAGCCGGCCACATCTTTTACTTTTTCTTTGCTTGACTTTGTTTTATTGGTTGACTTTGACTTTTCGATGATCGACGACTCCAAGTCTTTTCATCTATAATTTGCATCCGTTTATAAAGCCTGCGTCGCATTGCTAATTAGCTAAAACTTGCACGCATTAGGTCAAACAATGGAGAGATGATTTATTCTCCCAACTCCATGTTCATGTACCGTGTTCTCCTCCTCGTATTGCATGTTCTACTATTAGAAATGAGTTGTTGTGCTAAGCAAAAATTACTTGTGCCCCACTTCATCTTGCGGTGAGATTCGTAATATAAGCTATTATTTTTGGTTGAAAGGTGACCCAAAAGATTGTGGCCACCTTGAGTACGAGTTGGTTTGTAAAAATAACCGTACTATCCTATATAAAAGGGCAACGCTGCTATTTTTTTCTTTTCCGCTTAAAGTGATGCGACAAATTTCTCTATCAGATATTTAAAGAAATGTTTTGGATTCCACCCATTAAAATATCCAATTGAAACTTGCTGCATCACTCCTCAAATAATTTGGTAAGATTTCATAGTAGAGCTAGCATTTAAGAAAAGGAGGAGAAAGAAGGAAGAAAGAAAGGAAGAAAGTTTCAGGTAGAGTTGCTTACAAGAGTTACAGTGACTGCACCACTTCATTCGGCATTTAGAACTAAAGAAGCAAAATGGAGGAGATGGCACTTGGCAATGGACAAAAACATTGGAGAATTCCTACAAGCTCATAACAACTTTTTGTATGTAAGGTACTTTTACTCAGATATTAAGAAAATCACAAGAAATTTCATACCCAAATTAGGAGAAGGAGGATATGGTTCAATGTACAAAGGGATACTTAGAAGTGGCAATGAAGTTGCTGTTAAGGTTTTGAACAAAAACAAATCTAATGGCCAAGACTTCATAAGTGAAGTGGGTACTATTGGAAGGATCAACCATGTTAATGTGGTTCAACTTGTTGGTTTTTGCTTCAATAACTCTAAACAAGCTATTGTGTGTGATTTCATGTCGAATGGTTCTTTGGATAAGCACATTTTCTCTAAAGATGATGATTGCCCTCTTGATTGTAAGAGAATATATGAGATCTCTCTCGGTGTGGCTAGGGGGATAGAATATCTACATTGGGGATGTGATATGCAAATTCTACACTTTGATATCAAGCCTCACAATATTCTTTTAGATCAAAATTTTACTCCCAAAGTTTCTGACTTTGGGCTTGCAAAGCTTTGTCCTGTGAAACATAGCATTGTATATTTGACTACTATTAGAGGAACCTTGGGATATATGGCTCCTGAGTTATTCTACAAGAATATTAGTGGTGTCTCTGATAAAGCTGATGTTTACGGTTTTGGGAAATTGCTAATGGAAATGGCTGGTAAGAGAAGAAACACAAATGCAAATGCTGATTGCTCAAGTCAAATTTATTTCCCTTCGTGGGTTTATATGATAAACTCAACAAAGAAAATGAGCTTGAAATGGAAGTAGTGGAAGATGAAAGAGAGATAGTTAGGAAGATGGTAATAGTCGCCCTTTGGTGTATACAGGTTAATCCCAAATGATCGGCCATCAATGAGCAGGGTTCTAGAGATGCTTGAAGGAGATGTTGATAAATTGCAGCTGCCCCTGAAGCCGCTTTTCTATCCAATCGAGAAGCCAGTTGATGATATGGTTGCTGAAACAGAACTTGAGTCATTGTCAACTTTGCCAAGTGCTGAGCACTTTTCTTACCGATACCAAGTTTAGAATAGCAGTAAGATTACGAAATCGTGCATGTATGATTTTCTCTTCTCCATGAATTAATATAGGAAAAATAAATGTAGCTCCATCAGAAGTATAATTGGCCATGTAATTCGTGAATCTAGATGCTTTTAGTGTTTGTTAATTCGTGTGTTTTGTAGAAGAATTGCTTCTCGGTTACATTGCTTGTTTCCCTAGTGCTCTTGATACGACAGACCAAGCTTGTATTATATCGAGTTATGAGGGTGTCTCCCTTCTCTCCACCGTCCAATATCGAGCTTTCTCCTTCTAGCCAAAACCTCTCACCCTCGCCCTCGACCGCCGCTTGATCACCCACCTCAATGGCGGCCCCCCTCGTGGAGCAACGTCCCGCTGCAACCTCATGTCCCGTGACGTGTCCCATCCTGACCTCCTCACCTCAATCCTCCATTCACTCCCGCGTGTTGGTCCGTCCATCCCGTGCTCGCTTGGTCCCAACTGGAGGCCCAATTCGGTGATTCTCAACTCGTCCATTAGTCTCTAACTCAAAATCCATTGACTGGGCTAAGGCAGAGAGGATATTTAGGGACATGGATGATAAAGGAGACTTGGTTTCTTGGAGTTCTATGATGACTTTGCTATTTCAATAATTACATGGGTTTGAAGCAGTCGATACTTCCGTTCATATACTTGAAGATGGACTTTTCCCCTAATGATTCTGATGTGTGTGTTGGGTCATAGATTGACATGTTTGCAAAGGGTTCTGCGGATTGAGCGCCCGAGAGGAATGTGGTTGCATGGACTTGCGACCTGATCTAATTAGTTGCGTAGTCCAAAGAAAGCTGTTGATTTGTTTTAGGTTATGCTGGTGGTGGGCCTTTGCTAGATAGATTTACGCTCACAGCTGTTTCGTCAGCATGTTCAGAGTAGGAGTTACCATTGCTTACGATGCAATTCCATTCCCTGACTCATATGGTCTGGATTGGCTTTGGATGCCAGCATTGGATGGAGCCTAGTGGATTTGTAAAGAAGTGTATAGCCAGTGGATCGCTTCATGATTCTAGAGAGGTGCTCTAATCGGCTGTAAGATGAGGTGTTGGACAACGATGATCAAATTAACAACTAAGGAAAATCGAATCAATCCCGTACCGCATGCTCCATTTATTCTGTGAAAAAAAAAATGATTACTTGTATTACTTACGAAAATACAATTGTCCACGAAAATAATGATCTTTTATGTTAGCGATATAAGCAATTATTTTTAGAAAAATTATTTTTCAAATATTCAATTTCCGTAAAACAAAAAGAATGTTATTATCATTTAACAAATATACCCTTAAAAAATTTGACCACAAGGAGTCTACTAGAAAACACCAATGCTATTCGATAATATATGTTCATAGTGCTAATTTTATTCTGCATTTTGTTTCTACAAGAGTTGAACCAGGCTTATGATAAAAAAAAAAATTAAATACATCCAAGTGCAATAAATATGTAATAAATGAAGAAGTTGAAACAATAAAGTGACATGTTCACTGATAACTGATTGAAATGAAATAGGATTAAATTTATACTGCTTCATGAATCTAATGACGCTTCCGATATTCAATCATTTCAATTAAAATTAAATTGTGAGAGATGCACAAAAAAATCATTCTATACCGAAAAACCAATGAAGAATTTTGAGCCGCCAGGAAAAACAAAATGCAAATTGTACCCTAAAAAGCCATTAGAATCTGTTCAATTAAACAACATCCATACACAAAATCATTCGCCCCTGACCACATTATGATCGCTTTCATATAAAAAATTTACCTATTGGCCCCATGCATCGTATCTCGGCTTCCTCTATTGATAACCAATGTTGGATAAGAATGTCCTTGCGCAAACGAAAAGTACTAGAAAACAACTCATCTCTAGCAGTCCTCTTATCTTCCATGCAATGACAGGCATTGGAACGCACCATGACGAATAACGCCAGTGGCAGTACTATCAGTGCTCACTTCTCTAGCGAGATTGGCATTCCGTATAGCCGCAGGGCTTCAACAATTGCCACCGGTTTCATATGCACGGAATTCCATCAAAATGTCCTCACAGATTATAAGAGCATCAAGAAAGTGAGCTTGTTTTTTTTTTTTTTTTTGTCGGAAATTCATTTTCATTACTAATGTCGCATTTGATTACATCTAGATCCAAACTCGAAAGATAAGATAGATAAGAGTTCGTGCGGGGGACGAGATACCCAATTTGACGGGAGCTTGCCATCTAAATGGGCTTTTGCCACCCAGTCGGCGGCCTTGTTCATACTTCTGGGCTCGTGCAGTAGCTGTATATATGGAAGTTGGGCCATCAGATTCTGGCAATCCAAGACCACCGGCCTTAAGGCCCACGCCGGCTCCTCCTGGCCCATCACCATTTTGACCACACTTTCATTATCTGTGGAAAGTACCAGTTGTTGAACTGAATTGAGGGGATGAGCTGCACGATCTAAACACTTTCCCTTCCACCAAATTAAAGCGTGGCGAAGCGCTAGGGTTTCTGTTGCCGAGGCTGTCTGGGCGCGGATCGGGCACGAAAAGCCAGCGATCAGGGAGCCCTCCTCATCTTTGCACACTCCGGCAATGGAGCCCTCTGTCGACGTGCTTCTCCAAGCGGCATCCATGTTCAGCTTCAAGGCTCCTACATCAGGCGGAATCCAAGTTTCTGATGGAGGTGAGTTGCTGGTGTGACTTTGCGGTAGCCATTTTTCTGTCAATTGGTGCTGTAATAGAGCTTCGTCTCTGGTTTTTTGAGGATTTGGTGGCTGGCCAGCGAATGTAGACTTGTTCCTGGACTTCCAGACGAACCAGAGAAGGGTTGCGAAAAGGGCCTTGGTTGTCGGGGTGCCACCGGAGGTGAGGAAATCACTGATAAATTTGTCCATTCGTGTTACGTTTGTCGGGGAGGTGTCCAAAGCTAGTTCAGTTGATGACCAAATCTGTTTTGTCCAGGAGCATAAAAGAAAGAGGTGTTCAGAGGACTCCGGCTCCAAACCGCACACCGGGCAAAGCTCGTCAGGTATTAGTTTCCTGCGATATAAATTAACTTTCGTAGGGATAGCCTCGTGACAGATGCTCCAAACAAAGAACCTGATTTTTGGGGATGTACGTAGTTTCTAGATTTGTTGCCATAGACTTTGGGGGTTCTGGTATGATGAGGAGGCGGGGGAAGGCTGATTTGAGCTGGATTGTTGCCTTAGTTTGTTATAACCACTCTTTACTCTGTACGTTCCAGCCTTGTTTGCTATCCAGAGTAGTTTATCAGGCCCAGGATTAATACTAAGGGGCGTAGCTAGGATTTCTCGTACAAAGATATCGCCAAACGTCTCTTTCAGCAGCTCTGACTTCCATTCCCCTGTATCCTGATTAATAAAGTCAGCTACTAGATGAGGTTCATTGTTGGTAGCCGGGCCGCCAATCCTTCCCACCACCAGCCAACGGTCCTCTCTAATGCGTATATTATTCCCATTCCCCACTTCCCATTTTATATCCGGTTCTATGGCATCCCTTCCTGCTAAAATGCTTTGCCAACCCCACGATGGGTGATGACCTTTCTTGGCATTCCATATGCTGTCTCTAGGGAAATAGAGACCCTGAAACAGTCTGACCCATAAGGCTTCTTTGGATTCGCTAAGTCTCCAAGTCTGTTTCCCCAACAAGGCTTTATTAAAGTCAATCAAATCCCTGAAGCCAAGTCCTCCTCTGTCCTTTCTTTCCTTTAGCAGGTCCCAATTCTTCCAATGAACACCTTTTTTATGAATATGTTGCTTCCACCAGAAGGCTGAGATTTTCTTCTCCATCGCTCTACATATGGACATAGGGATTTTAAACATAGACATAGCATACTGTGGAAGCGTTTGGACCACTGTTTTAAGTAAGACTTCCTTTCCTACTTTGGAGATTAGATTTTCTTTCCAGCTCTCAAGTTTCCTATCCACCTTAGCTAGCACCCATGCAAACATATCTTTTTTCGTAGTACCCCAGTCCGAAGGTATCCCTAGATACTTCCCTGTTTTATCCATCACAGGCACACGCAACTCAGCTGCAAGGTTGGTTTTTAGACGTTGTGGGCAGCTTTTCCCAAAGAAAATTCCTGACTTGTTAAGATTTATAGCCTGACCGGATGCATAGCAGTACTGGTTAAGAATGTTGGACAGATTTTGTGTTTCTTTGGTGGTACCGTCCAAGAAGAAGATTGCATCATCTGCAAATAGAAGATGGGATAGGGTAGGGCAGTGAGGGTTCAGCTTTATACCCTTTAAGGTTTCATCCGACAGCTTGTTTGTAGAGAACATGGATGGCATGGCATGCGAGAGCAACGACACTATCCACATGAGTGCCACGTACCTCAAGTGATGTGAAGAGGGAGTTCACTAGGGTTTTGTACCACGGGATGGGGCTTATGTGACAATGGAATCGGGATAAGCAGCCCCCGGTGGGCTCATTGAGGGATCGTGGATTTCACGAAGCTCCGATCAAAGTACATGCTAGGCCAACGGGTGATCGATGTGCCTGAACAGTTGCTGGAAATGCTGTGTGAGGATTATGGTGGAAGAGTAGAGCTTGCAAAAGCCTACTACACGGCCTTGGGCTGTTTTGGCGAGGAAGCATTTTAAAGACAACGACGTTATAGTGAGTACGAAGCACTGCAACGACTTTGTGTTCCTCAAACGGAGGCGATTTCACTTGGCTGTGTCAGTGATTCTCACTCGAAGACAGTAAATTTTCATGTAGCTCATGCTTGTGTGGTGCCTTCACTACTACGTGAGTAAGTATTTCTCCTTCGGTTGATCGTCCTCATAACGTGAGAATAACATCTTGCTATTTGCTATTCTGTCACACTCAAAAGGTTAAATTGTTAGATGGAAGCATTATTTAATTTTTGATCATTTCAACACAAAAAACCTTACTCAAGTTATAAAGTAGCAATAACAATGAACACGAAGGAATTGGGGCATCAACCATATGCCTCATTTGACAAAATGACAAGATTGCGCTTCGAAATTGGTTTGTCAAGTCCAATCCTCATGAGTTCAAATACTGGTTCCAATTTGATCTGTGTAGAAATCTCCCTTATTATTACAATATATTACCGGTAGTTTTTCCCTAGTCATTCCTATTAAATCGTCTGTATGCACGTGGGATGTAGTTGAGAAAATTTGACAAACTGATATCGAAGCCGGTCAGCCTCTATGCACTTCATCACTCCTCGACACCAGCCAGCCTCATCACAAGGAAGTATAAAAGGATATCGCATTGGATCATCAACCACAGTAATGCCATACTCACTGAATGCGCAGGAGCAACTTCATCCCATTCAACGAATGCATTAGGGTCATTACGTTCCACCCAAAATGCAGCAACTTGTTCTGCAGCAGGACTTTCATAGGCTCTGTGGTCCAGCTTCGCCTCTCTTCGTGTTCAACTTCCCATTCAGGCAATGAAACATCTTCTAATTGGCATGGTACTCGGGCATATGTAGTCTTGGACAATATCGACATCAGTAAGTGCTAACCTACTGTTGTCGACATCCTTTAGGATCCTCGACCTATTTTTGCAGCTCACTGTTGATATCATAGAAGTAAAGCCGGAAATAGGATGGATCATTCTCTGATGGAACCAATAATGGAAGATCAAGACAACCTTGGCCGTGATCTTGTGAAATAATGTAAATACAATTTTAAAATTTTCACATAGTAAACCATAACTCTAATCTCACGAAAGATATGCAGACAGCCTCGGTAGTACAAAAGGTAGAGATAAAAAGAAAAGAAGTGCCGCGAGTTATGGTGGCCGAAAGAGACCAATTCCAATAGCTAATATAATTAACACGGAGTGCCGGCTCTCCACAGAAATTTAGATTTTAAAGGTCGGCCAAAGGACGTAGTCCACATTCAAAGTCAACGGAGACTTTGTCCCGTTTGCCCGCCCTCTTTTGCGCTCTCTTTTCCTGTGCTTTGACCGATTCGATCTTGACAAATGATACAAACAGATACAGGCAATCAGCTTTACTTCGGTTTAGCAGAGATTAAGGAGCAAGCTTGGAAATCAACGGGCTATAACCCCTTGGCTCGGTCTGCTTGTCTACTTATACACTGTCTTTCTCACCTTTAATAAGACAGAAGCTGAAACAAATATGTTTTTCTTACACTTTAATCGCATAAAAAACGTTTATGTTACTATTACAATATTTATGTCCTTGGACAGCTTTAGATGACTAGGTAGGGAAAGCAGATGGGACTCAGTCATACACCCATTCCACTTGCACTAAAACAATATCCAGATATGACAACTTCCGCATCTACTTCGCATCACAAATTTGATCTACCTAACCACGCATCATATTGTTGTTTTCCCTATAAATAGACGATGTTGGACAACAATATTGTTGGGCACAGCACAAACCTAAAGACAAGATTAGATGGGATTTTTTAATAGATGATATACGAGTTGGATAACTTGTAAAATTCGAAGAAACTGAATGTGGATTTAGCATGATATTAAGAACAAACAGAAAAGTTGGATTTAGGATCGACACTAAATTTTGGCGACAATGAAATGTTTGAATTTCTAGCCAGATTGGATAGATCTATTAAAGCAAAGAAGTAATGGCTTAAATAAAATCATTATTCGAAACTTAATAAGCAATTTCTTTTCCTTTTCGTCCTCAAAGACGACACTTACAAAATATTGAATTTGAATTAAAATACAGCACCAAATGCTTGCCTTAAAAGAATTTTGGTTCGATTCATTTTTACTCATTGCCCAAAAATTTTGAACTTGGAAACCGCAGGGAAGCTTCCTTTCTAATTAATGTGAAAACTATCTACGAATCAATCTCCCACCGGGTTATGTTCGCTTGACTGCATGTACAACAATATAATAAAACTTTAGGTGGTCCAAATCTTTTACTTTTTCTTTGCTCGACTTTGTTTTATTGGTTGACTTGAACGTTTCTATGACCGACGACTCACAGTCTTTCTTTTTCAATCATAATATGCATCCCTTTTATTGAGCCTGCATCGCATTACTAATCAGCTAAACTTTCATTGCATCAGATCAAACAACGGAGAGATGATTCATTCTTTCAGCTCCATGTTTATGCACTATCTTTTGATTCTCATGATGCATATTCTACTACTAGGGACCTGTTGTGATGCAAAGAGGAGTCATTTGTGTGCCCCTTCATCTTGCGGTGAAATTCAGAATATAAGCTACCCCTTTCGATTGAAAAGTGACCCGAAAAGTTGCGGCCACCCGGAATATGAGCTAGCCTGTGAAAAGGACCGTACTGTCCTATATTTGTTTGCTGGTCGATATTATGTAAAGTCGATCCGTTACTATAAGTATCTCAACGAAGAAAGCTTCTCCGGTTTTATCACGGTGGTTGACGATGGACTTCAAAAGGGAAATTGCTCGTCTCTCCCACGTTACTCATTGGCGTACTCCGACTTCGAAAACTCCATCAGTCCATACTTTCCTACGTCTCCAGGCCCTTACGATCAAGATAGAGAGACAGCAATGATGGTGAATTTTGTGAAGTGCTCACAGCCCGTTGCTTGTGCTCAATATATCGATAGCAAACCATGTATTGAGGGTGCACACTCTGCTGACATGCCTCTTGATGTTTCCCAAATGAAAAGGTACTCGTATGCTCTACTTGGATATATTCGATATTTCAATGATCTAATAGTAAAGGACATCAAGGATTCTTGCACCTTAACCATGATGTCATTTGCAACGGATTATAGTCAAGCGTGGAAAGACGGTCAGTGTAATAGTGGGAACTCATCGTACATGGACCTCCACAACATGATGGCGGAGGGATTCACTCTCCAATATCAGGGGCTCCATGTGGTAGACAGAGCATTTCGATTTTGCTTCTTAGGTTCCAGATACCGAAGGAAGGGGTGCGATTACTATAATGTTCGTAAGTGACTTTCCCTGAAACTTTTCTTTCTTTATTCTTCCTCCTCTTTTTCTTAAATGCCAGCTCCACCATGAGATCTCACAAAATTTACTTAACGATTGATGTGGCAAGTTTCAATTGGATATTGCAATTCGTGGGATCCAAAACATGAAGTCATTAGTTTCTTTTAACTATCCAATAGAGAAATTCATCAAGTCACTTTAAGTAAAAACATTAGCAGCGTTGCTCTTTTGCAAACCATGGAGCTTTTTTGGATTCGACACCTTTCCTTTATATTTGTTTGGGGGAAAATGTTAGATTTAATTGTAACTCGTGCCCCTTGCATGGCTGTTATCTATGTGGGTGAATAAACTGCGCACATATTGGATGATGTTTGTAAATTAGAACTATGCCCGAGTGACTCATGAACTTGTGAAATCAATTGTTGCATAGCGAAATTGTCTTTCCTGGAGAGAAAAGATCAGGCTATGATAATAAGGATCAATAAAATAAAATTAGATCTAAGTGCTATTTAGGAGAGCGAAACTCATTGATTGTTTTTTAGTCAACACTTCTCCTCGTTGCAACTTTTAATGAACAAAAGTGGGTATTTGCAACTTGCAGTGATTGTTTGGATTTATCTTGGGCTTGGGTTATAGCTTGGCGTGACTTTTATTTATTTATTTATTTATGTTCAATTGCTAAAATGACAAATTTAGTTCCCTATTGATTAGTCGTTAATACTAATTAATCATTCTCAATCATCTCGGATGAATTCTTTTCATTTCTTTTTTATCTACAGATAATTCCACGTGGAATGTCATGACTTATATTGCGCAAAATGCAACTCTGAATCTCACCTTTGTCTTAGGTACGACTAGTTCTTTCTTCCTCACAAATATGAAGGTTTCAAGTAGCACTTTAACAAAAAATAAAACTACACTAATCTATGGCCATATTTCTCCATAGGCCACTTCCTCGCAGCAAAATTCACACTTGGAGCTCTATGTATGTTGATATTTTTAATCTATAAGTGGAGGAGAAGGCACTTAGCAATGGATGAAAACATTGAGGATTTCCTACAAGCTCATAACAACTTTTTGCCCATAAGGTACTCTTACTCAGATATTAAGAAAATCACAAGAAATTTAAAGCATAAATTAGGAGAAGGAGGATATGGTTCCGTGTACAAAGGGATACTTAGAAGTGGCAATGAAGTTGCTGTCAAGGTTTTGAACAAACCAAAATCTAATGGGGAAGACTTCATAAGTGAAGTGGGCACTATTGGAAGGATCCATTATGTTAATGTGGTTCAACTTGTTGGTTTTTGCTTCAACAACTCTAAGCAAGCTCTTGTGTATGATTTCATGTCAAATGGGTCTTTGGACAAGCACATTTTCTCTAAAGATGGCAATGACATTCTGGATTATGAGAGAATATATGAGATCTCTCTGGGTGTGGCTAGAGGGATAGAATATCTACATCGTGGATGCGACATACAAATTTTACATTTTGATATCAAGCCTCATAATATTCTTTTAGATCAAAATTTTACTCCAAAAGTTTCTGACTTTGGGCTTGCAAAGCTTTATCCTGCAAACCACAACATTGTGTCGTTGACTATTGCAAGAGGAACCTTGGGTTATATGGCTCCAGAGCTATTCTACAAGGATATTGGTGGTGTCTCTTACAAAGCTGATGTTTATAGTTTTGGGATGCTGCTGATGGAAATGGCCGGCAGGAGGAAAAATGTAAATGCAAATGCTGATCATTCAAGTCAAATTTATTTCCCTTTGTGGGTTTATGATCAACTCAACAAAGAAAATGAGATTGAAATGGAAGTAGCAGAAGCTGAAAGAGAGATAATTAGGAAGATGGTAATAGTTGCCCTCTGGTGTATCCAGTTAATCCCAAATGATCAGCCATCAATGAGAAGGGTCCTAAACATGCTTGAAGGAAATGGTGATGAATTGCGACTTCCCCCAAAGCCGCTTCTCTATTCGTCCGAGAAGCTAGTTGATGATGTCAACACTGAAATAGAACTTGAATCATTTTCAACTTCAACAAGTGCTCTAAGAACTTTCTGACAAAGACCAAGTTATGGATAATAATGAGATCACGAACTCGTGCATCCTATGATTTTCTTTTCTCCATGTATGAATAATATGCAAAATAAACATAGTTCCATTTGAAGCATACTTGGCAACGTAATTCGTGAACCTAGATGCTCTTACGTTATGTTTATTCCTGTGTTTTGTAGAAGAATTGCCTCATGGTTACACTTCTAGTTGTTGGGATTTCATGAATCATGTATAGGCAATTTAATATAAATGCAGCGGAAACAAGATAAAATATTTCTACACATGAATCTCCAAAGGCGTTGTTCGTGCGTTTCAATCAAAAATCCGATTATAAGAAGGGGGTTAAACGAATTACCTCTTGAAACGCGCTTTAAACGAATTGGTCCAAACGTTCTTCAGTTCGAGCCCCACAAACATCGGACCTCTAGTTCAGACACACCACCAATGGACGTTGAACGAAGAGAGAACTTGCGAATAATCACCACTACGATTGTGCTAGCAACTCCGTGGATATAATCCTTTATATCCTCGATATTTTAGCCACAACCTAAAATGAGAGAATCCTTCTATTCTCTTTTTTTTGTTTGCGTATGTACGTGCACAAAAACGAACACAAGTTTCTTATATAAAAACCGTGGGTAACCGTCCATGATCCCACGAGCGGCTACGATCGAAAACCGTAGCCGATCGTGGGAGAACATCCCACGACCAGCAACCGTTGCTGGTCGTGGCTTCATGCATGATGGTCAGCAACAATTGTTGACTGTGTGCATCTTTTAATTAATAAAAATAAATAAATAAAAAGAAGACATGATCTTTATGTGCATATTCGGGATACATTAATGTGCATCCACTTTGGGCATGCATGTGCATCATATGCACATAGGTTCGTGACTATAATACAAATTAAATTAAATCACATTTAATTTAATTTCATGTCGACTCAATGCGACTGTAGTAATTTGCAAACACATTTGCTTAATTATTTCTCTCTCGTTCTACGTTATCCTAATTGGTTATGGTGTGTGACATCCCTAGGTTCATCACTAAACTGGTAGTAAGACTTGTACTAACACATTAGTACTCTCAAAAGAATTAATTGTCCCAATTAATCTTTGGATCCTACAACCATGATTGACATCTAGCAATATGTCATGGCTACCCAGGTAGTGTGAATGCTTTAAGAACATAATGAACTTGTCAGTTTTGGCTACAGTGTAATTTAATCCCTCTGTCTTACTATGTCCCGATCGAACAAAAACCATGGAATATTTGTCAAGTCACCAATTCGATCATATGCACAAATCTAATTGACATGTATTTTATTCGAGACATAAACAATTTATTCTCGGTTACAACCCTGGCCGAGGATTTCAATACGTTGTCATAATCAGATTACATAGGACATCATTATAATACCTTGTATGTAACAAGGAGATAGATTCCATATTGCGTACACGTGCAACTTCGTATATGAACAAACTATGACCATCAGGTATAAAGACGGATCAATGACCCGGTATTATATGCACCCGTGAACCATAGTTGCTCGATACACAAGTTAACACTATACCTCAGGTCTAAGGATTATTTACACAAGACCAAAGCATGAACAATTAGACATTGACCATGCTAAAACCTTCCATGTTGCTAATCATTCCATATGCGTCACGTTCAGTGAATTTGTCTAATATAAAAACCTGTGTTCTAACTCAGGCATCGCAATACCTAATGACTTGTGACTCGTCATTCTCTTAAGTATCCAATACTTAATGGTAAAGTTAAGAACTCACGGGTCTCAACAGGATTATAAATATCCAATCAATAATCCATTAACCAGGAACAGTTTAAAGATTCAGTTTAACTATGAACCCGTCACAATATTCTTGATGTCTCAATAATGGGTCTAGTCACAACTAATCTTATGGAATCATTCATAAAATAATTGGACAAATGAATGAATACGTCATTGCCATTAATTAAATAATAATAATGATAGTACAACCGAAATCCCTAATATGTAACTATTACATAGTAGCTTTAGGGCATACATCCAACAATCTCCCACTTGCACTAAAGCCAACTTGTCTGGTACCTCAAACCCATTTTGTCAATGTGCCTTTCAAAAGAAGACTGAGGTAAGGCCTTAGTGAAGGGATCTGCCACGTTTTCCGCTGAGGCAATTTTCTGCAAGGCAATATCACCTCTCCCAATAATTTCTCTGATGAGATGGAAGCGTCTCTCAATGTGCTTGGACTTTTGGTGAGACCTTGGTTCCTTAGCTTGAGCTATTGCCCCATTATTGTCACAAAATAATGTAATTGGCTGCTCAATTGAAGGAACAACTCCAAGTTCAGAAATAAACTTCTTCATCCAAGCGGCTTCATTTGCTGCTTCAGAAGCAGCTACATACTCTGCCTCAGTGGTGGAATAAGCAGTTATGCTTTGTTTGGAACTTTTCCAACTAACTGCACCACCATTAAATGTAAAGACAAACCCAGACGTAGACTTATAATCATTAGGATCCGATTGAAAATCGGAATCCATATAAGCTATAACTTTAAATTCTCCTTCTCCATATATCAAGAATAAATCCTTAGTCTTTCATAAGTACTTAAGAATATTCTTGGCTGCTATCAAGTGCTATTGTCCTGGATTAGACTGATATCTGCTAGTAATACTTACAGCATGTGCAATATCAGGTCTAGTACATAGCATAGCATACATTATGCTTCCAATAGCGGATGCATATGGTATCTTCGCCATCCGCTCTCTTTCTTCAGAAGTGTTGGGACATATCTCCTTAGAAAGATGTATCCTTTGCCTAAAAGGCAATAATCCTCTCTTGGAATATTGCATGTTAAAACGTGTTAACACTTTGTCTATGTACGTAGACTGTGAGAGGCCAATCAATCGTCTCGATCTATCTCTATAGATCTTGATACATAAAATGTAGGTTGCCTCTCCTAAGTCTTTCATGGAAAATTTCTGTGACAAGAATAGTTTTATCGATGATATCATTGGTACATCATTCCCAATCAAAAGCATATCATCAACATACAAAACTAGAAATGCAATTGCACTCCCACTGATCTTCTTGTATACACAAGGTTCATCCGGATTTTTTATGAAGCCAAACGATTTGACTACCTCATCAAAACGGACGTTCCAACTTCTGGAGGCTTGTTTAAGTCCATAAATGGATCTCTTAAGCTTACACACCTTCTGATTTTCACCATTGGATTCAAAACCCCGTGGTTGTTCCATATAGATGTCCTCCTCAAGAAAACCATTTAGAAATGCAGTTTTAATATCCATTTGGAATATCTCATAATCAAGGTGTGCATCTATAGCCAACATAATCCGAATGGATTTTAACATGGCCACAGGTGATAAAGTTTCGTCATAATCGATTCCTTCTTTCTGACAATATCTTTTCGCTACCAGCCGTGCTTTGTAAGTTCCAATTTGACCTTCAGCATTCATCTTCCTCTTAAAGATCCATTTACAGCCAATTGGTACAATACTATCAGGCAGGTCAACTAAGGTCCAAACATCATTGGAATACATTGAATTCATTTCAGATTTCATGGCTTCTAGCCAATTACCAGAATCGATGTCCGACATCGCCTCCTCATAGGTTTTAGGATTACTGGATTGATCACTATCATTCACAATAAATAATGGTTCAATAAGATCAATCGAGTGTTTATAACGAGCAGGTGGGCGAGACGTTCTCGCACTTCTCCTAAGAGGTTGTGTATCAGAAGCTCCCACTGAATCAGATATTGGTATTTGAACTTGGTTGTTTGGTACTTCATTATTTTCTTATTGTAAGACTATTTTCCGCCTAGCACCACCTTCTTGGACGAACTGATTCTCCAGAAAAGAAGCGTGCTTACTCACCAAAATTCTTTGGTCTAAACGAAAATAGAAATAATATCCAAGAGTTTCCTTTGGATATCCAATGAAGCGACGTTGTTTAGATCTTGCCTCTAATTTGTCAATTTTTAGCTTTTTAACGAAAGCTGGACAACCCCAAATCTTAAAATGATTAAGACTTGGTTTCCTACTATGCCATATCTCATAGGGCGTAGTTGGAACGGATTTGGACGGCACTCTGTTAAGTATATATGCAGCTATCTTAAGGGCATATCCCCAAAAAGATATAGGTAAATCAATGTAACTCATCATAGATCGAACCATATCTAATAAAATACGATTTCTTCGTTCAGATACACCATTATGTTCTGGAGTTCCAGGAGGTGTCCATTGTGATAAAATGCCATTCTCCTTTAAATAGTCCAAAAATTCAGTACTAAGGTATTCACCTCATCGATCCGATCGAAGAGCCTTAATACATTTTCCTGTTTGTTTCTCAATTTCAGTTTTGAATTCCTTGAACTTTTCAAAGGATTTGGATTTATACTTCATTAGGTATAAATAACCATATCGTGACTGATCATCGGTGAAGGTAATGAAGTAAGAATAACCACCTCTAGCAGTTTCATTAATTGGTCCACATACATCTATATGTATTAATCCCAATATGTCAGCAGCTCGCGCACTATGTCCCACAAAGGGCGCTTTGGTCATTTTTCCTAGAAGACATGCCTCACAAGTTGAGTATGACTCAAACATTGATGGATCAATGTACCCATCATTACTCAACTTGTTAATTCTATCTTCTCTAATATGACCTAATCGGAGATGCCAAACATACTTTTTATTTGGACTGTCTCTAGGACGTTTATTAGTTATGGTATTTATATCAATTCTATTTTACTTATTGACATCGGTAATCGCATTACCGGACATTGTAATGGTATAAAGATTATTGGTTAATAAGCTAGAACCAACACATCTTCTATTTTGATAAATAAAACATACATCATCAGCAAAAGAAAATTCATAATTCTCTTTACTAAAACGAGGTATAGAGATGATGTTCCTAACAGCATTTTTGTAATGCAAACAGTTCTTTAAAACCAATGCATGTCCAGAAGGCAAACATAAATGAAAAGTCCCTATAGCTAACGCAGCAACTCTTGCTCCATTGGCAAATGTCAGGACAATCTCATTTCGCCCTAGCATCCTGTTTATTTCCAGATTCTGCAAAGACATACAAATATGTGAAATTGCAGCAGAATCTGAAACCCATAAGCTGGATTCAGCACTAACCATAAGATTAGTTTCAATAAGTATAGACACAATACCTTCACAAGGTTGGTCCTTGGGCTTGACCTTCAAGCTCGCGAGGTACTTCTTACAGTTCCTCCTCCAGTGCCCCTTGACACCACAGTAATAACATTTCCCTTTTTCAATCTTGGGTTTTGGTTGCACAAGAAGTTTGACAGGCCTCTTCCAATTTTTTTTCTTCAAAACAATCTTACTCCTTGAAGAAGAAGCCTTAGCCATAGCCACTACATTTGGCCTCATGTTATGTATTTTCTTCTCATAAACTACCAGCATGCTATGTAACTCAGCAAGAGTTTTATCCATCTTATGCATGTGAAAGTTTTGGACAAAACCAGAGAAGGAATAGCGCAACGATTGGAGGATCAAATCCACAGCTAACTCGTTGTCCATAACAATATTTAGCCTAGCCAATTCTTCAATGTGCCGGATCATTTTCAAAGCATGATCATTAACTGATGATCCTTAAGCCATCCTCATACGGTACAATGCTTTAGATATCTCATATCTAGAAGTTCGACCATTCTCATCAAAATATTCCTTTAAATGCAGAATGATCGACCTAGCATCTTCCATGGATTCATACTTCTTCTATAATTCATTATTCATTGAAACAAGCATATATGACCTAACTTTTAAGTCATCGTCATGCCACTTATCATAAGTAACACGTTCCTCTTGGGTCCCACCCTCAGGAAAGGACTTTGGCATCTCTTCATCAAGCACATACCCAATTTTTTTCCGAATTGAGAACAATTCTCAAATTCCTCACCCAGTCAGTGAAATTGGGTCCAGTCAAACAATTCTTGTCAAGTATAGAAGCAAGTGGGTTTGTAGTCACCATTTTCAGAGTAATAATATATCTATTGCAGAAAATAATTTGTTAGCTATTGTACCTTTCAAAATAACTATTTCATTTTGGCCTTTAAATGAAATAGATCCTCCCACTAAATTTATATTTGAATCCCATACTCCTTAAGATGGGAAGCGGTAATCTTTGTTGGGTAAAGAGTACTAGTGGGGATTGGAATCCCACCAGTCCAAAGCCCACCTCACCTAACAGTTATTGGTGTCTTATGAACTTAGTGAGTGAACCAACTTGTTCAACGCATCATATGCAAGTCCCAATCATAACTTTGGCCTCTAGATCATGAAAGCCTTACCTAACAGTTATTGACATCATGATCATAGTTAAGTCTAACCCATCGTCTCATGCAAGTATTGAAAAGCACAAAAGATTTCCTCACCTGACAGTTATTAGAAATCATTTGGCTCCAACCTCACAGCATCATATGCATAAGGAAGTGGTTCAATATTATGAATGGTAATTAACCCCTATGTATCCATAGCCAATCATTTAACCACCATAATATTGGATCAAACCACGACGATGGTAGGCCACGAGTCCGAAACCCGTTTCGACTTAATATTATTAATAAAGAGATTTGGGTCATTATTAATGGTCTCACTTTGCACATTAACCGGTTTAACATGCACAATAACATAAATACAAAAATAAATAAATATCACATAAACATCTATCCTACGTGGTGATCATGGAATTATGGTTCAATGGGTCTCGAGCCAATGAGACCCATTTAGCCATTTTAATGTTTTAACAATAAGGACCTGCTCTTCACTTCTTCTTCAATCTTTGAACTCTTCAAAGACTGGGCCCAAAGAGCTCTCTGGCTTAATGGCTCCTCCAATGGTTCCTCTTGAACTTGTAGCATTTACATCAACAATTGATATAATAAACTATGCTCTCTTACATTTCATGAAAAATTAAAATAAAATAAAAGGAAGGACGCAGCCTTCATTTAATAATTATAACCCAAAAATGAATACCCGTAATCATCATACATTCATCCATACAACCATCATAATGATTAAGGATTTTTCCATGATCACCACCCTTCCTTACGAGCCATAAATTCAAAATTTAAAGCTCCGGAAGGCATAAATAAAATTCTGCAATTAATCAAATTTGAAGTTGAACAACGCAAATTACGTTAAGGAATCAAATCGATGAAACAAATTTCATGAGTGTGATTCCAAATGGAAGTTGCGTCGTCATCTTTAAATTCACAAATGCGAATCATAAGGAAAATATAAATGCAAAAATAACAAGTTATGGATTTTGATTCAAAATTGATTTAGTTCCAATTTTGCATAGTTGATTAAATTTATCACTTAAATTAATCAACGTCTACGCAAAAATCTACGAACTATAAATCAATTAAACGCACAAAAAATGCCTACGGTTGGCTCTGATACCACTGTTGGGATTTCATGAATCATGTATAGGCAATTTAATATAAACGTAGTGGAAACAAGATAAAATATTTCTACACATGAATCTCCAAAGGCATTGTTCTTGCGTTTCAATCAAAAATCCGATTATAAGAAGGGGGTTAAACGAATTACCTCTCGAAGCGCACTTTAAACGAATTGGTCCAAACGTTCTTCAGTTCGAGCCCCACAAACGTCGGACCTCTAGTTCAGACACACCACCAATGGACGTCAAACGAAGAGAGAACTTGCGAATAATCACCACTACGATTGTGCTAGCAACTCCGTGGAGATAATCCTTCGTATCCTCGATATTTTAGCCACGGCCTAAAATGAGAGAATCCTTCTATTCTCTTTTTTTCGTTTGCGTATGTATGCGCACAAAAACGAACACACAAGTTTCTTATATAAAAACCGTGGGTAACCGTCCATGATCCCATGAGCGGTTACGATCGGAAACCGTAGCCGATCGTGGGAGAACATCCCACGACCAGCAACCGTTGCTGGTCGTGGCTTCATGCATGATGGTCAGCAACGATTAAATTAAAATTCACACATCACATGTGCGTTGCACATGGTCAGCAACAATGGTTGACCATGTGCATCTTTTAATTAATAAAAATAAATAAATAAAAAGAAGGCATGATCTTTATGTGCATATTTGGGATACATTAATGTGCATCCACTTTGGGCATGCGAGTGCATCATATGCACATAGGCTCGTGACTATAATACAAATTAAATTAAATCATATTTAATTTAATTTCATGTCGACTCAATGCGACTGTAGTAATTTGCAAACACATTTACAAAATTATTTCTCTCTCGTTCTACGTTATCCTAATTGGTTATGGTGTGTGACATCCCTAGGTTCATCACTAAACTGGTAGTAAGACTTGTACTAACACATTAGTACTCTCAAAAGAATTAATTGTCCCAATTAATCTTTGGGTCCTACAACCATGATTGACATCTAGCAATATGTCATGGCTACCCAGGTAGTGTTAATGCTTTAAGAACATAATGAACCTGTCAGTTTTGGCTACAGTGTAATTTAATCCCTCTGTCTTACTATGTCCTGATCGAACAAAGACCATGGAATATTTGTCAAGTCACCAATTCGATCATATGTACAAATCTAATTGACATGTATTTTATTCGAGACATAAACAATTTATTCTCGGTTACAACCCTGGCCAAGGATTTCAATATATTGTCATAATCAGATTACATAGGACATCATTATAATACCTTGTATGTGACAAGGAGACAGATTCCATATTGCGTACACGTGCAACTTCGTATATGAACAAACTATGACTATCAGGTATAAAGACGGATCAACGACCCGGCATTATATGCACCCGTGAACCATAGTTGCTCGATACACAAGTTAACACTATACCTCAGGTCTAATGATTATTTACACAAGACCAAAGCATGAACAATTAGACATTGACCATGCTAAAACTTTCCATGTTGCTAATCGTTCCATATGCGTCATGTTCAGTGAATTTGTCTAATACAAACACCTATGTTCTAACTCAGGCATCGCAATACCTAATGACTTGCGACTCGTCATTCCTTTAAGTATCCAATACTTAATGGTGAAGTTAAGAACTCACTGGTCTCAACAGGATTATAAATATCCAATCAATAATCCATTGACCAGGAACAGTTTAAAGATTCAGTCTAACTATGAACCCGTCACAATATTCTTGACGTCTCAATAATGGGTCTAGTCACAACTAAGCTTATGGAATCATTCATAAAATAATTGGACAAATGAATGAATACGTCATTGCCATTAATTAAATAATAATAATGATAGTACAACCGAAATTCCTAATATGTAACTATTACATAGTAGCTTTAGGGCATATATCCAACACTAGTTTCCCTAGTGCTGTTGATATGATAGTCCAGGCTCCTCTTGTATGGGGCATTGAGTCTGTCTCTCATCTCTCTACCGTCCAATATTTCTCCTTCCTGCCAAAACTCTCCTCTCGCCCTCGACCGCTATCTGAACGCCCACCTCCATGTCAGCCCCCTCTGCGGCGCGACATCCCACTTCAACCTCACGTTCCGTGATGGGTCCCGTCCAGACCTCCTCCCCTTCCATCTCCTCCTCAAGTCCTGCATTCGTTCCTGCGTGTTGGCGAGTCCATCGCGCGCTCGTTCAGTCCCAGCTGTTGCCCGACTCGTTGATTCTCAACTTGCCCATCAGTCCCTACTCAAAACCCATTGACTGGGCGGAGGGGCAGAGGATTTTTAGGGACATTAATAATAAAAGGGATTTGGTTTATTGGAGTTCCGTGATCTCTTTGCAATGCCAATAATCACATGGGTTTGAAGCAGTCGACACTTCCGTTCATATGCTTGAAGATGGGCTTTTTCCCTAATGATTCTGACCTGTGTGTTGGGTCACAGATTGACATGTTTACAAAGGGCTATGCTGATTGAGTTTCAGGTCGTAAGGTGTTTGAGGAAATGCCCGACAGGAATATGGTTGCTTGGACTTGCGATGATGACCTGATCCAATCGGTTGGGTTGTCCAAAGAAATCTGTTGATTTATTTTAGGTTATGTTGGTGAGTGGGCCTTGCCAGATAGATTTACGCTCACAGCTGTTTCGTGGGCATGTCCTGAGTCGGAGTTACCATCGTTTGCAATGCAATTCCATTCCTGAGTTATATAGTCTGGATTGACTTCGAATGTCGGTGTTGGATGCAGCCTGGTGGACATGTAAAGAAGTTTGTAGCCAGTGGATTGCTTCATGATTTGAGAAAGGTGTTCTAATTGGCTATGAGATGAGGTCTTGGACAACGATGATCACATTCATAACTAAGGAAAATTGAATGAATGTCATATCACATGCTCCATTTAGTCTGGAAAAAATGAATTATTTGAAAAAAAATTCAAAAAATGATTGTTTGTATTACTTAAAAAAATATAATCATTTGCAAAAATGATCCTTATGTTAGTGTTATAAACGACCATTTAAAAAAATAATATTTTTGAGTTGTTATTTTCTATGAAACAAAATGAATGTTATTATTATTTAACAGATATGCCCTTAATAAATATGGCCACGAGGAGTTTACTAGAAAACACTAAATCTATTTGACAATATATGTTCATAGTACTATTTTTATTTTGCATTTCATTTCTACAAGAGGGGAACCGGGCTCATGTTTAAAAAATTAAACACATACAATTGCAATAAATTTGTAGTTAATGAAGATGTTGAAATCATAAAGTGACATTTTGACCTATAACCGATTGAAATGAAATAGAATTAGATCTATACTACTTTATGAATCTAATGACGCATCTAATATTCAGTCATTTCAATTGAAATTAAATTGTGAGAGATACAAGAAAAAATCATGCTGTACCCCGAAAAACCAATGAAGGATTTTGAGCAGCCAGAAAAAGGAAAAATTGTACCCCAAAAAGCCATGAGAATCTGTTCAATTATCATCGCTTGCATTAAACAATATCCAGTTACAAAGACATTCGCGTTTGACCACATCGTCATCACTTTCATATGAACATTTAACCTATTAGCCTCATGCGTTGTATCGTGGTTTCCTCTATAAATAGCCAAGGTTGGACAGCAAAGTCCTTTCGCAAACCAAATATACTAGAAAACAACTTATCTAATCTAAGGGATGTCAACCCCAATGCTCTTCCTATGCTAGTAGTCCTCTCATCTTCCATGCAATCCCATGCAGTGGAACACACCGTGATGAACAATGCCGTTCCGTGTGGCCGCAAGACTTTCACAGCTGCCACCAATTTCATGTGGAGGGGTTCCCATCATAATACCCTCGGGAATCGTAAGAGCGACGAGAAAGATAGACGGCATGGCATACAAGAGCAATGACGCAATCCAGATGGGTGCCACGTACAATGGGGGACGTGAAGGGGGTGTTCGCTAGGGTTCTATACCACGAGATGGCGCATATGTGGCAGTGGAACTAGGACGGGCAAGCCCTTGTGGGCTCATTGAGGGGATTGTGGATTTCATGAGGCTCTTATCAAGGTACATGCTAGGCCACTGGTTGATCAATGTGGTTGTACAGTTGTTGGAAATGCTGTGTGAGGACTATGGTGGAGGAGTAGAGCTTGCAAAAGCCTACCACAAGGCCTTGATGGTTTCGGCGAGGAAGCAATTCAAAGGCAACGGCGTTATTGCAAGCACGGATGCATTGCGAAAACTTCATGTTCCACGAACGGTGGCGATTTCACTCCGCCATGTCAGTGAGTCTCACTCAAAGACAGCAGCAAATTTTCATGTAACTCATGCTTGCGTGGTGGGTCCACTACTACGCCAAAAAGCATTTCTCCTTCGGTTGATTGTCCCCATAACGTCTCGGTATTAACTATCTTGTCACATTCAAAAAATGTAAACTATTAGATGAAATTATGGCTTAATGTTTGAATATTTCAATACAAAAAACCTTACTCAAGTTATAATGCAGCAAATGACAATGAACAAAATGACAAGATTGTGTTCTGAAATTGGTTTGTCAGGTCCAATCCTCGCGAGTTCAAATACTGGTTCCCAATTAGATCTGTGTAGAAATCTCACTTATTATTACAATGATGTAGGTGTAAATGACATTTCCACAATATACCGGCAGTATTTCCTTAGTCATACCTAGTAAATCGTCTGTGTGCACTGGGATGATAGTTGAGAAAATTTGACAAATTAATATCGAAGCCGGTCAGCCTTATCACGAGGAAGTATAAAAGGATATCGCATTGGATCATCAACCACAGTAATGCCAGAGTCGCTGAATGCGCAGGAACAACTTCATCCCATTCAATGAACGCATTAGGGTCATTACGTTCCACCCAAAATGCAGCAACTTGTTCGGCAGAAGGAGTGTCGTAGGCTCTGTGGTCCAGCTTCGCATTTCTTCGTATTCAACTTCCCATACAAGCAATGAAGCATCTTCTAATTGGCATGGTACACGGGCATATGGAGTCTTGGACAATATCAACATCAGTAAGCGCTAACCTACTGATGTCGACATCCTTTAGTATCCTCGACCTATTTTTGCAGCTCACTGTCGATATCATAGAAGTAAAGCCGAAAATAGGATGAATCATTCTTTGACGGAACCAATAATGGAAGATCAAGGCAATCTTAGCCGTGATCTCGTGAGATAATGTAAATACAATTTTAAAATTTTCACGTAGTGAACCGTAGCTCTAATTTCACGAAAGAAACGTAGACAACCTCGATGGTACAAAAGGTATAGATAAAAAAGCAAAGAAGCGCCGCGAGTTATGGTGGCCGAAAGAGACCAATTCTAATAGCTAATATAATTAACACAGAGGGCCGGCTCTCCACAGAAATTTAGATTTTAAAGGACGGCCAAAGGGCGAAGTCCACGTTCAAAGTCAACGAAGACTTTGTCCCGTTGGCCCGCCCTCTTTTGCGCTCTCTTTTACTGTGCTTTGACCGATTCGATCTTGACAAAAGATACAAACAGCTACAGGCAATACGCTTTACTTCGGTTTAGCAGAGATTAAGGAGCACGCTTGGAAATCAACGGGCTTGCCGGCTTGGTCTGTTTGTCTACTTATACACTTTCTCACCTTTAATAAGATAGAAGCTGAAACAAATATATTTTTCTTAAACTTTAATAGCATAAAAAACGTTTACGTTACGATTTCAATATTTATGTCCTTGGACAGCTTTAGATGACTAGGTAGGGAAATCAGCTGGGACTCAGTCATACATCCATTCCACTTGCACTAAAACAATATCCAGATATGACAACTTCCGTGTCTATTTCGCATTACAAATTTGACCTATCTGATCACGTATCATATCGCTGTTTCCTCTATAAATAGACGATGTTGGACAACAATATTGGTGGGCACAGCACAAACCTAGAGTACTAGAAACCAACTATCTAGCCTGAACAATGTCGACCCAGATGCTCTTCCTCGCTACGCTAGTCATCCTCTTGTCTTCCATGCAATGCCATGCGGTGCAATACACCGTGACGAACAATGCCGGCAATAGTACCGGTAGTGTCCGCTTCTCTAGGGATATCGGCATTCCATACAGTCTCAAGACTCTGACAAAGGCCACCGACTTCATATGGAGGGTCTTCCAATCAGAACGTCGCCAAAGATCGTAAGAGTGTCGCGAAAGTGAGCATGTTCGTAGAGAACATGGACGGCGTGGCGTACACAATCAATGATGAGATCCATGTGAGCGCCACGTACCTCGGGGGCGTCTCAGGGGATGTGAAGAGAGAGTTCACAGGGGTCCTGTACCATGAGATGACACATGTGTGGCAGTGGAATGGGAATGGTCAGGCCCCAGGCGGGCTGATCGAGGGTTTTGCAGATTTTGTGAGGCTCCGGTCGGGGTATGCGCCAGGCCACTGGGTACGGCCAGGCCAGGGCGACAGATGGGACCAGGGTTACGACGTGACGGCCCACTTTCTGGACTATTGCAATGGCCTTAGGAAGGGGTTCGTGGCCAAGCTGAACAAGAAGATGAGGACTGGTTATAGCGATAACTATTTTGTTGACCTGCTAGGCAAGAGCGTTGACCAGCTCTGGAAGGACTACAAGGCTAAGTACGCTACCTGACTTAGAGTCGATCCCTGTTCTATTGGATGTATGTGCTTGATAAAAAGCATGGTTAACAATGGCATTATGAAATAAAACATATTCAAATCAAATTTGGATTGTTTGTCACTTACTCTAATGAGCATCTACTTCTAGCCGTTTGTGTGTTCAATGACAAATCTATCAAATTGTGATCAAAATTGCGAAATTATTTTTGAACTTGATGATTTTACATGAAACATATAGAGCTAGCTAGTCAACGGAAACTTGTACTCACTAGTCAAGAGACAAAACTAAATAATACTAAATGCGTAAAAATACTTGTCTTTCCAATGAGACCCAAATAAATATGTTACTATGCAAAATGTTAAATCCAATCAGTAGATTAGAAAAGATTAGAAAATATCTTGTTATTAACTAGTCTAATAATGTTGGTTGAGGTAATTTTTACCTCGAAAAGCCCCATCAGGCTATAGTCAAGTGACGACCAATTCACTAGCATGATAGTACATGTTAAGCTCGTATAGGCTGCCTAAACTCATTTACGTCTTCACTTCCTGAAGTAAACGATTCGTATAGTTGTGAAGGTGCTGGAGCTGAAGGCAAAATCGTTTCCCCAATTGCTGGAGCAAGTAAATACAAGGGTTGACAATGCAATTTATAAAGGTTTCACTGAATGAAACGATCTCTACCTAAAATGTTAGGCTACATTTGTTCATGAAAAATGAATGATTTAAAAAATATTTTCCTAAAAATGATAGTTTATAATGTCACAAAAAAAATATATGAATGAAAAATATTTTCATCGTCCATGAAAATATTTAATATAAATCATTGTCAACAATGAAAACATTTTTTATCGACTAATTATTTCAAGCAATCATTTTTTGGAAAATATTTTTCAAATCATTTATTTTTTGTGAAACATTTGGAGCATTAATGATAAGATTTTTCTTTTCTGATTTCTTGTTAAAATAATGCGTATTTTTCTTTCTCCTTTCCATGCAGCCTAAAACATGTGTATCCAAACTTTACATAACGTCGACGGAGCTTTCTTCTCTCCGAAAAAAAATTCAGTTTAAATTGACTGTTGAAAACAAGAGAGTACATGTGTGATTTAGTCAGATATAGTAAAAATTCCCTTCATCCATTACTAATAAATTGCAATTGTAACGCTCAAGGCGCATATATTAAAATCGAAAGCATGACAACATTCACTTATGGGTGAAGTGAAAAACCGATGAAAGCCCATCTTTGGTGCCGACGAGCAATTTTCAATTTCAAATGATCATGATGTTGGCGGAGAAGGGAGGTGGTTGATAGCATTTTAGCCAGTTTTGAATTAGATTTAGTAAGGGTAACATGTTTAGGTAGATGTTGTATACACCTAATTTTTTACTGGGATTTGACCCAATTTTGGCCTAAAGTCAACTTCATCAAAATTTCAAATGAAGGATACAATTGGATCATGCTATGTGAGAGCTTCCCAACGGTGACTGCTTGACCAAGTTGGACTGTTGGATCACAAAAAATTGCAACTTTTAACAATACCAGTCCGATCTTGAGCCTATCTAGAAAATTGCGTTTGTCATAGAGTAGGTACAACGATCACAAACAATTGGTTGTGAGTTTTTTAACTCCTTGAGGATCACTTCAATGGGAGTTCTCTAGAGGGAGATATTGTAACTTTTTCTCCCAAGTTCCCAATTGTGCATCCAACTTATTTCATATGAATTGATGATCCCAACGCTTTTTAAGAAATTGAATCAAGTCGTAAGTTTCCATGCATGAAATATTTGGGTCGATCGGTTGGTTAATGAGAGAGAGGCGAATTGTCATAATTGGGCCAAAAGCCAAATTTTATTTTTAACAAAAAATGGCAACGGTCAAGTACAAGAGAGGTTGCCACGGAGAAGTCTGTTAAAGAAAAAAAGTACAGGAGAAGACTCATGCGCTGTTGGAAGACCCCCAAGACCCGGATGGCCCAATTCAAGCATATCTCCTTGGCCCATTGTTACCAGTCCGCAAACTAAGTAGTTGATTCGGTCGCAAAGACCCATCATTCAAATACTCTTTCCTCCTTTCAGATAGCTAGTCCTTTGTGTTTAGATGCTCCTATGTCAGACTTTTTGCTTAAAACTCCGGAGATTCAATTAAAGTCGAAGTCTATTTCAACAAGAACAAAAAAGTCTGGTCAATTACCTATTGCCATGCTTGGAAGCATCAACACTCTCCGGAAATATTCATACATGTGTGCGACATGCTCCGACACGTGGTCCACTCTTCCAACACGCAAGTCTAGTATTTCGACACGTGATTCTGACATATATGGGGATAATTTTAAAAATATTCAATAAATGAGGAGTCAAAATGTAAATATGTAAAAAAAAATACTATAAAAATTATATAGAAGGAAAGAAGAAAATCCTAATCTTTTCTTCTATTCTGACTCTCACTTTCCATAACACGCAATTCCCCTCAAGCTTTTTTTTCTCTTCTCTAACATTTTAATCTAGAATGTGGATTGCTTGATTTTTTTGCTCCAAGTTTTATGGAATATTGGAATGAAATATAGATGAATTTCCCAAATTGAAATAGTAAATGATATTAACAAACGATGGTTAATGTTTTTAGTGTAAATTCATTCTATACTCTTTTTTATTAATTATTTATTTGTGAATTTGAATCTAATTAATTCGATTGAAATAATCATAAAAATGTAAAAATATATATTTACTATACAATATGTCCCACTGTGTTGGAATTCTCTATTTTTTTTAGAAACGACATGTTAGCGTTTTATGTTGTGTGTTGCATGTTGGTGTTAGTGCTACTTAATTGCCATGTAGTAGTCGTAGTGAGGGCCCTACTCAACACCAAAGCTTAAGGGTGGGCCTACGGTACAAAGGGTAGGTCAGGCCCTATAGAGGGCCATTTCGTCTCATCAAAAGGCCCATTTAGCCTTTCAAAGGGCCAAGCTTCACCTTTGAAGGAAGTTTGTGCTCATTCTAGTCCTCCAAAGGGTTTTCCTTAAAACGCAAAAATCTCTTATAAATAGGAGCTTATTTTGCTCATTTTGCCTCAAGTCAAGTGAATTCCTCCATTGTTCATTCTTGAACATTACCATTTTGAACTTTCATTTAACATGTTTTCTCTTAAATCTCTAGGAAATAAAGTTGGAAAAAAAGAAAATCTGAAAAGCGTAGAGAACGCCTGACAATCAGTCAATATGGTCTAAATCCCTCTTTATTTAAAATTACTTGTTATAATGCTACACTTAACATAAAAATTCACATACTACAGTTGTTACTTTATCATTTCAGCAACTTTACTTTCGATAGAAAATAAATTGACACTCTACTAAAAATATTATATTCATACCGAGAAACCCCCCGTTGAATAACTCAACCCTAGGATTGTATATCAAATAGATTGGGTCGAATGGGCTGGAGGGGAAAAGTTTCCCAAAGGTTGTTGGTCCATGAATCAAGGCCCATGCATGTGACCATTTTTACATGTATTTCGAAAGAAAAAAAAAGTTGATTTGATAAAATCGGCTCTCTTATTTCAAAGAAGAAAGACAAAGCAGGCCAACTATTTTGCCTTTACCGAAGGATAGAAATTGACACCTGGTGTCGTTTACCCTTAATTTCTATGGTCGGGAGATCGTGGTAGAATTTTTTAATCAGACTAAGTCAGAGTATAGGATGTTGACTAAGACAACGTAAATTGTTGGGGGTTGACTAAAATAATGCAGAAATTCTAGAGGGCTGAGTGGAAGAATTTTTTAATTAGACTGAGACTAAAAATCAAAGTATAGGATAATGACTAAGACAAAGTAAATTGTCGGGGGTTGACTAAAATAATGTAGAAATTCTAGAGGGCTGAGCGGAATTAGCTCAACAGTGTTGATCACGATAGGTGATAGGTGATAAATATGAATGTGGAATATGTGTTAATTTATTAGTAATGGCATGCATATTACTATTGGTATGCAATATTGGTATATTGAGTTGTGGAGATGCATATCAACAGAAAAAGAAGATGAGTAAAAGATGAGATTGGACAAGAATTTTGAATAGATGATACACGAGTTGAATGACTTGTAAACTTTGAAGAAAATGAACGCCGATCTATCATGATATTAAGAACAAACAGAAAAGTTAGATTTAGGATCGAAACTAAATTTTGGCGATGATGAAATGTTTGACTTTCTAGCTAGATTGGATAGATCTACTAAAGCAAAGAAGTAATGGCTTAAATAAAATCGTTATTCGAAACTTGATGAGCGATTCTTTTCCTTTTCGTCCTCACAATTTGAAAGGCAACGCTTACAAAATATTGAATTTGAATTAAAATACAACACTAGATGCTTGCCTTAAAAGGATTTTGGAACGATTCATTTTTACTTATTGCAAAAAAATGTTAAACTTGGAAACCGCAGGGAAGTTTCCTTTCTGATTAATGTGAAAAATATCTACGAATCAGTCTCCCACCGTGTTATTGTCGCTTGACTGCATGTACAACAATTTCCAAGTAATTGCCACTAATATAATAAACTTTAGCTGGTCCACATCTTCTACTTTTTCTTTGCTCGACTTTGTTTTATTGGTTAACTTTGGACGTTTCTATGACCGAGGACTCCAAATCTTCTTTTTCAGTCATAATATGCATCCCTTTAATTGAGCCTGCATCGCATTACAAATCAGCTAAACTTTCATTGCATCAAATCAAACAACGGAGAGATGATTCATTCTTTTAGCTCCATTTTTATGCACCATCTTTTGATTCTCACTGTGCATATTCTACTCTTAGGGACCAGTTGTGATGCGAAAAAGAGTCATTTGTGCGCCCCTTCATCTTGCGGCAAGATCCAGAATATAAGCTACTCCTTTCAATTGAAAGGCGACCCAAAAAATTGTGGCCACCCGAAATATGAGCTAGCTTGTGAAAAGAACTGTTTGGTCCTATATATGTATGCTGGTCGATATTATGTAAAGGCAATCCATTACCATGACTATCTCAACGAAGAAAGCTTCTCCGATTATATGACGGTGGTTGACGATGGACTTCAAAAGGGAAACTGCTTGTCTCTCCCACGTTACTCATTGGCATACTCCAACTTTAGCAACTCCATCAGACCATACCTTCCTGAGTTTGCAGTGCCTTATGATCAAGATAGAGACACAGCAATGATGGTGAATTTCGTGAAAGTGCTCACGGCCCATTGCTTCTATTCAATATATCGATAGCAAACCATGTATCGAGGGTGCACACTCTGCCGACATGCCTCATGATGTTTCCCAAATGAAAAGGTACTCGTATGCTCTACTTGGGGATACTCTAATTTTGAATAATCTAAGAGCACGGGACATCAAGGACTCTTGCACCATAACCATGATGTCATTTGCAACGGGTTATCGTCGAGCGTGGAAAAGCGGTCAGTATAATAATGGGAACTCATCATACATGGACCTCCACAACATGACGGCAGAGGGATTCACTCTCATTTATGGGGGGACCTATCAGGTATACAAAAGATTTCGATTTTGCTTGGTAGGTTTCCGATACCGAAGGAAAGGGTGCGGTCAATATTATGCTCATAGGTGACTTTCCTTGAAACTTGTCTTTCTTTCTTCTTCCTCCTCTTTTTCTTAAATGCCAGCTCCACCATGAGATCTCACAAAATTTACTTTACGATTGATGTGGCAAGTTTCAATTGGATATTGCAATTTGTGGGATCCAAAATATGAAGTCATTAGTTTCTTTAACTATCCAATAGAGAAATTCGTCAAATCACTTTAAGTAAAAAAAATTAGCACCGTTGCTCTTTTGCAAACCATGGAGCTTTTTTCGGATTCGACACCTTTCCTTTATATTTGTTTGGGGGAAAATGTTAGATTTAATTGTAACTCGTGCCCCTTGCATGGCTGTTATCTATGTGGGTGAATAAACTACGCACATATTGGATATGCCTGAGTGGCTCATGAACTTGTGAAATCAATTGGTGCATAGTGAAATCATCTTCCTTGGAGAGAAAAGATCAAGCTATGATAATAAGGATCAATAAAATAAAATTAGATCTGAGTGCTATTTAGAAGAGCGAAACTCATTGATTGTTTTTTAGTCAACACTTCTCCATGTTGCAACTTTTAATGAACAAATGTGGGTATTTGCAACTTGTAGTGATTGTTTGGATTTATCTTGAGCTTGGGTTATAGCTTGGCGTGACTTTTTGGAAAATGCAACTTTGAATCTCGCCTTTGTCTTAGGTATGACTAGTTCTTTCTTCCTCACAAATATGAAGGTTTCAAGTAGCACTTTAACAAAAAAAGAAAACTACACTAATCTATGGCCGAATTTCTCCATAGGCCACTTCCTCGCAGCAAAATTCACACTTGGAGCTCCATGTATGTTGATATTTTTAATCTATAAGTGGAGGAGAAGGCACTTAGCAATGGATGAAAACATTGAAGAATTCCTACAAGCTCACAACAACTTTTTGCCCATATGGTACTCTTACTTAGATATTAAAAAAATCACAAGAAATTTCAAGCATAAATTAGGAGAAGGAGTATATGGTTCCGTGTACAAAGGGATACTTAGAAGTGACAATGAAGTTGCTGTCAAGGTTTTGAACAAGCCAAAATCTAATGGCCAAGACTTCATAAGCGAAGTGGGTACCATTGGAATGATCCACCATGTTAATGTGGTTCAACTTGTTGGTTTTTGCTTCAACAACTCTAAGCAAGTTCTCATGTATGATTTCATGTCGAAAGGGTCTTTGGATAAGCACATTTTCTCTAGAGATGGCAATGACTCTCTTGATTATAAGAGAATATATGAGATCTCTCTAGGTGTGGTTAGAGGGATAGAATATCTACATCGTGGATGCGACATGCAAATTCTACATTTTGATATTAAGCCTCATAATATTCTTCTAGATCAAAATTTCACTTCAAAAGTTTCTGACTTCGGTCTTGCAAAGCTTTATCCTGCAAACCACTACATTATGTCGTTGACTATTGCAAGAGGAACCTTGGGTTATATGGCTCCAAAGTTATTCTACAAGGATATTGGTGGTGTTTCTTATAAAGCTGATGTTTACAGTTTTGGGATGCTGCTGATGGAATTGGCTGGCGGGAGGAGAAATGTAAATGCAAATGCCGACCATTCAAGTGAAATTTATTTCCCTTTGTGGGTTTACGATCAACTCAACGAAGAAAATGAGATTGAAATGAAAGTAGCAGAAGCAGAAAGAGAGATAATTAGGAAGATGGTACTAGTTGCCCTTTGGTGTATCCAATTAATCCCAAATGATCGGCCATCAATGAGTAAGTTCCTAAACATGCTTGAAGGAGACGTTGATGAATTGCAACTGCCCCCGAAGCCGCTTCTCTATCCATCCGAGAAGCCACTTGATGATGAGAACATTGAAATAGAACTTGAATCATTCTCAACTTCACCAAGTGCTCTGACAAATTTCTAACGAAGATCAAGCTATGGATAATAATGAGATCATGAACTTGTGCATCCTATGATTTTCTTTTCTTCATATATGAATAATATGCAAAATAAACATAGTTCCATCTGGAGCATGCTTGGCCATGTAATTCGTGAACCTAGATGCTTTTACCATTTGTTAATACCTGTGTTTTGTAGAAGAATTACCTCATGGTTACACTTTTTGGTTTCCCTAGTTCTTTTGATATGACAGTCCAGGCTCCTCTTGTATGGAGCAATGAGTCTGTCTCTCATCCCTCTACCGTCCAATATTTCTCCTTCCTGCCAAAACCTCCCACTCTCGCCCTTGACCTGTCTGAACGCCCACCTCGATGGCGGCCCCCTCTGCGGAGCGACATTCCACTTCGACCCCACGTTCCGTGATTGGTCCCGTCCGGACCTCCTCCCCTTCTATCTCCTCCTCAAGTCCTGCATTTGTTCCCGTGTGTTGGCGAGTCCATCGCGCGCCCGCTTGCTCCCAGCCGGAGCCCGACTCTTTGGTTCTCAACCTGCCCATCAGTCTCCACTCAAAACCCATTGACTGGGCTGAGGGGTAGAGATTTTTATGGACATTAATAAAAAAAGGGATTTGATTTATTGGAGTTCCGCGATCTCTTTGCAATGCCAATAATCACATGGGCTTGAAGCAGTCGATACTTCCATTCATATGGTTGAAGATGGGCTTTTTCCCTAATGATTCTGATGTGTGTGTATTGGGTCATAGCTTGACATGTTTGCAAAGGGTTGTGCTGATTAGGTTTCAGCTCGTAAGGTGTTTGAGGAAATGCCCGAGAGGAATGTGGTTGCTTGGACTTGCGACGATGACCTGGTCTAATCGGTTGGGTTGTCCAAAGAAAGCCTGTTGATTTGTTTTAGGTTATGCTGGTGAGTGGGCCTTTTCCTGATAGATTAACGCTCACAACCGTTTCGTCAGCATGTTCGAAGTCGGAGTTACCATCGCCTGCGATGCAATTCCACTCCTGAGTTATATGGTCTGGATTGGCTTTGGATGTCGGCGTCGGATGCAACCTGGTGGTCATGTAAAGAAGTCTGTAGCCAGTGGATCGCTTCATGATTCGAGAAAGGTGTTCTGATCGGCTATAATATGAGGTCTTGGACAATGATGATCACATTCACAACTATGGAAAATTGAATGAATGCCATGCTACATGCTCCATTATTCCGTAAAAAATGAATTATTTAAAAATATTTTTTAAATAAAATTATCATTCGCATTTATTAACAAAAATGAAGTCATCCATAAAAATAATTATTTTTCTTAGCAACATAAGCTATTACTTCTAAAAATATATTTTTAATTGTTCATTTATGCGAAACAAATGGAGTGTCATTATCATTTAAAAATATGCCTTTAAAAAAACTAGCCCAATAAGAGTCTATTAGAAAACACTAGTGCTATTTGACAATATATGTTCAAAGTATTTTTTTTTTTTGTGCATTTCATTTTTACAAGAGGGGAACTGGGCTTGTGTTAAAAGAATTTAAATACATTTAATTGCAATAACTCTATAGAAAATAAAGAAGTTGAAACAATAATGACAAGTTCACCAATAACCGGTTGAAATGGAAAAATATTAGATCTATATTGCTTTATGAATCTAATGATGCATCCAACATACAATCACTTCAATTAATATTAAATTGTGAGAGATGCACGATAAAATCACACTGTACCCCCAAAAACCAATGAAGAATTTTGAGCCGAGCCCCTTTACAAGAGTAAGGAGCATCAAAACACAGGATCTCCCAAAGAGAGAAAATGGAGTTAGTAACCCAGTTTAGGGGAAGGGTCTTACATCTAGAAGCTATTATAACCTAGTCTGCCAATCAATATGAGTTGCGAGGGCAAAAGATTATCATTGCTTTCATATAAAAAATTTAGCCTATCGGCCCCATGCGTTGTATGTCGGTTTCCTCTATAAATAGCCAATGTTGGACAACGATTTTCTTGCGCACATTGTAAGTACTTATCTAACCCAAACGATGTCAGCCCATATGCTCTTCCTTGCTATGCTGGTCATCCTCTCGTCTTCCATGCAATCCCTTGCAGTGGAATACACCGTGACGAACAACGCTGGCAACACTACCGGTGGCGCCCGCTTCTCTAGCGAGATCGGCATTCCTTACAGTCACAGGACTTTGATAGCGTCCACCAGTTTCACATGGAAGGTCTTTCATCAGAATGCCCCTGGAGATCGTAAGAGCGTCAAGAAAGTGAGCTTGTTCATAGAGAAGAACATGGAAGGCATATCGTACGAGAGCAACGACGAGATCCACATGAGCGCAACGTACCTTGGGGGCTTCTCGGGGAATGTGAAGAGGGAGTTCACTGGGGTCCTGTACCACGAGATGGTGCACGTGTGGCAATGGAACGGGGATGGGCAAGCTCCTCGGGGGCTCATTGAAGGGATCGCAGATTTCGTGAGGCTCCGGTCAGGGTATGTGCCAGGCCACTGGGTGGGGCCAGGCCAGGGCGATCGGTGGGACCAGGGCTTCGACATCACCGCGCGGTTTCTTGACTATTGCAATGGCCTCAAAAACGGGTTCGTGGCGGAGCTGAACAAGAAGATGAGGACAGGTTATAGCGATAACTACTTTGTTGATCTGCTAGACAAGAGCGTCGACCAGCTCTGGAAGGACTACAAGGCTAAGTACGCTACCTGATTAGAGTCCATACCTGATCAATAGATGCGCGTGCTTGGCAAAAAGCAGTGTCGACCATATGATCCTCAATTATGGAACTTTATTACTACTTCAATAATGAAAATTTTACTCTTCAGGTCTAGGCCTGGCTGTCTCATAAATGTTCCACATTAACTTGGGTTTGGCCACAAGGTCCAAGATCCAAGCATCGGAATCCCTTATCATATCTTGAGTTCTTTAGTCCTAATTTGAGCCGGTCCCTAAGGTTCAAGAATATATGGACCGAGGCTTGCAATGGGGTTGCGACACATTAACAATTATTCTTTCTATAATACTTTGGTACTTGTGATTCTTCCATTTTGTTTTTGGAATTTTGATATGTTATTTTCTATTTGCCTTGTTTTGAACAAACCCCGTTTGAGTAGGATTTACTTGTGGGAAAATTGTCCGAAAAGTCCTAAATCTATTGTGTGACAACCAATCGAGTTTTAAACCTTTTAGTTGTACCAGTTTAATCATAAACTTATTGTATGATAGTTAATTTAATTCTGAAGATTTCAAATATGTCAATTTACTCATAAATCTTTTAACATTTATGAATTTAGTCCTAAACATTTTAATAAATTACCAATACAGTCATTTCAACTAATTTTGATCAAAAATTGTTAATATAATAGTCCAATCAACACTAGCCATCTTACATGACGCAATTGATGTTGACGTGGACCTTTTTTTTTTCAAATTTTTTATTAACTTTATTGATTTTTTCTTTTGTTTCTATTTTTTCTTCATAAGGCAAATAGGGTCATTGGCCACTAGATAAGGGCCACGAAACCCTTGCCTTGCCCAGTGGTCAATGAAGGTCATCGGCTTTGTTGGCCCTTTGAAGAAAAAAAGAAAAGAAAGATAGAAAATAAAAAAATAAGAAAAAATTTCGAATTTTTTTAATTATTTAAAAAATTGTCCATATCAATGCTAACTGCATCACATAAGATGGCCAGCATTAACTAAATTGCCATGTTAGCAATTTCTGACAAAAATTAGCTGGGGAATTACGTTGGTAATTCGTGAAAAAGTTTAGGACTAAATTAGTAAATTTTCAAAAATTTTAAGACTAAATTTATATGATCGAAAGGCTTAGGAATAAATTAGTACAATTGAAAGTTTTTTGAGTGAATTTTTTATTGTATTTTGGACTGAATTGATAAGGTTATTTTCTAGTTTTTTTCTTGAATATTTTAAAGCGACCTGTTTGTAATTGAATCGGAAGCTTAAGATGTGGCCTTTATGCCTTTTGACTTGTTTCATATGAGGCTTTTAGCATCGGTTTGAGCTTCAAGTTTCTTGCTCTGATTGATTAATTCCTGACAATTTGTTGAAAAGTATTGGTTCGGATAAATGGAGGTCGATTCACCATCCACTACCTTAAGAAGTGGGCTGATCAGTGTTATGGTTCTAATTCCGTTTTACAATTTGTTCATGGCTTAGCAAAGAGTGAAGAAAATAAATGTGGAAGCAAAAAGAATGGCCCACGTCAGTCAAATTATTGCACAAATTTTGACGGAGTTATTCTTCAGGATAATCATTACATCTTCAATCGTGCTTCATAATAAATCGGTAGAAGCCCTTAGCACGCAGCTAAAGTATGCATTAACCTCGCCAAAGTTCGGGTCGAGATAATCGAGGATGACTAAACAATTCTTTTTAAAAAAAGAAATGAAAATCCAACCTGATTCTATCTGAACCTTTAATTGAAAATCTATGTGGGTCGGGTCACGAAAAGAAACATATAACCTTTGAATCCGGATCAGATCGGATCTCAGTAGGGACTCAAATTGAACCGACTGTTGACATTTTTAAGCCACACGGATCTCAACCTCGATCTTCTTTAGGTTATTAATCTCCATTACCTTTGTGAACTTGCATGGTTTGCCCCGTGTAGAACTTAAACAGACTCCTCACCTATTGACCACTTCCACCCGTTTTATTTTTTCTTGTCATCCACTTGCCCCACACCGATCTCTACGACATGCCTTGAACAAGTTTTAATGCCTAGTGAACCCCTCCTCGATCTACACAGTTCTAGATTGAGTTCTCTTTCTTTGCATAGTCCTAGGTTGAGCTCTTTACAAGGCAAACTTACTACCATTTTTTATAATAAAGTTAACACTTAATTGCAGTAGGCATGCGTAATTTATATTAAATGCCGAAATGAAATACACATGTAAAATGGGATACCATCATTAAACGTCTCCCATACCATGTTAATCTCAGGTCAAACTCACTAGATCATGCTCCACTTAATTGTGTGAAATTTTATAGGCGCACCGTCAATTATTCTAAAAATTAAAGTTCTTGGATTGAACTTTTTAACATGGTATCAAAGGCAGTATCATCCCTTTTGCATATGTGCATCTACCCCCATGAGTCAAATTTTATGTACCTCTCTTGATTCAGCTTGTGCATGAAAGTGGGTGTTAGAAAGTCTAATCCAAATTAAGCTTTTGGAACAGTATGGTCAATGCTATTCCTTTCGGGTATGTGTTTCCACCCCCATCAAATTCCACATGCTGCTCATAATATGACTTGCATGTGAGAGTACATGTTTAAATATTGTCCTATATTGCTTGACAACAGGCCTTACGTGCTTTTAATATTTATGTGGTCTTCCTCCACTTAATAGCTTAAGTTTTTAAATTGAATTTTCTAATATTATATCAGAGCCAATGCTATCCCATTTGTGTATGTGTGTCAACCTCATGTAGTCAAATTCTATGTACTGCTCCTAATCCAATTTGCATGTCAGTGGGAGCATTGAAATATTCTAAATGCTCTCATATTCATGTATTCTATCTGTACTTAATTACATAATCTTTTGGGTTGGATTTTTCTAATAAATTGAACCAATACGTGGTCAAAGTGGACACACACAATTTATATGGTAACCAAAGGAAAATTAAAACAAATAATCTCCAAACTTTGTCCCAATGGGCAATATTCATCCTTAGAAATTCAATTTGTTCTATCTAGTAATAGTGTAGTTATTAAAATTTGTGAATAATACTGAAGGATTGATTTGATTTTGTCGAAATGTTGAGGGACTAGATTAGACAAATTGAAAGTTTAAGAACTACATCGAGCATTTGGAAATAGTTCAAAGACTACATTAAACCAATTAAAGCCCTAAAGATGATATCACATATGGGGCCAAAGTTTAGGGACTATTAATATCATTTTCCCGAAAGACAAACATGTGATAAAAATGGGCACCTACATAATCGGAGATTGTACTATCATGTATGGATTTGGTCAAACTTTTGGGCTTTAATATGGAAATCCTTCATTGTTTTTGCTTTTTATAATACAAGAGACACAATTTTCTTGTTTTGTGCTTAAAATAAAGATCATATTCACTATCAAACACCTATGTTGTAAACTCAAGATGCGTGCACCAGAGTGAATGCGCACTCAAGAACTAAGAGTGAAAAGGCACTCAAAAAGTAAAGTTAAACGTGTAAAATTTTGTGACATAGCTCCTAGCCACTTTGAAAGATAAAGTCTTAGAAGAATGTGTGATTTAATAATTATATATTGTAACAATCCTCCTTAGGTATAGGCTGAATTAAATGTGGGTATATATTTCAAGAAAGATAAATGGAGGCCTTGGAAGATTTGAAATAAAGGTCTCTCTCACAATGTCAGTTGTTTTAAATGCTTAAGTTAATAGGTGAAGTCATGGTTTAATACGTAAGTATTCTAACACTAAACGAACATTATAAAAGTCTAAAAGAACTTAGAGTGGAACGCGCACTCAAAAGAACCCGTGCATAATCAAAGTGGTTCTTCCACAAAAGATATTGCCATTGAGGGCCAATCATCCGAGCTAGGTTGGTGGAGGATGAAAGTCGAGGAAATCACCGTTGAGACTCGTGGAAGGAAGGATAAACAACAAGTAAAATCTTAATGAGAAATGCATCGATATCGATATATATAGAGGAATCGGTAAACCTAATCCTGGTCGAATAAATATTAAAAAAGAAACATTGTCAACTTAAATCTTATTGAGACAACCATTAATTTGAAGATAAGAAAATCAATTAAAAGTGTAATCTCGGTGTAAGTTTGGTTATTCATCATTCTCCATTAGTGAGCAAAACACGACTCTGGTGAGTTGCGTGGATGGTTTCGTCGACTAACAATAGTACTTCACACATGGGAAATTATACTAATGCCCTTTCCATTGATTTAAGTAATGAAACTGCTTTGGACATGGAAAGATACATCCCGATCTTTACGTTAGGAGCTATCCTCACAGCTGCATAACTTTTGTTCTCAATGCCCTTCAAAAAATCAAGTTGCTTGGAAAGTGAATTTGTCTTAATTGAATCTCATAAAAAGAAATTTTCATATCCAAAATCCTTAGGAATTGTTTTTTTTTCTTCTTAGGCATAGATTTCTCGACATTGCACTAGTATTTATATCATGAAGTAAGTCCCGAGGCTCAAAAGACTCAAATTCACAAGAGAAATTTTTGGCCAAAAGAATTGTTTTTAGTTGATTCATCATAATTCATTTCACTACCATCACTGAAAGAAATTTCATGTCGACTCGGATGGAATTCATAAGTGAGTTTTCAAAAACTTAGCCAAAGAACTCATAATAAGATTTGAAGAACGGCCATTTAAAATGAATATTTTACATAGTTCATCAGTAATTCTAGTAATAGATGAAAAACACTAGCTCTTTTCCATTCATTCTCATCGACAAGAGAGCAATGACGCGATCCACGTGAGTGCCACATACCTCGGGGGATGTGAAGGGGGAGTTTCAATGGGGTTTTGTACAACGAGATGGCGCATATGTGACAATGGAATAGGGACAGGCAGCCCCCGGTGGGCTCATTGAGGGATCTTGAATTTCGTGAGGCTCAGGTCAAGGTGCATGCCGTGCCACTGGGTGATCGATGTGCTTGAACAGTTGTTGGAAATGCTGTGTGAGGACAATGGTGGAAGAGTAGAGCTTGCAAAAGCCTACTACAAGGCCTTGACGATTTTGGCGAGGAAGCAACTCAAAGGCAACGGCTTTACCGCAAGCGTGAAGCACTGCAACAACTTCATGTTCCTTGGAACGGAGGCGATTTCACTCGGCCGTGTTGGTGATTCTCACTCAAAGACGCGGCAAATTTTCATGTAACCCACGCTTCTGTGAAGGCATTTCTCCTTTGCATGATCGTCCACATACCATGAGAACAACGCCTTGGTATCTGCTATCTCATTGCATTCATAAGAGTAAACTATTAGATGAAAACATGACTTAATTTTTGAATATTTCAACACCAAAATCACTACTCAAGTTATAATGTAGCAAATAACAATGAGCGCAAAGGAATTGGGGCATCAACCATATGCCTCATTTGACAAAATAACAAACTTGCGCTTCGAAATTGGTTTGCCAAGTCCAATCCTCGTGAGTTCAGATATTGGTTCAACTTCTTCAAGAACCCCAACGAGATGTGTGTTGAAATCTCACCTATCATTACAATAATGCAGGTGTAAATGAGATTATATTACTAGTGATATTTACTTAGTTATATTAGCGAAAGCGTCTGTATGCACATAGAATGATAGTTGAGAAAATTTGACAGGCTTATATTGAAGCCTTTGTCTCTACTATTGAAAATTTCCTATAACGGACTTACATTAATTAATCAATTTTCTATTTTAAATAATCGGGTTAATGGATATTTCAATATATGTTAAACCCTTAAGTGATCTTATTGAATTGAGTTATGGCATCTATTAATAACAGACCTAGTTGAGCAGCAAAGCATAGACAATTGTATTTAATTGAAATCTGTAATGGAAGGGGCCCAGTTAACACACTATTGATTAAGGTTTGTTAAGTCCCCTCTCTAGCCTATTAACAGTTGCTTAATCTCATTAAAGCTGCTATACTTAAATAGGTCATAGAGAAAAAGATTTGACATTTCGATAGATCACTGATTAGAATCAGTCTGATCTATTTTTCTTCGAGTAAAGTTATGGCTCAATTTTATTTTGAAAACGATTTTATTTTGAAAACGACACTCTAGGGTTAATAATTGAAAATTTATTTTATGTGGCCACAATTTTTGGAAAAAATAATATTCCAATAACAGCATCTCAAAATCAATCAAATTTTGTATAACCTCATTATGGGACTATCGCGATCAACGTGTTAAAAAAATACCATAACACTGGACCTTCCATAATCACATATAATAAGCATTATATTTTCACGGATCATGGGCCTAGTAGTATTGTAAGAAATAGTGCCAACATGTCATCAAAAAATATACACTATTTATTATCGGTCCTCAATGTAATTTCTCAACAACATAAAACTACATTAACGCAATTTCTAAATAACATGAAATTGCACAACTATGTCACAATCAAATTAATGACATCTAGTCGCCTTTAAACAAATATACTGTTTCATGTTTCTATTTCTCAATCGACAAGAGAAATGATAATAATAAAATCAACAATAATAATCATCAAAAGTAAATGCTTTAATAGACATTATAAAAGCATTATCAGTTTGCATATAACTATAATATCTAGAAATACAAATAATATAGCTTCTACTAACAAAAGAGATCAAAAGACTCCAACACATCCATATTCTTTACATGTTCTTTAAACAAAATAAGTGATAAATATTTTGTTAGAGGATCAGCTAACATGGACTTAGTTCTAATATTTTCAATCATAATATTTCCATTTTTGACCAAATCCTTAACAATATAATATTTGATCTCCATGTGTTTGGATGTATTGCTAATCTTGTCATTCTTAAAATAAAACATAGCTATAGTGTTGTCACATATAATACAATAAGATCAATTATGGGCAACGAGCAATTCAACAAAATAATTAGCACATCACAAACTCCCTTTTGGACAGAGTGTATAATGCACAATTATTTTCCATAACATGAAGATTACGAAACAATAACAAGGAGAATTACACATAATTGTCAATGATCCATCTCCTTTAGGCAAACGAATCATTTAAATTATATATTTTCATGATATCAAAATATAAAAACAATAAGGAGAATTACATATAATCTTAAAGGTTCAATCCCCTTTGGGTAGACAAATCTTTTAAATTATACATCTTTATTATCTTAATATAGAGGGGAATTACATACAACTCTAAAAAATTTATCCCCTTTAAGCAAATAAATCTTTTGAGTCACACATCCCCATCATTCATCTCTAATATATCAATATAGAGGGGAATTACACAAAACTTTCAAAAATTTATCCCCTTTGAGCAAATAAATCTTTTTGAGGCATATATTCCTATTTTTTAATTTTGGAATTTATTTTCATGCAATTTTCAAATTAATATACACAATAACCCCCTTTGGGCAGAATATTGTATATACTAATTTTTATCAATAAGGAACTTCAATAATTTGTAAATAATTTTTCATTTAATCAATGCCCAAAAATTCATCAAACAATATGAAGCACTTTATGACATGTGCTTCCCAAGATCATATTGCATTTATCAAATAACAATTTTTGCCACAATTTTATGTGCTTATTTCTACAATTAAGCATGTGAGATTATATAGTTAAACTAAAACAAGAAAGTATAGATAATCTATACTAAATTAGGGAAAGTGAATATTGTCATCTTATCCCTCATACACTATAATAAATTTCCATAAATTGAAATTGGAAAAATAGGCAAAAAATGATTTTTCATGGAATTAAATATGGATAAAAATAAATATTTCCAAATAAATATTTAAATATGCCAAAATTACAATTTACCATACCAAAAAAATTACATATTAAAAATTAGGCATATTAAAAAAAATTGAAACAAAATGGGACTCGGAGGACCCTAAACACATCCCCATGCACCATTCCATGTGTGTGGGGCTAGCGGCTTGATTTGGGATCTTTATTAATCTCCATGGTGCTTCAATAAATAAGACACTCTTGCACCCAATCAAAATCCAAGATGAATTAATTGAAGAAAAGAAAAGAAAAAAAGAACTAAATCGTCCATATCCACGCTTCAAGAAATTATTGTTGTCTTGTACCTTATCTACTGCTACTCATCTTCAAAAACTCTAACAATAATACATAATACTAGAACCTCTAAACCTTAAAAATCAACAAGATACAATTAAAAGAAGTATCTCTAGTTTTACCCCATCTAGAGGCTCTACATTTCCATCGTCGAGTTCAACAACTAATATTCAAAACAACAATGGACTCAATGTCCCAGCCATGACATTGCAATTAACCACAAGTGAGGAGATCATGGGAAAGAAAGGAAGAACAAGCTAGATTGCCACATTTTCTTTTGCACATATATAATCAAATAGAGCCTATTATTCAATCCAATAAAATCCATACTACTTTCCAGTAATCATACCATATAATCAAACGAAAAAAGAGAAACTTTTGATGTAGACCTTGTCTTACTAAAAAAAATGTCAAAAAAGTGGAAACTACCCAAAACTCCAACCAAGGCAAACCACTACAAGATGGAACCAAGAATCAAACTACCCATGTAGATCAAGAAATACAAAAACCAGACCCAATCAATCGGTGCACTCGATCACGCATGGGAAGCAAAGGGATCCATCATCAACCGTAGAGTCAAGCCTCAATTCACTCGATTAGACGGCTAAAAACCCATAGATAGGCGGCTACACAGGCACCCACAAAAGCCAAGAAAACCAACGGGTAAAGTCCAAAACCAAACAAAAATTGGATCGAAAACAATCTACTCAAGAAATAACATGGGTTTGTGGGCAATAATTGAAAGGGGACATATCGAGACCCAAGAATCGCAACTTCCGAATCTAAACCACGCTGAACCCAAGAATCACAATATAACGATACCCATATAATAATTGGGGGTAAGTACACTAGGAGTGCCAATACTTTTGTAAGGCACTAACTTTGGTGCCAAAACTTTTTTTTCGCTCACTTAAATACCATAAGTTTGAAAAAACGTTCAATTAAGTGACATCCCATCGGAAAAGCTGACGTGGCATCGGAAAAGCTGACATGGCTGCTAGAAAATAATATTTTAATATTTTAATTAATTTTTTTGATTTTTTGATTTTTTGAATTTTTTTGAATTTTTTTTCTTTTTTTTAGGGCTGGCGAGGACTACCATTGACCCTCGCCGGCCGTGAAACCCTCACTGTCGGCTGTGAAGGCCTTGGGTGAGGCCGTTGCGACCTCCCTACGGTTGCTGAGGGCCACCTGGCCCTCGCCATAGCTGCCGCGGGTGAGGCCGTCAAGTCCTCGCCAACTGCTGGCAAGGCTGTGATGGCCCTCGACAACCACGGGGAGGTTGGACGGCCTCACCCAAGGCTTTCACGATCGACGGTGAGGGGCCCTCCCCCAAATTGGGTGAGGGTTCCGCGGCCAGTGAGGGTCAACGATGGCCCTTGTTAGCTCTAAAAAAAAGAAGCAAAAAATTCAAAAAATTCAAAAAAAATTCAAAAAAATTAATTAAAATTTTAAAATATTATTTTCCGGTGGCCACGTTAGCTTTTCCGGAAGAGTGGCACTCAAGTGAATGCTTTTTCAAACTTATGGCACTTAAGTGAGCCAAAAAAAAGTTTTGGCACCAAAGTAGACACCGTATGAAAGTATTGACATTCCATGTCCTAACCCCTAATAATTGCTAACATACATCATTCAATTGAAAAAAGAAATCAAAATTTTTAGAACCCTTTCAAAATTATGAATTCAAGAATTTCAAATTCTCAATATATACTCAATGAAATTATACAAATTATATATGGTGGGAACATGTAGCACAAAAGCTCTAAAGTTGCAAAATCAATTGACCTATGTATAAGGTTTTCATCGCCTAATCATGCTCCAAAAAATCCAAAAACATTATATGTCGAAGTTAAGACCTATATGAACATTTTTCATGAAGGAGTTAACCTCTAGATCTCAACACAGAAATTGGAAAAAAATTGACAAAAGCAACAGGTGGACAACATGCATATCAAAATTGAATAGAAGATTATTACAGATTACTAAACTGACTTTCGATGACGATTTTGGATAGCAACATTAGGGTGTTTTATTGCTTGTTGTAAAGCTCTTCAAGTTGACTTCGAATGTCGTGAAGATGTCAAACACTAAAAATCTTGTTTACTAGCTCCTTTCCAGACATGCATAGGGAGGTCCCTCATAAATCTGAAATTACAGAACAATGATCATCCAAGAAATCAAACATAACATCATCATAACTTGTCTCCTCCATTCTGATGCATTATTTTTACCTATTTAATAAGTACTTTGATTTGATTTGACCCAAAAAAAAAAAAACTACTTTGATCGACTGAAGTCGCATAAGAAATTTTAAATTACAAACTAACAAAAGCTTAAAACCAAAAGGAACAAACGCGGTAAATGTTGAGAAAACTCCTAGTTTTGATGCTAACAAAATAGCTTATGAATGATTTATCAATCTCTTGAAAGAAAAGGACACATAATGACATTAGGTTTTAAAGTCTGCTGGTTGCAGAACATAAAGCATGAGATGTCTAAGAGTCTGACCGAATCAGACGGAAAGACTCATTCAGACTGAGATTTTAAGTCTGAATGTATCAGACTGAGATTTAAGTCTGACCGTACCAGACTAAGATTTAAGTCTGAACAAACCAGACTGAGATTTTAAGTCTGAATGAACCAGACTGAAAATCTGGGCATATTCAGAACATGAGATCTTCAGACCTAAGATGAACCTACAGGATAAGATCACCAACGGTCAAGTATTTCACTTACTTTATTTATATTGATTCTGTTGGATCAAAGTGATTGACAGGATAAATCAACGGACAACTTCCAAAGAAGAATATAACACTTATGGAAGCCCGGATTCTGATTGTATGGGCGAACAGAATCAAAGGGGATCCAATCTACCTCCAATGGTAAAAAAGACTTGCCTTATAAAGTTTGTCCAGGAAAGGGAAGACGAAACTCTCAAGGAAAGAGCCAACGGTCGAGTATGGCTTGGAGAGTATATAAGGATAGGATGAGACTTAGGAAAACAGAGTGGATGAACATTATTCCAAAGCTGATTCAGTTCTTCAATTGTTGTTCATAGTGCATATTGAGTGATCTAGGTGCTTTACAGAAAGAGAGTGACTTAGTGAGACAAATCACCGAGTACTAGCACTCGAGAGTGTGTAATCACCGTTGATCATATAGTGAAATACAGTTGATTGGCTGGTTGACCGGAGAGTGGACGTAGGCTTGTCTAAAGCCGAACCACTATAAACTGAGTTTGCAATCTTCTCTACTCTCTCTATTTAATTTCTGTTTGTTGATTGCAATAGATTGTTATTACTTGCGCATAAAATTCCTATACACCTATTCACCCCCCCTCTAGGTGTTAATACTAGTTCCAACAATTGGTATCATAGCAAGAGGGGCTGTGGCAGAAGGTGGGTCTTCTTGGTCCGATTTGGGATCTTTGCTTCAGTAGCTCAGACTGCAGAGACTGGCTCACAACAAGATGATCTGATTCATGACCTGAAGCAATCAGAATTTTTAGTTCTGGAGATTAAAACAGAAGAAATAAAAGTATACCATTCTCAGTTTCTCTTGTGGTATGGCCGTAGAGAAAAATGCTGGATTTGCCATTTCTTTTCATGAAATTTATTTTAGGAGTTGCGATCATTCAATGTGCAGGATAAGACTTCATTTCTCTGAGGAATTTGGAAAAGTGTACACGATCTTGAATTCTGTTGTGCCAAATAAATTAAAGTTGGTCTCGTTGGTGTAATTCAATAGAAAGATAACCCATGTACTTTCCCTTTACTGAATTATCTATCCTTGAGACAAAACAGGCAGAGAGATTTTTGCAACTTTATATTATGTGAATTATGCAAAATATTATAAACCCATAATATTTTTGCAAATTAGATATTAAACCGTTCAATTTTGCCAATTGAATCTTAAGCCATTTTACGTTTCGTCAATTGAGTCTTTTCAACTAATTGTGACTAAAAATCACTAGTATGGAAGTTGACCATCCTACGTGATACGGCCCTTGATGATGTGGATAATTTTAAATAATATTTTAATATTTTTTTGATTTTTTGTTATATTGTTATTTTAATTTTTCTTTTTCTTTTTTCTTTCTTTCGTTTTTTCCTAACCTTAGGCCAGCGAGATTGCCGATAGACCCTCAATAGCCATGAGCAAGGGCCTATACGCCTTCTCCAACCACAGCAAGGGCATCGGCTGTTGCCCAAATCTAGGCGAAAGTCGTGATGCCCCTACTTGGTCTTGCGAGGGCCACGATGTCTTCGCTAGATCCACGTGAGGGCACCCCAACCCTTACCTGCCAAAGGACGAAGGTCGTAGTTGACAAGGGCACAGAGGCCCTAGTGCAAATCCAGGCAAGGTTACATCATGGCACGTGGCAGCAATTCTAGAGAAAAAGACAGAGAGGTAGTAGTTGTTTGGGTCCCCGCGCTAATTTTCCTTATGCATAGTTGGGTTTGAAGGTATTTCGACCCAAACCAAATCGACAACTTCGATTTGTCATCGGCTAAAGTCAACAATTGTTTACATCAAACTTTCACCTAGTGAGAAGCTTAACCCATGTCTTATTCATAGATTAAGTACCTTCAATAGTAGTTAGAGAAATTTCTTATTTGTCCTCCCAGATGTGTACATGAGAATATGTGATTCCAAATTTCTTAACGTCCTTTTCACGATAGAACTCAGAACAAGTTAACTTATTCTTTCTAGGACTTAACTTCTCTTGTATTTCGTGGTGACTGTCGAGGACATATATTTTCAAGCAAGTACGTTAACAAGCTTTATAAAAACTCTACAATCCACATAGACAAAGCAAAGCTTGGGTCCTCACAACTCCCATTTTATGAGCTATGTCTGGTCTGATACACATCATAATGTATATTAAACTGCCAATAGCTAACACATAAGGCATCTTAGCCATATACTCTCACTTTTCATTAGTCTTTGGTGACTGTTTATTTAAGAGCTTGAAGTGACTTCCTAAAAGTTTAAAGATCACAACACATATCGAACCAAAACTTAGAGACTATTTGTGTATTTTTCCCAAATTCTTATATTAAAGTCAATCGATGGCCTTAGTAAAAGGGTGACAATATATTATCTTTCTTCTCACTTTATTGAGAACGAAAGCAGCCCACTTCATATTTTCAGGAGTTACTATTGTAATGTTCAATTCCTACATTGTTTCCTAACATCCTTGATGCATGAGGCAATACCTTCACCCATGTTAGAATGTATAAATATTAAATAACACATTCAACTAAGGATTTAAGCTTTAAAAATAATTGGTGGTGATTTTATAAAATCCCTCATGGTATCAGAGTAGGAGGTTATGAGATCAAATCTTTCCAAGTCCCGATTTACCACTCTAAACATATTTTCACGCTTTAAGATTAGGACAAATTCTAGCCTATGTGTGAGGGGAAGTCTTAAACTAATGATATTTGGGTGATGTGTATGCTTTAGGCTTAAGCCCAAGCCTAACTTATGCGTGAGGGAGAATATTAGACTAATGATATTTAAGTGAGAAAAGTCCCACCCTCGCTCTATTCTTGAAGGAATGTGAAAACAAAAGCAATTTTATTAGAACAACTGTTTTTGTGGCTGAGAATGGCCTCCTGTTGCGGTTGGAAGGAGACATGAGTATGTTTCGACTCTATTGACAACATATTAAATATGCAAAATGACTTCCTTGCCCAAAAAGAGATGAAATTTCCAAGTCGAATATTCCCTAGCCAATCTTGATGGGCGACCCATCTTGTGCAATTGGTCATGCATGATGTCTCTCCTTTTAATTTTATGGTTCTCAATGAGCCAAATCTGTCATAGAATTGTAGTGTCCTACAAGGATGTAGATACTGACGGTTACCTCTTCGCATGATTGGCCTGGAAACTTGCCACAATTCTAAGTTTGATAGCATGGATGGGTTCATTTCATTTAACCACACCTCAAAGTTCTCTCTGGAGGGAGAAGGAAGACACTTGCATGCTTGACGTAAGAGTGTCCAATCTTAATTAGAAGACATATAAATCCGACTCATCTTTTTCTTAAAAGCTCCAAATCAAGACTTAGTTTTTTGTTCTCTCTTGCCATCCCAAAATTCTTGGCATATTCGGAATCTAGTCACCATTTAAATCAGGATTTTTATAAGACATCTAAAGCATAGAAGAGATCAATCTTGTCCTATCTGATCAGCCTCTTCTTTATTCCCAAACCCGTCCTTATAAATTGTCGTTGACCAAAACTTATAGCAGATCTTGGCTTTCAAAAGTCAATAATATAATAAGTGGGGATTACTCTACTGGCCACTTTTCCCACATGGGAAAAAAGATATGAGGATTTAGATTTCCCATCTGTTTGGGGGCTAGAGGTAAGGAAGTTTAGTTTTAGGAGTAAGGTTCGACTCCCATGCCTTGCATGAATTAAACAAAACTTTGAGAGAGAGTTGAGAGTTCAATAAAGACAAATAAAAAAAAAAGAGAGTCAACAGTATCACAACCAAACCTTTCTTGTGCTTAACCACCATCATTCCTAATTACTTTATTGACAAAGACTAGATGTTATTTGAACGAGAGAAGTGGTTTCTCGCACTTTGCACAAATGAATGTCAAAATCCAAAATAAATTGTAGATGAGAATAGCTTACCCAACAAGCAAGACTAGACGATATCAACGTTGTAATTATTATAAGATACTCATTTTTGTGCCAAAATTTTTTAAATGATTATTTAAGTGTCACAAGATAAATGTGACTCTAATGACAAAAAATTTGATGGGACTTACCAAATAATTTTGGCACTAAATTAGTCTCATAAAGTTTTGATACCATAATGATTGGTCTTGAAGATTTCATACAAAATATTTGAAAATAGTGTGCTGCATAATTTATGTACCGTATAATGTCTCAGAATTCATCCATTTTTCACTGAAAAACTTAGAATAAAATTGGTTCCCAAAATGTTCCCTACCATTAATCCTCCCAGTTGATCAAAGAGAAGTAGTCTATTTTGACAAGTCTCCTAGCTCTGCTGTTTAATCTCGAAACAGAGCAAGGTCAGAGAAGACACAAATGCGAACTTAGGAGAGGTGAAGAAAGTTTTACTTACTTCCCCATTTTTCTATTAAGGAAACCAAATAGATTTTTGTGATTTTAAAATAAATTATTCAGAAGAATGTTTCATCCACGATTTTGCTTGAGACCTTTGAAACAGAGAAAATTAATGGTGTAGTTAGAATATTTGCCTTGCGATTTTTGCTTTTGGTTCATGTTGCCCTTTTGTCAATTTCTAAATTTATAAATTCTAGAGCAAAAATTCTATTAATAATCAATCTAATCCCAAAACTTTATAAATGACCTCCTATTTAAGTGAGTCCAACACGCCATGTCAAATTTTTTGGCAAATTAGAGTCTCTGGAATCTTCTCTCTTTTTTTATCGATCTTACTTTACTTTTACTTTAACTCTCACTATCAAACTTTTATTATGTATCATTACTGGCATGGGAGTTAAAATCCATACCTAAAATTAAATCGTTCTCATCTCGACCTTCTTTAAGAATTCAGGCATTTGAACCCCCTACCTCCCTAGGGCAAACCCCAGTGGTATCGGAATCATTTAAGTGATCGCTTTTTTAAAATCACAGTAAATAAAGAATCATTTGAAAAGTTTTATCATCAAAATGATAATTGGGGCACTCTGTGATTGGGTGGACACGTGAGTATGTTTCAACCTTCATTGCGCCCGTATTAGTTACCAAAGTATTCCTTGCGCAGGAAGTACTAAATTTTCCAAATTGGATGTCCCACAGCCAATTCTGATGGGAGGCCCCAGCCTGTGCAATTGGTCATGCATGACGTCTGTGCAGAACCCGACAAGGAAGCGAGTTACTTATGTCTTTCATTGATTTGGCCTGTAACGTGCTTGCTTGACGTAAGAGATCATGTAATCTTGACTAGAAGACGTACAGATTTCGCTCATTTTGCTTCATCACTCCAAATCTAGATTGAGCTTCCTTGTTCTCTTTCGCAATCACGATCTGGAATTCAAAAAGACATCTAAAGCATGGAAGAAATCAAACTCGTCTTTCTCTCATCAACCCCTTCCTTTATTCCCTCCAAACCCCTCCTTATATATATTTGTCCTCGGTTTGAAGTCTAAAAACAAACCCCAGCTTTCAAAAGTCAACAGCACCACAACCAAACCTTTCTTGTGCTTCACCAGCATCATTCCCGATTACGTTCCTGTGGCAGAAACTCTCCTGAGAAGGCGAAATGGGTAGTGAAAGCCATCAGCTTCACATTTTATTTTTCCCTTTCATGGCTCCAGGCCACGTGATCCCGATGATCGACATGGCCAAACTCTTCGCCATTAGAGGCTGCAAGTCCACCCTCATCGCCACCTCCCATGACGAGCCCACCTTCTTGAAATCCATCACGAAAACCAAGGATTCAGGCTACGACATCAATGTCGTCAGGGTGACATTGCCCCTGAAAGAGGTCGGCTTGCCAGAAGAATGTGACAATTTGAACAAGGTCACTACGATGGAGATACGGAACCAATTCATGAGAGCTATCATGATGCTGGACCAACAGCTCGAACAGCTGATAGAGAAACTTGCTCCAGATTGTCTAATCTCGGACATGTTCTTCCCCTGGACAAATGAGATCGCAGCCAAGTTCGGAATCCCTAGGCTCGTTTTCCATGGGACAAGTGCCTTCTCCATTGCGGGCACAGAATGTGTGAGGCTCTATAAGCCTCACAAGAAGGTGTCGTGCGATTCAGAGCCCTTCGTTATCCCCAACTTCCCTGGAGAAATCACAATGTCCAGGATGCAGTTGCCGGACATTTACAAGGAAGAGACTGAGTTCACCAAGTTCTACAATGAGGTGAAGGAATCGGAGAAGAGGAGTTTCGGTGTCGTCATGAACAGCGTCTACGAGCTCGAGCCAGCTTACGCTGACCATTACAGGACATTCCTAGGGAGACGATCCTGGTTCGTCGGCCCTCTCTCATTGTGCAATAAGGAGACTGAGGACAAAGCACACCGAGGCAACCAAGCATCCATTGACCAGCACGAGTGCCTCAAGTGGCTCGACTCGAAGCAACCCAACTCAGTGGTCTACATTTGCTTTGGAAGCATGGCAAATTTCAACGCTGCTCAGCTCCACGAGATCGCAGTCGGACTAGAAGCATCAGGTCAACAATTCATCTGGGCGGTGAAGAAGGACCCCGATGTGGAAGAAGGCAAAGAAGAGTGGTTGCCTGAAGGGTACGAATCAAGAATCCGAAACAAGGGCCTCATCATCAGGGGCTGGGCTCCTCAGGTGCTGATTCTCGATCATGAGGCGATCGGGGGCTTCGTGACACATTGCGGGTGGAACTCGACCCTAGAAGCCATCACGGCCGGCGTGCCATTGGTGACTTGGCCGGTTGCGGCAGAGCAATTCTTCAACGAGAAGTTGGTGACCGAGGTGCTCAAGATCGGGGTCAGCATAGGGGTGAAGCAGTGGGTGAGGTTGTTCGGCGACAGCGTGAAGAGCGAGAGAGTAGAGGAGGCAGTGAAGAGAGTCCTGGTGGGTGAGGAAGCAGAGGAACTGAGAAGGAGGGCGAAAGCACTTGCAGAGATGGCAAGAGGGGCTGTGGAAGAAGGTGGGTCTTCTTGGTCTGAATTGGAAGATCTGCTTCAAGAGCTCGGACAGCAGAAATTGGCTCACAACAAGAAGATCTAATTCATGACCTGAAGCAATCAATCTTGAAACTTTGGTTGTGTAGAAATCCTCCATTCTCAGTTTCTGTTGTAGTTTAGCCGTAGAGAAAATTGCTGGATTTACTGTTTCTTTTCATGGAATTTATTCTAGGAGTTGTGATCATTCGATGCGTAGGATGTGAGTTCATTTCCTCTTGAGGTAATAGGAATAGTATCCATGATCTTGAATTCTGTGGTGCCAATTAAATTTAAGTTGGGGCAAGGTCTCCCGTGTGCTTTGCCCAACCTGATCTTCTCGTGAGAGGTTTGAATCTGACGATCTGAGCAACCCACGTGGGAGGAAAGAGAACTGGTCAAAGAGGGCCGCAGTTTACTGACAATTTTCCCAACCTTTCCTGACTCTAAAATTCAAAATAATGCTGCGGCTTGATTCGTCAGAGCTTAGCCTTGGCAATCTTTCTTTGACTCGGGTCTTATTTCGCCCGGCCCACTTTTGGACCTGTTATATTCTTAAGCACATGTCATGTACCCATCTACATTTCCTTTTTGAAGTAAGATGATCCTTCACCGTCCAAAAAAAAAAAAATTAAAGCTGGTCTCATGGTTGCAATTGAATAGCAGGATGGCCTGTGTACTTTTCCTTTTCTGAATTTTCTGTCCTTGTGAAACAGCATAGCTAACAGAATTTTGCAACTTCATATTCCGTAAATGAAAATTTTATTCAAAAAATTTAAAATCTATTATATTTTTACCAATTCAATCCTAAATTTTTCAATTTTATCAATTGAATACTAAACCCTTTTATATTTTATTAATTGATTTTATCTAATTAATTTTAATTGAAAATCACTAACATAGACGTCGACCATTTTACGTGATACCACCATTATTGAAGTTGACAATTTTTAATAATATATACTTTTAAGTTGTATTACTTTTTTTTATTTTCTTTTTGCTTTTTTCTTTTTTCTCCTAACTTTAGGCTAGCAAGACCATCGATAGACCCTCGTTGACCATAGGGGAGGGACTCTATGCCCTTGCCGACCATAGGCAAGGGCGTTGCCCCTCACCTAGATCCAAGCAAGGGTCGCAATGCCCTTCCCTAGTCTAGGTAAGGGTTGGAACACCTTCGCAAGATCGAGGCCTTGCTTGCCAAAGCACACAAGGTCATCAGATTTCGTAACCCATAAAAAAAAAAGGATGTAAATGTACTAGGAGTTTTAAAACTTATCCCGAAAATATAATTAAGTTTTAAAACTTGTCACAAAAGTACAATCGTCTTAAAATTTTTAAAAAATGCTATCAACAAAAGATCTTGATTTAACTAATTGAAAATTTTAAGAACTTAATTACATTTTTTGAAAGTTTTAAAACTCGATTGTACTTTCGTGTCAAGTTTTAGAATTTAATTTCACTTTATTGACAAGTTTTAGGTGTACTTTTTTTTTTTTTTTTAAATTGACTTTTCTTTTCACAGAAAGTGATAAACCTTTGTCCCGTAGCCTAGTCTGATGGGAGCCTCCATCTTGGGCAATTGGCTATGCATGGCGCCTGAATCTTGACAAGGACTTCCATGCTTGACGTAAGAGATTATGTAATCTGGATTAGAAAAAAAGGAGAAGGCACATAGATTCCACTCGTCTTTGTTAATCACGCCAAATCTAGACTGCGCTCTTATGTTCGCTTTTGCACTCCCAAAATTCTTGGCAGACACGGAAACTCGTCACCATCTAAAACAGGAATTTTATAAGACAGCCAAAGCAAAGAAAAAATCAAACTTGTCTTTCTCTCACGACCCCTTTCTCTATTACTAAACCCCTCTTAGTACATTTGTCCTAGGTTTGAAGTCTAAAAAACAAACCCCAGCTTTCATAGGTCAACAGCATCACAACAGTATTTCCCCAGCGTCATTCCTGAATACGTTCCCATAGCAGAAACTCTCCTGAGAGGCCAAATGGGTAGTGAAAGCCATCGGTTTCACATATTGTTCTTCCCTTTCATGGCTTCAGGCCACATGATCCTGATGATTGACATGGCCAAACTCTTTGCCATTAGAGGATGCAAGTCCACCCTCATTGCCACCCTCCATGAGGAGCCCACCTTGAAATCCATCGCGAAAACCAAGGATTCTGGCCTCGACATCGGTGTCGTCACGGTGACATTGCACCCGAAAGATGTTGGTTTGCCAGAAGACTGACAATCTGAACAAGTTCATTATAGTGGAAATGACGAAGCAATTCTTGAGAGCCATCATGATACTGGACTAACAGCTCGAGCTGCCGATAGAGAAACTTGCCCCAGATGGTCTAATCTCGGACATATTCTTCCCTTGGACGACCGAGATTGCTGCCAAGTGCGGAATCCCTAGGCTCGTTTTCCACAGGACAAGTGCCTCCTCCATTGCTGGCACAGAATGTGTGAGTTTTACGAGCCTCACAAGAAGGTCTTGTGCGATTCGGAGCCCTTCATAATCCCCAACTTCCCTGGAGAAATCACATTTTCCAGGATGCAGTAGCTGGACTATGTCAGGGAAGAGACTGAGTTCACCAAGTTCTACAATGAGGTGAAGGAATCGGAGAAGAGGAGTTTCGGAGTTGTCATGAACAGCTTCTACGAGCTTGAGCCAGCTTACGTTGACCATTATAGGACATTCCTAGGGAGACGATCCTGGTTCATCGGCCCCTTCTCATTTGCAACTGAGGACAAAGCACACGGGCAACCGAGCATCCATTGACCAGCACGAGTGCATCAAGTGGCTCGACTCAAAGCAACCCAACTCTGTGATCTACATTTGCTTCGGAAGCATGGCAAATTTCAATGCTCGTCAGCTCCACGAGATCGCAGTCGCACTAGAAGCATCAGGGCAACGATTCATCTGGGTGGTGAAGAAGGATACAAATGTGGAAGAAGGCAAAGAAGAGTCGTTGCCTGATGGGTACGAATCAAGAATCCGAAATAAGGGTCTCATCATTAGGGGCTGGGCTCCTCAGGTGTTGATTCTTGATCATGAGGCGATCGGGGGTTTCGTGAAACATTGTGGGTGGAACTCCACCCTGGAGGCGGTCACAGCCGGCATGCCAATGGTGACTTGGCCAGTCACGGCAGAGCAATTCCACAACAAGTTGTTTGTGATCCAGGTGCTCAAGGTCGGGGTTGACATCGGGGTGAAGCAGTGGGGGAGGTTGTTCGGCGACAGCGTGAAGAGCGAGAGAGTGGAGGAGGCAGTGAAGAGAGTCCCGATGGGTGAGGAAGCCGAGGAAATGAGGAGGAGGGCGAAAGCACTTGTAGAGATGGCAAGAGGGGCTGTGGAAGAAGGTGGGTCTTCTTGGTCTGATTTGGAATCTCTGCTTCAAGAGCTCGGACAGCATAGATTGGCTCACAGCAAGAAGATCTAATTCATAACCTGAAGCAATCAATCTTA
>CM026416.1:13974179-13994251 GCA_014858505.1 Corymbia citriodora subsp. variegata | reverse complement strand
ATAATAAACCCTCCAAAATTATCTAAAGAGAGACAATAATTTTTATCTAACTCTATCCTGTTTCCGTTCGAGTTCAAGGGCAGGTCCATGCACGGAAGCAACATATTTGGCCCATCTGACTATCTTCAACTTCACCCGCCGATCTTCGTCAATCCCCAAACTCCTCCGGCGATAATCTCGTGCATCTACGATGGAGTTCAACGCATCGTTTTCTTCATCCAGCAGATGCAGAGGAGGTCGCTCAGCATCCATACTGAAATCCTGCCATTTGATGCCGCATTTCATGTGGTCGACGCCTGCCATTGCTAGTGCTTCGATCGACATAAAGCTTCTTTTCTATCACCCGACCTGCACAGTGTTTCTTTTCCTTTGGTGATGTTGAACAAGAGACAGAATTACCAATGTGTAGAGAGCTATATCGTGTAGTTAGAGATATTTGACGGGGAAATGCACTCTTTTATATGCGAAATGGCTCATCGACTTTTTGGGTGTTCGAGTTCGTGAGGAAGTGGGGGAAGGTCACGGCCTCACGGGTATCGCATTTTCGGGTGTTCTATTAACGTCACTACGACCGTCACCTCCCCCACGGTTACATCTCAAAAGTGCAAAGAATCAGAGAGGGACCATCTTGAAGAGGCTTCATAGCAAATTGATTCTTACTTAGACAACAATTACAGCCCGTTTCGTTGCAATGATAAAATAAGGCTGTAATTTGATAGCTTTTACGATATGTCGTTTAAGCAATGCGACACTATTACATTGTTTCGTTTCATAGATGAAAATCTAATGAATGGGGACAGCATCGGAATTCTTAAAATACGTCCAAAATCCAAATTAGATGGAATGTAAAAATTATAACTTTAATAATCAATCGTGGTGTGATTCACGAGTTTGAACCACATCTAAATTATTATGCCTAAATTTTTCACTAAATAAGATATTTATCTATGTTTTCATAGTTTGTTTATGATGTTAAATAAGATTTCGAGCACACAACATGTGATTATAATAACATAAGTATTGTGTTATTGTAGTTATTCATCGGCACCTCTCTCTCTCTCTCTCTCTCTCTCACGTACCATCATCCTTTGATGGATGGCTGCGACTCCGAGTCAAGATCGTGCGGCCTCCGCTAACTCGAATCTGGAGATAGTTGACCTTGAGGCATGTAATAAACGTGCAATGGAAGTCGTTGACGAGAGACCCGACGGCTTGAGGAATTGAACAGAAAAGTCTTATGATCGTGTGCATGGAGAATAAAAGAGAGATTCCGACGTGGATGCGTATGTCATGAAGAACGTATCGTCAAATGAATCGACAATACAAGGAGCACTTTTCTCCTTCACGGATCTCCACATTCTCGTGATATAGTTGAAAACTGCATTAGCCTTAAGAAAAGGAAGAAAAGTACCCTTCATACGAAAAAGTCAGGAAAAAACCCAGATGACTCGGGTTGGGGATGATCATGGGTTGGGTTAAATTGATTGCCGTTGTCTGAACTTTACAGGACGAGTTGGTGAAAGGACTAGGTCTCTTCGGCTTATTACGGCCCGGTCAACGCGGTCCACGAGTCTAACACATCTTCGTGTTTTTCTTTTTTTAGGATTATTGGTGGAAGATAGAGGATTGTACGCAAGACGTCAATTTGATCCTCTATATCTCATCAAGTGCAAGCAATTTCATTTTCAAGATTCATATCTAACTAGGTTTCAACTTATATCTTACCTAATTGACGATATTAATAAGATTTTTCGAGGGTCTTTGATTCACCGATTTTAGGTGAGCCTCATCATAAAAAAGGATTTTAGTTGACTCCTTCTAACCTTTCAATTTAATAGTTCTGCATAAGAATTATCAAATCAAAGCATCACTTAGGCCGTGGAAATAATAATGTCACTAAAAGTTTTATGAATTACACTTATGATCAATAGCGATTCCCTGTGAGATTGTGACTGAGGAGCTCGAAGGTTGATGTCAATCTAAATGAGATCAAGGGACACTGTTGGTTGGAAATCACAACACATGAAAATTTATAGCTTGAAGTCAGATGCACAGGAGAACCAAATCTACTTCATGAAAAATATACTTTTGGAGTTATTTTCACTTTCTTTTCCTTAAGTTACTAAGACGTTTCAATTCACTTCATTTGATCATCCCTTGCCTACCCATAGATTCCCTAAGAAACTCTTCAATTTCTTCCAAAATTAGATTATCTTTCTTCTCAAGTTTCGTGAAAGGCCACTAAAATTACCATCAATGATCTATTGATGTTCTAGTAATGGAAAGTCAATACTCCCTAGGCTTCTTTTTTTCTTTTTTGTCAGAAAGCGTCTTTCATTACTGATTCAAAGTTTGATTATAACTAAATCCAAATTCATAATATAAAATACACGAAAGAAATTGCAGGGGATAAGAGACCCGGTTCAAAGGGAGAGTGCCAGCTAAGTGGGCTTGGCTACTCAATCTGCGGCCTGATTCGTGACTCTAGGCTCATGTAGCAAATGGACACCTTCAAACTGGCCAAGCAAAATTTGACAATCCTTAACAATCGACCAAGAAGCCCATGAGCTTCCCTTGTGGCATAGAATGAAGTTCACGGCTGATAAGCTGTCAGCCACCAACTCCACGTGTAGATTAGAAGCAAGTACACCAACTAAACTAGCTTCACTTTTATCTTTCACCCATGATAGAACTTCCCTGATGGCTAGGGTTTCGGCAACAAGGCAAATGGGGCATGAACTAATCTTGCAAATTAGTCAATGAGGTTTCCTTCTTCATTTCAACAAATCCCAACTATAGATCCCTCCTTCAATGAGCTCCTCCATGCTACATCAACATTTGGCTTGAGGGATCCCAAGCGCGATTGGTTCTAGATTTCCGTCGGAGGTACATTGCTTCAACTAGCGTTCTTGTTCCATTTTGCAAATAATAGGTTCGAGAGTTCAACTTCGTCCACTATACGATTTGGTTATGGTTTCTTGTCTTCAAAAGTAAACTTGTTTTTGGCCTTCCATAGAAACCATAGGATGCTTGCAAAGCGAGCTTTGATTTGAGGACAGTTATCCAAGGTAAGAATTTCACATACCTTTTTGTCCATTTGGGAAATATTGGTTGGGAAAGTGTCGATTGTTAATTTGAAGCCTGCCCATACACTCCTAGTCCAAGCACATAGGAGGAAGAGATGTTCTGTAGATTCCAAGGCTATTTCACATAGTGGACACAGTGGCTCAGGTAATAATTTTCTTCTATGGAGATTTTCTTTTGTAGGAAGGGTGTTGTTGCAAATTCACCATAGAAAAAAATCTGATTTTTGGATAGATATGTAGTTTCTAGATCTCAGCCCACAATCTTTTGGGATTCTGATAGGATGTCAATGCTAGAAGTTCTAACTGTGTATTCCCCTGAGAACGTAACTTATTGTAGCCACTTTTTATTTGGTATGATCCCGACTTGTTTGCAATTCATAATAGTTTATTAGGTCTAGGGTTTAAACTTAGAGGTGTAGCTAATAAGTTTCCTGTACAATGTTCCTTCCGAAGGTTTCCTCCAGCAAATCAAAATTCCACTCCCCCGTTTCTTGATTAATAAAGTCACCACAAAAAGCAATTCATTTAGATTTGTAGGGCCTTCGATTTTCCCCGAAACCAACCATATGTCCTCTCTAATTTTTATGCTTTTGTCATTCCCAACTTCCCATTTTATCCCCGATTCAATAACATCCTTGCTCATTATAATACTTTGCTAGCCCCAAGACAATCTAGGTCCTCTGTTAGCACTCCATAGGCTTCCTCTATGGAAGTAAAGACCTTTGAATATTCTACTCCATAATACCTCTGGTGATTGACTTAAGTCTCTAGGCTTGTTTCTCCAACCAAGCTTTATTAAAGTCAACCAAATCTCTGAAACCTAATCCCTCTTGATCTTTCCTCGCCTTCATCAGATTCCAATTCTTCTAATGGACACCTTTATGAGTCACATTTTGTTTCCACCCAGAGGCTGAAATTTTCTTTTCAACTATCTACAAATGGAAATAGGGACTTTAAACATTAAAATAGTATATTGTGGTAGTGCTTGAATGACTATTTTAATCAAAACTTTCTTGCTTGCCTTCAATATTAACTATTCTTTCCATCTCTCTAATTTCATATCCACATTTGCTAACACTCATGAAAACATTTGTTTTTTCGTTTGACCCCAATCCGAAGGGTATCCACAAGTATTTCCCTATTTTCGCCATAATAGGCACATACAGTTCTGCTACAAGATTAAACCTCAACACTTGTAGGCAGCTTTTCCTAAAAAAATACTCTTGATTTATTGAGATTAATGGCTTGACATGATGCGAAACAATACTGGTTAAGAATTTTTGCATGATTTTGTGCATCCTAGATAGTGCCATCTAGGAAGAAAATAGTATCATCCGCAAACGAAAAATGTGAGAAGTGGGGCAATGGGAATTTAGCTTGATTCCTTTGATAGGTCCATCTAGCACCGCTTTGGACATGAGGGTAAATAATGTGTTAGCCATAATGATAAAGAGGTAGGGAGATAAAGGGTCACATTATCTAATACCACGGGATGTCTAAAATGCTTCAGTATAGTCCCCATTTACTTTGATTCTAAAAGATGCCGAAGAAATGCACTACTTGACTAGAGAGACCCATTTGTCACATAAATCCATTCTCAGCATATAATCACATAGGAAATCTCATTTCACCCTATCATAAGCTTTTTGCATATCTAATTTTAGCATCACCTTTCTTTCTTTTTCTAACTCTTAGTTGGTGTAAGACCCCTTGGACAATGAAAATGTTTCCTTGGATTTGTCTACCTCCTATAAAGGCACTTTGTTCTAGGCAAATAATACTTGGGAGCCAAGGTTTTAATCTATTCACCATAACCTTAGCAATGATCTAGGGTTAGAACAATAGGAGTACTATAACTTTCGTACAGCGCTCACTTTGGTGCCAAAACTTTTTTTTCGTTCACTTGAGTGATAAATTGAAGTGAAACCATTCAGTTAAGTGCCACTTCCGGCCAAAATGCATACATGGATTTTTTTAATGATTTTCCTTTTTTTAAAATAATTTTCGACGCCGACGTGCTTTCCGATAGTGACCTTCGTTGGCCAACATGGATTCTTCGTGCAAAACAACACCGTTTGTCCTCATTTCATCTCTTTTCTTTTTGCCCTTTTCTCTCTCTTTTTTCTTTAGGGCCAGCAAGGGTCACTTCGCCGGGCCTAAAGAAAATAAAGCAAAACAAAATCAAAAAAATTTCAAAAAATTAATGAATATATTAAAATATTGTTAACCGGTAGCCACGTCAACATTTCCAACGGTCAAGTCAGCTTTTCTAGCGACCACATCAACTTTTTCGGTGGCCACATCGAGAGTGGCACTCAAGTAAACATTTTTTTAAACTTGTGGTACTCAAGTGAGCGAAAAAAAAAGTTTTGGCATCAAAGTGAGCGCTGTATGAAAGTTATGGCACTCCTAGTGTTCTAATTCCCAATGATCTTATTATTAAAGTTGCAAAGACTTTATAGGTCTATACTGGGACAAATTCTCTAGATTTGTGACTTTGGGGATAAGGGTAAGCTGAGTGTCATTCATATCAGAGTTGAAAGTACCTTGTTCAAAGAAGGAAACCACCATTCTGAATACATATCTTCCTGAATTACAGTCCAATTACTATAGTAAAACAAGCTTTAATCCATCCAACCCCAACACCTTTGTATGTCCCATTTGAAATACTATTGTTCGCACCTCTTCCCTAGTTATTGGCCTCACTAGGGCTTCATTAATATCGCATGTAACTACCCGAGGGCATTCCTCCAATATGGCACAGTAATTTCTAGATCCGACTAACGAATACAAAAACTTGTAAAACTCCGAAATATGGTGCTTAAGTTCAGTAGGATCTTGACTCCAAGTATAATCGTCTATACTTAGCATAGAAATTTCATTCAATTGCCTTCGTTGGATAGTAGTAACGTGGAATTATCTTGTATTCCTATCCCCCCCATTTCATCCAATTGATTTTGAACCTCATGCTCCAATACATTTCTTCTTGCTGCCATAATTCTTCGATTTACTCCACAATCTTCATGTACTCCTCCCTATTTGATGCCCCTTCATCAGTGTTTGTTAATTCTGTCAGTTTTCCTTTAAGGAGATCAATTTAATGAATAGCATTCTTAAAATTCTTTCTACTCCAACTCCTTAGCTCCCTTACCACCCTTGCCGTCTTGTCCACTATATCCTCCTAGCTACCCTCATCGTCTTCCCAAGCCTTTTTAACAACTTCTAAACATTCTGGCTTGTCTAGCCAATATGCCTTGAACTTAAAAGGTTTCTATTTTCTGGAAATAGCTCAATGTAATGATAAAAGGACCGGGCTATGATCTGACACAATCACAGGAAGAGCAAACACCTCAGCATTCAAAAATAAGATCCTCCATTCAATGTTACATAGGGCTCTATCTAATATCTTATTTACTAAATGTTCCCCTACTCTTTTATTTGTCCATATATAGGCACAACCCTTACTCTCCATATCTATAAAAAAAAATAGGAATCCACAAACTCCCTAAACGCCACCATCTTATATCAATCTACCTCTCGCTTGCCAATTTTTTCCCAATGATACAAGACTTCATTGAAATCACCAATACATAACCATGTGAAATAATTGGGATGATTACAATTCCTCAAAGTCCACCATAATGTAATTCTATCCTAAAAGTTTGTTGGCACATGGAAAAAGGAAATTCTTATTAAAATGCCGCTACCAAGATCACCTCAATTAACTTAGTTTGAATTGAACTCCACTTCAGCTGTCACATCATCATCCCACATAAGTGCCAAGCCTCCTGCAATACCAACTAGATTGATAATAGCAAAAAATCTGAACTAAAGGCACTTTGTTAGATGCTTAACCATCTCTTATCTATTCTTGGTTTCCATAAGGAATGCTAAGTTGGGTACTTCACAAGCCACGAAGGCTTTGAGATGTTGGACTGTCAAGGGATTGCCCAGTCCTTGACAATTCCAACTTACAATTTTCATATCTTTGATGGTGGCTTATTAGGGCTAACCACCAAACCCCGAGTATGCTCTCCTTCCCACATTTGAACGGATGTTTCTAAAAGATTCCCCTCATCAATCGAAGTTTCTTGGTTCCTTCTAATTTCATAAGGAGTAAATCTTTATTGTTTTTTCACAACTTGTGTTTTCAATACAACTTTACCTTTTTTGGTTGACCCTGTGCTTTTCTTCTGGCTAGATGTGATCAGGTACATGTCCTAAGATTGATGAGTTCATTTTCCTTTGGATTGGGAAGCATAAGCTAGCATATATCCATCAACTTTTACCTCATTAGCTGGCGGATTGTATATGACTAGAGCTTTTCATTTGACGGTGAAATGTCATTGTGCAGGGTCCCTTCAACCGAATGGATGGGAGTTTCAAGCACCATTTCTTCTTCAACAAAGGCAGGCTCAATTTGCCCGAAGAAATTTTTCCAGTAGGGGCTTAATTCTTTTACCTTGGCCTTAAGCCATGACCCATACCTCCTAGGTTTGTCTCGAGGTAAACCTAACTCCTCATATGGAATTTTTGGACAAGAACTTGCATAATGACCTATGCAACCACATGAATAATAGTAATGTGGTAGTTTTTCATACTTAAAATCGATTCACCATTTCTGCCCCCTAGATTTATGACCGTTCTAGTTTTAAGGGGTTTTTGCAAGTTCAATCTAACTTTAGCTTTGCCAATTTTACTTGAACTATTGTTCCTTGCCTCAATCTTCACTTTCTCCACTTTGCCAATTTTCCTTGCGATTTGCCTAATTGCTTCTTCTGCAATCGCAACCCAAGGAAGCCCCAATAAATGCACCCAAAATGCATAGTGAGTGAAATCATAATAGTGCTATGTGATTTTTGGTTACCTTCTTGTAGAACAAGGAGATTGCTCGCTAATGACCAAGGTCCTGACTCTGGCACTCTCTCCTTCTCTTCAGCCAAATTAAAGGTGAATAAGAAAAACCTTTGTTCAATTATTTTTCATTTTACTGTCTCAATCTTCCAAGCTCTCTTCATCGTACTGAAGAAAGCATGAAAATCAACATTAGGTCTAGAAAAAAGCTTTCCATAAAGAAGAAGTTGATTTTCCTAGTTTACAAGGTATGGGATGATTGCATTAAGCTCTGTGATGTCTTTTTCAACCCACAAATCACCCATTCTTCTGCATAATGTTGCCATATGTAGGTGGTTTTCCCATTCTCCTTCCATTTTCTTTCAGGAATCAGTTAGTATAGGGTGTAAATATGATGGGTAATATCATGGAGACAATAATTGGGAAATTTGGGTTGGCTTGGTGGAATTTGAAATCAACACTATTTATTCACTTTTAGGTGTAAGGGTCAAGAAGAGGGGAGGAGATGGACGACTAGGAGTGGAGCTAATCTAGTGGGTGTTTAGTTAAACCTGCCATGGAGGCAATGGCACAAAGGGGAATAGAACAGTAGGGTTTCTGAAGGAAAGAATGGATGGGGAAGAGGAAGGGCCTAACACAATGGCTACTGGGAAGATTCTTCCGTGGAGACACACGATAGGGTGAGGGATTGAGAAATTAGGGTTTCAAAGAAAAGCTATCACCTTGTGGGATAGAGAGGAAGCTCACGTAGGATGAGAGAGAGGACCAATGGAGAGGAAGGCGCTTCCGATCAAGGCTTTTGGAGTCATTTGTAGTTCCCTAGGCTATTGATCCAATGCAAAAGCTATTACCAAGCTATCTAGATAATTGTAATTTCATAAAAGGGAATTATGTGTATAAGTGTGTAACTTCACATTGTCTCTTTGAATTGGAGAGTGCCTCTTCATTTTGGGAAAATTTTAAAAAAGACCATGAATCAATGTCATTTTCTCAAAATAAAATTTAAAATGAACCTTATTTCAAATAAAAGTTACTTGCCATCAGCATCATACATACTCTCCATGCCTTTGATGGATGTTGTGATTCCTTGACGAGGTTGTGTGGTCTCCATGATGGTCCCTTGCCATTAGCACCATGCTCTCCATATGGATGGACACGACTTCTAGGCAAGGCTATGCAGCCTCCATGGCCTTGAATTTGGAGGTCATGACCATCAATCTAAGGCATGACTCTTGATCATTGGTCATGCCACTTTGTCATGGGGACAATGAATGCTCAGTTATCAATATGAACAACGAGCATGGCTATTAAACAGCATTAGTGCTCACATCAGCATTTTTCACACATGATTTGAAGAGAGCCCTTGCAATGATTGGCATTTGAAAATTTAAGATACTTTATTGAACAAAAAATGTAAACGTATTCAATTGAAGGAAGGACATAAGATAAACAACGGCTGCAATTTTTTTAACATACAGTAATAATCTATATTTGATATTTTTAATCCAACTATTCCTGGTTTTCAAGTAACACGACATGATGGCAGTGTCATCATGTGTTAAGGAACCTGTAGTATTTTGCTTTTTTTTTTTTTGTTCTTCTAGCTAAAATCCAATTGCAATGTACATAAAAAGTTCAAGACAACCTGCTTGATCCATAAATCGGAAAAACATTAAAAAAAAAAAAAAAGAGCTGAAAAAATTGGCTGGAAAGGAATTTGAGAAAAGTCTGGTTGCCTTTCGAATTAAAACTTTGACGTTGACCTTGATCCATATTATAAAACGTGTAGCAAAAGTGCTTGAGAAGGAATCCGCCCGCACGAGGATTTGAACAGAAAAGTCTAATGATTGTATTCATGATGATAAGAAAAGAGGGATTACGACGTGGATGCGTATGTCATGATGAAATACGAGCACCTTTTTCCTGTGCGGATCTCGACATTCTCGTGTAACAGTCGAAAAGCGCATTGGCAAAAAAAAATAATAATAATAAATAAGAAAAGGACCGTTCAAACGAAAAAGTTAGAAAAAAACCTTAATGGCTCGGATCGGGTTAAATTTACTGCCGCTGTCTCAACTCCGCAGGACTTGCTGGGGAATGGATTAGGTCTCTTCGGCCTATTATGGGCCAGTCAACACGGTCCACGAGTCCGACACATCATGGCATAAGTACAGCGAGAGTATCAAAACTTGGCACGAAATGACATTTAAGTGTCAAAACTTATAAACGATATACTTAAGTGCCACTTTTAGAAAAAAAAAATGGATCACTTAAGTGTCAAGTCGCTGGAACCCTGCCGGAAATCTTACGTTGCAATTTTTTATTAATTTTTTTGCCTACGTGGCTTGCCGGAAATTGAAATGACGAAAAATCAACGCAAAACGACGTCGTTTTTGCACTAATGTGGATTTTAAAATTTATTAATTAAATAATTAAAAATATATATTATTATAAAATCAATTTTATTTAAAAAAAAAAAAGGAGAGAAGGGGATCAGCAAGGGATGTGCAGCCCTCGTCGCCGTCGCCGCCGCCATCGCCACCCCACCCTCGTTGGGAAGGGCCGGCGACGATGGGTGAGGGTCGGCCGAGGTTGCCGGGCCCCGGTTAGCCTGTGACGAGGGCTCACAGGCCCTTGCCCAGATCTGGGGCGAGGGTCGCGACCCTCCCCTAGATCCCGCGAGGGTTGCTGGCCCTCGCTCAGCCGAGCCAAGGGCCGCCGGCCACCCAGACCGCGCCAGATCTAGGCGGCCGACAGCCCTTGGCCCGGCTAGGCGAGGGCTTGTGGGCCCTTGCCGTAGGCCGGCCGGGGTCGCTAGTCGCTGGTCGGGACCCGGCAACCTCGGCCGACCCTCGCCCACCATCGTCGACCTTTTTCGGCAAGGGTGGGGCGGCGATGATGGCAGCAACAAGGGCTGCACAACCCTCACCAATCCCCTTCTCTCTCTCTCTTAATAAAATCAATTTTAATTTTTTAAAATCTGACGTAGACAATTTTTTTAAAAAAAATTGCCACGTGGATTTTTTATTTTGAAAAAAATACTCCGTCAGCAAATGAAGTCGCCGGAAAATGGAATTTGGTCAAAATTTTTCACCATTGGCACTTAACTGATCCATTTTGCTTCGATTTTGGCACTTAAATATCCCTTTGTGCCAACTTTTGGCACTCTAGAGGTTCGTATCTTGATACATTGTAGTGCGTTTTCAAGACTTTTGGTGAAAGAGAGAGGATTATACGCATGGCATCGGTTTGATCAACTTCATTTTCGCAATACATATGTAGTTAAGTTTCAACTTACATCCTACCTAATTCAAGAGATTTGTAAGATTTTTCAAGAGTCTAATTTACCAAGTTTAGGTGAGCCGCATCATAAAAAATAATTTTAGTCGGCTAATTCTAAACTTCCAATTTAATAGTTCTGCATAAGAATAATCAAAGCATCACTTAGGCTGTGGAAATAATAAATGTCACTAAATTTTAAATTGATTACACCCATGATCAAGAGCGAACCCCCATGAAATTGTGGCATACTCGAAAGGTTGATGGCGATTCATATGAGATCGAGGGACACTATTAGTTGGAAAATTGCAACCCACGAATATCCCGAAACATGTAGTTGGATGCGCAAGAGAACCAAAATCTTCTTCGTGAAAAACTTACTCAGTTTGGAGTCATTTTTGCTTTCTTTTCCTCAAGTTGCTAAGACATTTTAATTCAATTCGCTTGATTGCCTCTTGCCTATTCATAGATTCCCAAGAAATTATTCAATGTTTTTCCGGAAGCAGATGATCCTTCTTTCTCCTTACCAAGTTATGTGAGCAGCCACTAAAAGTACCATCGATGAACTATTGCTAGAATCTAGTGATTGATATTCTAGTAGTTATGGAAGGTCAATACTCAATATGCAATTGAAACTGTGGCTCTTCATACTATATAGTTGTGCAAAAGCTTTTACCAAGCTATCTATATTACTGTAATTTCATAAAAGAAATTATCTATATAACTGTAAGAGTGTAACTTCTCACTGCCTCTTGAAGTGGAGAGTGACACTTCATTTTCATCATTGCAAGCTAAACTTTAAACTGCAATAAGTAGCCTCATCCAATACAAATTCATTCATGGAGAAAGTTGATTTAAATGGAAGGAAGACTGACGGACGTGGACATGCAACACAAAATCAAATTTCAAAGCACCGATCTTCTGGAAAGGACACGACGATTGGTGGGTCTTCTTTGAAGCAAAAAATCCCTTGGTTTTCCCCTTTTTAAAGGTTATAATAGATAATCACTCAAAACTAGCTCACGACTTGAAGTACGGATGTGAATTGCATACGGGAGCTCAAGGCATGCCTAAATGATGGGTCGAGATAAACCCACCTTTCTTGGAACCAAGCATATATGCAGGCTCAGTCGGGCACGCCAAGCGATGTGGAATTTTGCACTTGCTTTAGGCCTCTTTTTATTCTTTTTTCTCTTTTATATAAGTGATAGATTAGGAACAAGCCGTAAAGAATTGACGAAATTAGGTCACAAGCTCGAGGAACACAGGGGAAGGGCATATCGGGCCTTGCCTTCCGCGAAACCGGGCATATGTGTATATATATTTTCTCACTTGTATACAGTCAAGCGATGGGAGACATTATCAGTCCAAAGGCCTCTTTTTTATGTAAGTAATAAACTAATAACGAATCATGAACGATCAGATTGATTAGATTAACTCACAGGTTAGAGGGATAGATACAAAATGCATATAAAAAGCACAAGGCATGCGGAAAAGGTGAGTGCTTTGGCATGAAGTGACTAAGTCATTAATGGTTTGATCATCTACTTGGCCACGTTCACGGAGACTATCTAGACTGGATTTACATGAGCATAAGATGTCAAATGAGAGGAGGACAGTTGAAACGTGCTCTAACTTAAAGGGTCTTAGCCTTGGCCAGAGTTCACTGCACGGATATTTGTCGGAGCTTCCGACATATTTGGGCATAAATCTATGGAATCAATAGAAACATGTCTAGAATATGTTTAAATATGATTATTAAAATAAGGGGGGATTGCTATGTTTTCCTAACCTCGAGAGCATCATCACTCCCGGACCTACTTCACAACAACATTAGAGTCTTTTGGCAATGGCAACGACAACGACACCAATAATTTCAAGAGACTCCAAAATTTATGTAGCAATTTTTTTGGAAGGGGGGGGGGGGGGGGGGTTGTGTTCTCTAACTTAAACGGTTGCTGTGGATTGATTTTAACCTTGGCCAGAGTTCATTGCACCCGGCATTCATTGGAGCTTCCAACACATTTGGGCATAAATCTATGGAAGCAATAAAAACATGTCACATGGCATCAGAGTTAGAGGTCTTGAGTTTAACTCTTTTCAAGCACCATTTGTTTCTCCAATTAAAATTTCAAGCTTAGTATTAAGCAAAAGATTAGACAAGCATAAGGGAAAGTGTTAGAATATTTAAATAATAAACCATGCATTTATTTAACAACTTAAACTTTTAGAATAATTGACAGTTGTCCCATAAAATTTCACATCTATAATATGTTTAAATACAATTATAAAAAAGAAGAAGAAGAGGAGGAGGAGGAGGAGATTGCTATGTTTTCCTAACCTCGACTGCATCATCATTCCCGGACCTACTTCACAACAACATTGAAGTCCTTTGACAACGACACAAATAATTTCTAGAGATTCTCCATGATATATTTTACAAATTTTGGGGGGGAAAGGGGGGGGGGGGCATGAAGGAAGAAAGATCGCTAAGTTATTTCACTTCTATCTTGGAGTATGTCACCTTTCCAAATTGAATTCTATTAAGTGATGGAAGAAGATGCTAATATATTGGCATTTTCTGTTTCCACATGAGCAATTAGCATTTAGAGTCCTAACCTCTAAATATGAACAATTAGCATTGTTGACAGTTGTTCCACAAAATCTCATATCTATAATATGTTTAAATACAATTAAAAAAAGAAGAAGAAGAAGAGGAGGAGGAGGAGGAGATTGCTATGTTTTCCTAACCTCGACTGCATCATCGTTCCTGGACCTACTTCACAACAACATTGGAGTCCTTTGACAACGACACAAATAATTTCTAGAGATTCTCCATGATATATTTAGCAAATTTTTGGGGGGGAAAGCGGGGGACCACGAAGGAAGAAAGATTGCTAAGCTATTTCACTTCTATCTTGGAGTCTGTCACCTTTCCAAATTGAATTCTATTAAGTGATGGAAGAAGATGCTAATATATTGGCATTTTCTTTTTCCACATGAGCAATTAGCATTTAGGGAAACGAGAAACTTCTTGTTAGCTATGCTCGATAAGGAGTATCTATGGATCACAGGTGAAGGAGGTACTTCTAAATTAAAGTCTGGATAGATTTTTACTTTTAACCTAATTTAAATCTTTCGGTAAACATCTTTTTCTAGCTCGAAGCACTCAAAACTTTTAAAATGTACATGCATTAGCATATAAATTGACATATAATTTTGTCGATAAAAAAAATTTCAAATAATTTTACATTTTAGTGGGAAAATGAAAGTAACTTTTTGCTTCTTGAAAAACACAAACAAAGAGGCCCACTATTAATGAGACGTTATTGTTTGATCTTGAGACCATATGGACAGATAAGAATACGCATAATAGAATTGTGTAATTTCTATATATGAGGAGTACGTGAGGTATTTGTAGGTGTTATAGTATGACTATATAATGTGACAAAATATACAATATCAATTATAATCAAATACGATCAAACAAGAATAAGCACAATCAAAAGAGATATTAAGAATCTCCTAAATATCTCTAATATGCTCCCCACAAACTCAAGGTGACATAGAAAAAATCAATTGAAATTTGGGAAAAAAAATCCAAAAAGATGCTTACATTGGTGTGCCTTAGTAAAGATAAGCATTTTGATTGATTGATGAAAGAGAGACAGATGAACAATGCCATGAAGTATAATGTTGCTCATGAAAACATCATTATGTGCTTATGGATACATTTTGATTATTGCAATAAATGATTATCCCACCACTTCGCAACTATAGTGATTTTGATCTCATATTAGCAAGAGCCCAATATTCTATTTCCATACTGAATTGAGTGACAATGATTTGTTTTTTTATTATGCTATGAACCGTCTTACCTAGAAAAAGGACACAATAGCATTTGTGGAGCGACAATCTAAAGGAATGCTTGCTTAGTCAACATCTAAATTAGCTTGCAACTCTAAGGTAGACTAAGCAAAAAAGTGAAGGACATGAAATATGGTACACTTTAGATAACAAAGAATCTGAAGAGCTAAAAGAAAGTGAATTGTAATGGTGCGGTCATGAATTGATTGACAATGTGAATAGCATAGGTGATATCAATGATCATTTATAATTGCATAAACAAGTTTACTAACCACTTATCGATAGAGTGTATAGTTTGGAAGATGAGTCGTTTAGTTGTCATCAATTTCGCATTAGTCTCATGAGGAGTTATAACAATCTTGTTATCTACTTTAGAAAGAGGATTAGTGTAATGTTTTGCTTGAGAAAGATAATACTTGAAGGAATCCAAGTCATTTTAAACTCTTGGCTGAGATATTGAGCTTTGTAATGCCAATATGACCATAACTAGTAATAACCGTGTCATATACATATAAATGCAGCAAAATATACTCACGAGATGGTTGCCAAACATAGAGAACATGATCACGGGGACTGGATGTAAAGCCAAGACATTTGATGATCAAGCTAAACTTGGAATATGGTACACAATGAGCTGATTCAGTCCACAATAGTACTCAATGCAATCGACATAGACTTCCTGAATAAGGGTACCATTGAGGAATGCATTTTTAACATTTATTTGGAACAAAGACCATCACTTAGTAAAGGTGATGACAAGAATAAGTTGAACAAGTGTAAGATATGTAACATGAGCAAAAGTCTCATCAGTCATTTCGATGCTCTGAGTAAAATCTTTTGTTATTAGCGAGTTTTGTTGGGTTCCATAGTATAATTTGTCTCTGCTTTAATCTTAAGCACTCATTTACAACCTACGCAGACATTCCAAGGAGCTAATCAACCAAATCTCAAGTTTCAATTTTGTGTAAGCCTATAACTTATTTATCATCACCTGCTTTCAAAGAGAATTAGTGCCATCTTCTTTATAAAAGTGAGGCTCACAAAAAAAAAGGCAATAATAGAGTAACAATGGAAATCATGAACGTAAATAAAAGGTTAACTTGGACGGTGGAACAATGAACCGGATAAGAGGCAAGGGTGGAGAATTCTTAAAATGGTGCATACATGTAAGGAGCTGCTAAAGTGGTATCACTAGGAGACTGGCATCATGGGTAGGAGAAGACAACTGCGGAGATGAAGGTTTAGAAACCACTAAAGATTAAAAAAATATTGGTACATTTCTTTTTAGGGATAATGCCACGAAAAACCCTAAACTTTACCCTCTGTGACAGATTTACCCTGAACTTTTTTTTGTGACATAAAAAACCCCAAACTTTGCCCCGTGTGACACATTTACCCTAAACTTTTTTTTCTGCCACAAAAAATCCTAAACTATGCCACTTGTGACAATTTTACCCTGAACTATATTACTTATGACAAATTTACCCTAAAGTTCTTTAGCTGAAGGGCATTTTTGTCATTTTTATTTTTTTTTATTTTTTATTTTTTTTATCGAAGTGGAAACCGGCGAGGCCATCCTCACCGGCGCCGGAGTCCGGCGAGGGTCGCCCAGGCTTGGGCGGCCCTCGCCCAAGCCTCGCTGGGTGAGGGCGACCCAGGCGAGGCTTGGGCGGCCCTCGCCGGCGTCGGGCGAGGGCCGCCCAGGCCAGATCGGGCCAGGGCGACCCTCGCCAGCGTCCGGCGAGGGCGGCCCGAGCCAGATCTGGCCTGGGCGGCCCTCGCCCGACGCCGGCGAGGGTCGCCCAGGACTGGGCCGCCCTCGCCCGATGCCGGCGAGGGTCGCCCAGGCCTGGGCCGCCCTCGCCCGACGCCGGCGAGGGCTGCCCAGGCGACCCTCGCCGGCTTCCTCTTCAATAAAAAAAGAAAAAAGAAAAAAATAGAAAATGACGAAAATGCCCTTCAGCTCAAAAACCTTTTGGGTAAATTTGTCATAAGTGATATAGTTCGAGGTAAAATTGTCACAAGTGGCATAGTTTAGGGTTTTTTGTGGCAGAAAAAAAAGTTTAGGGTAAATGTGTCACACGGGGCAAAGTTTGGGGTTTTTTGTGTCACAAAAAAAAGTTTAGGGTAAATTTGTCACAAGGGGTAAAGTTTAGGGTTTTTCGTGACATTAACCCTTCTTTTTATGAGTGCTTGTATGAAGCGTCCTTCTAATTACAATTTTTTTCGAGTCTTTAAGCAATGTTTGTTTTGGTCATATTCTACTAAATAAAACACAAGATGTTAGAACTTTGTACCCATCTCAAAAGTTTAAGTTGATAGTTGGAGGAAAACTACATTTATATAGAACATACAAACCATGTAGATAAGCAATTCATGAAATTTTTAATACCCCATCTTACACGTAAACCAGATTAGGTACAAACACATAAAATTTAATAAATGAGAGACCACACGTGAAAATAAACTAGGATAGAACATGGCTAAGATACCAAGGTGAGAGTACGCAAAAGAGAATAATGAAGAGTAAATTAGGTATTTACAGATTTCATAGAATGATTATCTAATGTAACCAGATATTATTATATTAATTATTATATATACCATGAATCAAGGATATGGCTCATTCCTCATAATGCACCAACTTTAGCCTAGATTTTAATTTTGGCCTTGACCATTTTCATATCATAAGCATAAACTTAAATTCAAGTCCCAATTTTGGTCCAAACTTTTTTTTGTCTCTTAAAAAGCCACAACTTCATTCACTACCCACATCTAGACCCCATCAAGTTCCGTTCAATGTTATTGTTAAAAATTCAACGTGTCATTCACTAACACATGGAATAACGTGCTACATCTTTAATAGCATCATTAGACAAAAATTTGGTAAGGGCCAAATTTAAGTATTGATTAAAAATTTGTGCTTTTCACTAAGACAGAAAGAGTTTTGGTTAGAATTGGAACCAATTCTAAATTTGGTTTTTTTATGAGATGGAAAAAAATGTTTGAGCTGGTTTTTTTTTAAAAAAACTCATACTCCAAATCTAGCTTAGACATTGTGCTTTTTAAGGAAATTGGATCATTAAGGATATGCATAATTAAACAAGATATGGAGATTATTATGAGTCTCCTCATGTGACTCACATAATGAATGAATATTATTCAATAATCTTTATAGAAAGTGCTATCGTCTCGCTTACTTTTGTGGACATTCTAACTAAAATCTAACCATCGGGGTTGCCTTAAGGGTCACCTTTCCCATAGAGGTGGGAATTCAATTTCCCACATTCTCAAGAAGCTGGGGCTGAGGTTAGAGATATTTAGTTTGAGAGTATATTAAGGGCTTATTTGGTAACCATTGTACTTTCGAGAACAATATCTGAGTATTTAAATGTGTTTGGTAAATTATTCAAAATTTTTATTCTCGGAATATAATTGCGTTCTGTAGGAGTTTTCAATTTTTTTATTCTTTTATTTTTAAATATTTTTTATTATAATTTTCTTATATTTCTCTTTTGTTTTCTTTTTCTTTTTCCCTTTTCTCTCCTTATTCCTCGTTTAGTAGGTGATCATTGCCACCAGCGATAGCCGGTAAGTAGTTAGGCAAGGTCTGGTGAGCTCAACGGTGGTGGCTGGGGAGCCGCAATGGGGCGGCGATAAAGTGGTAGTGGGTTGGGAGGAGGAGGAAGAAAAAGAAGAAAGGGAAGTGAAAAAAGAGAAGAGAGGAAAATTAATTGTCAAAATTATTTCCAGGAACAAGAAGTAACTTTTTTTGTTCTTGATTTTATTTTAATTCTATTCTTAGGAATAAAAAACTTACTAAACAGGTTTTTATTCCAAATTTGTTGTCGGGAATAAAAGAATAAAATCGGTTGTTCTAAGATAGGTCACCATATAAGTCTTAAGAGCTAGAGTATGGCATATATAAAAAATATAAAAAAATAAAAACTAAAAGCTTCAAGTGCTCCGGCCATCGGCTCTTTCTCAACCTCCGTCTCGAGGGCCGCCTCGGCTCTTTCTTTATCCTTTGAGTCTGAATCACGGAAATTCCTTTTTAATTTTGCAGATTGCCTCGATCTCACCGTATCTGCTCCATCCAATCACGTCAGATTCTTGAGAAAAGAGGAAAACCTCTTCGTTTCTCGATCAAACCCACCATTTTTCTCGATCAAATCCGTCCTCCAAAGAGAACCCAGTCCTCAAGAAACCTCAAGGAGCATGCCCGCAGCAAAAGACTGAACAAGAGGAACCGAATCTTGATGGCCAAGTGCTTCAGCCTCACGGCGTTAAGGGACAGATGGTTTCGCTTCTCCTTTTTCCTGGCGGGCCTGAAATCGACCACCACCGACCTCGGCGACGGCACGGTCATGCACTGTTGGGTCCCCAAGACGTGCGAGCCCAGCAAGCCCAACTTGCTCCTCCTGCACGGCATCGGAGCCAACGCAATGTGGCAGTGGAACGAGTTCCTCTCGTCCTTCCTCCCCAGATTCAACGTGTACGTGCCTGATCTCTTGTTCTTCGGCGATTCCTACACGACCCGGCCCGAGCGGACCGAGCAGTTCCAGGCGCAGTGCGTCGCAGGTAGGGCTGTCGATTTGCTGACGCGACACGGTAGCCCATGACTCGAGCAAGACTGACTCGAATTACCATGTTGACCCGCTTTGCAGGAGTCTTGGAGGCTCAGGGAGTGAGGAAACTGAACGTGGTAGGGTTGAGTTACGGCGGGTTCGCGGCGTACAGCTTGGCGGCGCAGTTTCCGGAGATGGTGGAGAACTTGGTTCTGTGCTGTGCGGGTGTGTCTCTGGAGGAGAAGGACATGGAGGATGGGATGTTTCAGGTGAGCCAATAAACAGTAGACGGGCTAGTTCCCTTGATGATACTTGTGTGTATTTCATGTGGAGTTCATTGCTTGTCTTACCGTTTCTTGATGCTTGTGATAGTGTAACTAAGTTGAGTCTAGGTGCAATGTCGTCTCAGCAGGTGAAG
>CM026416.1:13901229-13971512 GCA_014858505.1 Corymbia citriodora subsp. variegata | reverse complement strand
CCCCCCCCAAACAAATTCATTCACTTATGTGAATGATATGAGTGGATCATATTTAAGGAAAATATTGGAAAATATTTTCCGAATAAATAATTTATTAGAGAGGGAGCGGGTATGTTTCACGAAAGATAAATGATTTGAAAAAAAAATTTCCTAAAAAATGATTTGCTTACATCATTCACAAAAATGAATGAATGAATTGAGAGAGTGAGAGAGAGAGAGAGGTGTGAGGTTTCATCCACACAAGTCATAGACATCCCGACTAATGAAATTGGCGTCGTTTTCAAAGTAATTGTTAAGAATTCCAAGCCTTGATTTCTTTAATCAAAGAGAATTGCACAATGAAACTTTAATTTTGAATTGTGTTGAATTCTGAATCGCTAGATTGATTTTTAGAGGCTGTTGAGCTATGAAATTATATTGTACAGAAATTTTAGGATGTTGTGCAGTAGTGCTTGATTTGGAGCTACAATCTGGTTCCAGTGAAATTGTGAAGTTTGCAGCGCACTGCTAGGTGTTTTCCCATCCTCGCCATTGTTAGGGTTGGAGGCAACTTCTCCTTTTAACTATGTTAAGCTAGCTTGCGATGACTCAGGACCTACTAGAAAGGGCATTGGTATCTAACCGTTTTAAATTCGGCTCGCGATGGCAATAAAGTGGACAACAAGAGTTGTTCTACTTTGGTCGTGCTCTTTGTCAGCGCATCCAAAGTGGTCTTGTCATTGAATAAGCTTAGTTTACTTGATTCTTAGCTAGCATAGTTATCTATTTGATTTTGATATTTGTTTCTCACTAAATTGATAGGATTTCAAGTTTTTTTTCGCTCGAGATATTTTATTGTTAATTTCCCATTTTAATGTGAATAGTGTGTATCTCTATGATGATTTATGAACTCAACTCTTGAAATACGATAGGAATTAGATGTGCCATAAGTTATGAAAGAGGCTCACACAATCTATATTTATTAAGACAAAAAAATGATGTTTAGAGTATATTTGTTACATAAAATTGGATCAAACATTGATTATCTTTTTGGTTATTTGAATTGGCATGGTAAAACATTTCTTGAAATAATTTGTGAATTTGATTGTTTATGAAATGCTTTGAGAACTGCTATACAAAATGTATTCTGCTAGATGAAATAAACTATGAAAGATTATTTATTTTGATTTGTGAATTCAATTTAGAAAAGGATTAATACCACAAAAAATCCCAAACTGTTATACTAGTGACAAATTTACCAAAAATTAATTTTTTGACCACAAAATTTCAAAATAGTACACCCATGACAAATCTATTCCAAAATAATTTTTTGACTAACAAAAACCCGAAACTAACACACCCATGACAAATTTATTAAAAACTAATTTTTTAACCAACACAAACCCCAAACTAGTACACCCGTGACAAATTTATCATTTGTTAACTTTAGTTAAATTTACTATTAATATGGGTAACAGATGGTGATGTGTTATGGTATATGGAAATCCATAGAGTTTAATGCCACGACAAATTATAAATCTATCACATGTGTATTGTTAAATTTATTATAAGGATAACGTTAAATTTGTCACATGTATATTAGTTTGAGATTTTTTGTGATATATACCCTATGAATTTCCATGTGAACTTATCACGTCACCATATCCCATTACCATGTGTTATCTAGATCACCAAATCTAATGACTAAATTTGATAGGAGCTGATAGAAGATAAATATATCACAAGTATACTAGTTTTTGGTTGTTGGTGGTCAAAAAATCAGTTTAGGATAAATTTATTACAGGTGTACTAATTTGAAATTTTTTGTTGTCAAAAAATTAGTTTGAAATAATTTGTTATGAGTATATCAGTTTGGAGTTTTTTTATAGTAAAAATATTAGTTTTTGGTAAATTTGTCATATGTATACTAATATGGATTTTTTTCGTAATATTAACCTTTAAGAAAATGGATTTTGGATTGGTTACGTGAGTTGTTGGAGGACTAGTTAAGGGTTTCGTAGTCATTATTCCTATGTTTGGAACCCATTGAGGGGTTACATATGCATATTGTCTAAGGACGTCCTATTTGGGCTAAACCCCCCACTGATAAAAGATAGAGTGATATCCCAAATGAGAGTCTTAGGGCCTGTTTGATAACTAGCCAAATAGTGAAAATTTTTATTTTTTTGTTCTCGGGAGTAGATTTGGAACATAAATCCATTTGTTAAAATTTTTGTTCTCGAGAATAGATTAGGAACGGAATCAAGAATTAAAAAAAAAAGTTACTTCTTGTTTTAGGAACAATTTCAAGAATCAGTTTTTTTCATTTTCTTTTTTTTCTTTTCTCTTTCTCTTTCCTTTTCTTCTTCCTCCCTCAACCTACTGCCACCCCATCGCCGCCCACCGGCTACCGTCGCTAGTGCTGGCGATGGCTGGCAAGTGGCTAGGTGAGGTCTAGTGAGCTCGCCGAAGGTTCACCTGACCACTAGCAAGCTCGGCCTCGCAAATCTAGGTGAGGCCGAGCCTTGTCGGTGGCCAAGTGAGCCTCACCTAGCCCGGCGAGCCTCACCGGGCCATCGGCGAACCTTGCCTAAGCGGCGCAAGCCTTGCCCAGATCTAGCAAGGTCGAGCTCGGCCTTGGCCAGAGCCTCACCTGATTTGGCCAAGGCCAACTTGCCCAGCCACTGGTGAGGCTCGGCCTCGCCTAGCTCACGACGAGGCTAGGCGTTGCCGACCCCCAGCGAGGGCATCAGCCCTCGTCTAGCCGGTCATCGGTCACCAGCCGCCGGTCGTCGGCTACCGGCAATCTATTAAGGAAAAAGAAGGTGAAATGGAAAGGGAAAAAAAATTGTATTTAAATCATTAAAAAATTAAAATAAATTATTTTGGATTAGAAATTTTCAGATTTTACCAAATGTATTTCTGTCCTAGGAATAAAAATTTTGGACAATTACCAAACACTTTCAAATGCTTAGAAATTATTCCCGGAAGCAAAATAAAAATATGTTTAAGCATAACCATAGTTTGTAAATGAACACTGAATTGCTCAATGAATCGAATCATTGATGTTTAATCAAATGAATACTTCTAATACTCATCAAACTTTGTTGAACTGATATAAGTTATCTTCAACCTTGAAAGTATATTATATACTAGATTAAGATAAATATGTTTATGGTATTGTTTATAAATGCACATAATAGATACTTAATCTGTTTAGAAGAAATCTGTACTAACTAAGCAATGATTAGCTCAAACCAATCATCTCAATTCTTTTTCAGATTTTACAACTACCGATGAATAGGGCGAAAGCGAGATCAATAGAAGATAATGTTGGAGTTCGATTTGGTATAAGTTGAAATAGTTGTATACGTATTTGAGACAATATTTTATTGGGTTTAGTTCATTACTCACTAGATACCCAGATATTCTTTTTAGTGGGCTTTAGAATACCGATCCTCAACCAGCTTGCTGTAATAGACCAAAAAAACAAACCAGCTTGCAGTTTTATTTTATATATATATGAGATTATATCTTAAGGCAAGAGGACAACCGTGTCACTTCCTTGTACTAGTAAAGTTGGGATGAGAGACGTGTCCCTATGATGCCACGGAATATTCCTAAGTGATTCCAACGTATTTAGACAAAGATAGATGGAATCATTAGTTCGTTAGATAGACATTGCCTGTCTAGAATATGTTCCAAAACAATTATAGAAGATCAAGCTCCCTATGTTTTCCTTACCTGAACTCCATCATTAACCCCCAAGACATACTTCTGAACGGCATCGGGCTCCAACGACAACGACAAGAATACTTTCTAAAGACACATCCCGTTAATTTAGCAAATTTTTAAACCATTTCCCTTCTGTCCCGTCTCCGGTAATGTTTGCACGTCTAGTTACATTGAATGATAGGTTAATATTCTAGAAAGTCTCAAACCCATACTTTATGATTAATCAATTCAAAATTATTTTGTCTCAGAAAAAAATAATACCGATACCTATGATATATTACTTTAAATTAATTTTTTCGACCGGCAAAGAATTTCAAATTGATATCATTAACATAGGATATGAACAAACAGAACAGACAATCGGATGAATCCAACATGAAAAATTTACATGTATTAACACGTATTAATTTTATAGGTATAAGTTACAAAAAACTCTAAATTATACTTACTGTGACATACTTATTCCAAACTTTTTTTGTGTTGCCAAAAATCCAAAACTTATACTTATATGACACATGTAGTCCAAACTTTTACTACACATTTATCCTAAATTTATTCTTATGATATCGTAATCCGAAACTTGTATCCAAATGACATATTTACCCCCAGATTTGGTGTCATAGAAAAAATTTTGGGAGTATTTGGTATCAGAAAAAAATAATTTTGGATAAATATTTCACATAAATAAAATTTTGAGATTTTTGATGTTACAAAATAAAAATTTAGTCTAAATGTATCACATAAGTAAAATTTGGAATTTTGGTATCATAAAAAAAATTTAAAATAAATATGTTATAATGATTAAAGCTTGAGATTTTTGGTAATGTTTACCTTTGACAGGATAAGATTGAGTTGGGAATACGTGTTTAAAATTTTTGATAAGATTGAAAATTACTTAAGATGACATGTGTTGTAAATAATAAAAAATTCAAAGTGGCCCATCCTGTCGTCCTCGACCCTTGTCGCTCTGAGGGCCCCACTTGCATCTTTTCTGACTTTCGAAGTCGTAGTCAAGGAAAGCTCCTTTGAATCTTCATCCACAGTAAACGCCAAAAATTACCAGGCTAAAGAAGATACCCTAATCAGCAGATTCGCCTTGATCTCCATCCCTGCTCATTCCAATCATGTCTTCCCGTTCTTGAGGAAAAAGAAGAACACCCTCTTCGTTTCTCGATCAGACCCACCACTTTTCTCGATCTGATCCGTCCTCCAGAAGCTACCCAATACCTCAAAGACCCTCCAGAATATTACCCACAAGAGAGCAACACGAGAGAGCCGATCTTGATGGCGAAATGCTTCAGCTTTGCAGAGACAAGGAACCGATGCTTCCGCTTCTCGTTTTCCAAGGCGGGCCTGAAATCGACGACCATTGACCTCGGCGACGGCACGGTCATGCACTGTTGGGTCCCCAAGACGTACAAGCCCAGCAAGCCCAACTTGCTCCTCCTCCACGGCGTCGGGGCCAACGCAATGTGGCAGTGGAGCGAGTTCATCTCGCCCTTCATCGCCAGGTTCAACGTGTACGTGCCTGATCTCTTGTTCTTCGGTGATTCCTACACGACCCGGCCCGAGCGGACCGAGCAGTTTCAGGCTCAGTGCGTCGCAGGTAGGACCGTCGGTTTTGTGACACGACACGGGTGGCTCGTGACTCGAGCGAGGCTGACTCGGATCAGCATTTGACCCCTTTTTGCAGGAGTCTTGAGGGCTCAGGGAGTGAGGAAGACGAATGTGGTGGGGATAAGTTACGGCGGGTTCGTCTCGTACAGCCTGGCGGTGCAGTTCCCGGAGATGGTAGAGAAGTTGGTTCTGTGCTGTGCAGGGGTGTGTATGGAGGACAAGGACATGGAGGATGGGATGTTTCCGGTGAGCCGAAAAACATTTGAAAGACTCGTCCTAATAATTACATTCACATTGCAGATATTGCTTCGGAACTTGTGTGTGTTTCTTGTGGAGTTCAGCGCACGTCTTACCGTTTCTTGATACTTGTGATAGTGGAACTAAGTGGGTCTTGGCGCGATGTCATCTCGGCAGGTGAAGAGCGTGGACGAGGCCGTGAGCTACCTGTTCCCGCAGACGCCAGAGAAGGTGAAGGAGTTGCTCAAGGTCGTGTTTTACAAGCCGGTGACAAAAGTGCCCTCTTGCTTTATGCAGGATTTCATTGATGTAAGTTGACAGAAAGTTACAAATCTCTCTGCTGAGCGCTGGTGTTTTCGCACATTGCCTAAGAATCTGAGTTTAATTGACGCCTAGTGTTCAGTGTCTGTTTCCTTCGCCAGTGAAATTCTCACACTTCCTTTTCCTGATTTGCAACGGAAGTTTAAACAGTGACAGTGACTTATAAGCTAACACCTACATTGAAAGGCGAAGTAGATATTTACACAACTTTTGTGTTTTTATGTTATTGACTAAGCCACTTCTTGACCATACTCATAGTAGCCCTGTTTCTCAATTTTATTGCTGAAGATTGCGTGGTATCAGGCAGATTACATTCTATAGTTTAACAAAACTTACTTCCTCGCTTTAGCAGCTCTGGGCTGTTTGTTATGTTTATGTGGATGTTTAATGAAAAAAACAAATGTGCATAAATAGAAGGACCCCTGCTTTTATAGAACAGAGGCCAACACATGTTACTTTTCCAATTTATGAGAATTTATGCAATAGAGAAGACTGAACTTTTTGTCGAAGAAGAATCACTGGTTGGCATGCTGCTCACTACTATCGCAGCTTTGTTCCCTATAACCAATATTTGATGCCGTGGAATATTGCATTGTGTCGTTTAGTCCTTGAAATGAATAAACAGCTTGTTCCTTGCGAACTGAGACTACTCAAGATTTCTAGTTGTGAAGGCCAGTAGAGATTAAACAGCAGCTTGAGAGACAAAGTGCTAACTATCACTTGCATTGATTTTGCATTAGCTTTGCTGTTTCAACTCATAGGAAAAGCTAAATATTTAGATTCTTTTTGTTGATGTTTCTCGTGGGGCTATCTAGATAAGCTTTTCTGAATCACTCAAGTTCTGTGGCATTTGAAGAAACGTCACCATGATTCTGCAGGTTATGTGCACTGAGTACCTTCAAGAAAGGACAGAGCTGATCGATGCCTTACACAAAGATAGGAAGATGTCTAATCTTCCCAAAATAACTCAGGTTTCTTTCTCTTTGAAATCTCCGTCCTTTCAATCGGACTCACACAATTGACTTGTTATATATTCACATTGATTTTCTTGATATCTTCTCTCTTCCTTGGGATCATCTCAAGCCATTGATCTTTTCTAATGCAGCCGACACTGATAATCTGGGGGGAATATGATAAAGTCTTTCCATTGGAATTGGGCCACAGATTAAAGAGGTTTCCCTTCTACATTTTGCTTTGGTTTTTCAACTTTCTTAACAAGCTGGATTCTCTAACTAGAGTTTGTATAAACAACGTCATGGGATAAAATCAAATCTTCAGAAACTTCCGTTTGAACTCTCAAGGCTCATGAACATTACTTTCCAGGAGAATCTATTTTTGCCGAATGGCTCTTGGTAGATGTGCTTGCTGAATAATCTGCTTCTGGTTTTTTTGGTTGGAATGACTTTGGCCAGGCATTTGGAAGAAAACGCACAATTAGTGGTTATAAAGGATTGTGGTCATGCAATGAATGCAGAGAAGCCGAAAGAGATGTACAAACACATCAAGTCGTTCCTCGTCGATCCAAAACTTTCACCAAAGAAGGCAAATCAAACCAATGGCCAGAAGGTGGACTAAGAGTGTGAAATGACTTTATAGTCGAATCAGCCTTGTGCAGCATGCACACATTGATTTAAGCTATGCAATTACAAGAAACAAAGTTCAACATATGGAACCTATGAAGATTGAGGGCCATACCATGGGGAATGTTTCCTCTTTTTCTAGAGATATCACATTACAAACGCATTTTTTTGGGTTTATTGTGAAATTTGCTATATTAGCATTGCAAGATTTGCTTGTAATGCTGCTTTCAGGGTACACAAATCAAATTTATGCCGGTGCGATGAGCATAGTCTTCCTTTCCAGTTCAACATGAATTCTGGTGCATATTGGTAGTCAGAATATCAATATCCTAAGAACCGTTCACTGATGGAGTTGAAACATGAAATACGCAATTGGCATCGCCGCTTTGCAGAAGGAGTTCTTGATAACTTTTCTCACCCTTATATCTCATGATCAATACAGATGACTCTGCTTCAATTCAAGTTGCCCGAGCTGACATACTACATCAATTCATGGTGCGGAGTCAGTCAAGATATAAGTTCCTGCAGGAGGCTGAGGTGGTGAGGCGAGTATGGGCTCGGCCCAAAGGGTGCTTATCAAGATGCGTGAGAAGTAACCATCAGAATTCCCATTCTAGAAGTTGGACATTTGTAAGAACTAGAGGTTGCCCTGAATCTGCGGAGGGTATTTCTCTCTGATAACCAAACGTGCTGCGAAGTGTTGGGAAGGAGCAACTAACGTTGGTGATTTCACTTGGGCATTACCATGGGAATCCCAACACCCATTTTGAAAGGTGAACCTGCCATTGTAGTCCAACATGATGCAAACACGTAGAAAGCCGGAGACCCTTCATGGAAAATTATCAAGAAAGTCCTAAACTTCTATAATGATGTTAATTCGGTCTTAAATTTTTTTTTTGGATCAATTCAATCTGAAATCTTTTGCAATTGTGCCAATTCAATTCTAAACATTTTGTAATTGTGCCAATTCAATCCATTTGAAAAAATTTGGCCAGCTGTTGTCCAGCCAACATTGATTTAGATAATTTTTTATTAATACTTTATTTTTCTCGAATTTTATTTATTTATTTATTTTTGTCTTTTTTTTTTGCCTTCCCCTTCCTCTCTTCTTCTAGCAAGTCACTAGACCTTGACGACCAGCCAAGGATGTCAGTTGGTGAGGCATCGTCTCACCAAGGCAAGGTCGACGTTGCCATTGTTGGGTGAGGCTCAACCTTGTCATGGCTGGGTGAGGTTGAGCCTCGTTGTCATTGGATGAGGCTCGCCTTCATTGGCAAACGCCTCTAGCCAGTGGCCAAGGTCTGGCGATTGGCCGGAAGAAGAAGAGAGAAAAGAGAGTGAAAAACATAGAAAATAAGAAAATAAAAATTGAAAAAGTTGAAAAAAATTAAAATACTAAAAAAAAATTGTATATATTAATGTTGGCCTAATGACCAGCGCTGGTTAACATTCACGTTAGCGCTAGTGACCCAATTTTATTGAATGGATTGAATTGGCATAATTACAAAAGGTTTAGGACTTTTTGATCACTTTTCCATGAATGAACTAAGGTTTTTTTGAGACCAATAACGATTATAAGCTGAACCTCGACCAAGGTTTTTCCAAACCACTAAGGATTTTAGAGCATGTCTTGTACGATTAGGCCAATCACCATGATGGTACTTTTAAGGAGGTATTATATAAATTATAATCGAAGCTGAGTAGAAAACATCGTAACAAAATAAACAATCAAAATGAACGGATTATTACATTAGAAAATCGTTAGACAAATTTGGAGCAACTTACATGAATAAGTTCATGAGTTTGGTACAACTCATTATTTTTGTGGGTTCTTTGCTATGCATCAAATGCATGTAAATAAGGCTATTTTGTTCTAATAAAAGTATTTGTGAACTCTTACGAATTCTTTTTAATTTTTAGAGTTACATGAAGGGGAAAAGAAGGAGGGGAATTATATGCATAGAGACTAGACTCAAGATGAGAGACAAGAGTCCTATTGTCTAGGATGTGTAACATGGACCATCCAAACGGGGAATCACTTGAAATGACCCAAATCAACCTAGCCAGTTTTGGGCAATTCTGGGCTTGGCCGATTTTTTATTCCAAGGGGAAATTGGACCAGTCGGATTGGATTGATTATTTATTTGTTTATTTATTTCTTGCATATCCTCTCCTCTTTCCATGTTTGTCTCTCTTACACATGCCTCTTCTAAATTCTAGTACAGATCGATTGTGAATCCATTGGTTCCGTTAGACTGTCTAGGAACTAGACCAATCGGTTTGGTCCCAAAGACTCAAAATTGATCCTTTTGGTCCAATTCCCAATGCCTATGTGGGATTGGACCAAACTAGAAATTACCAAACGGATTTTTTTTCTATTTTGAGAATAAAAAAATTAGAAAAAAAAATAGAATGGTTGCTAAAAAGGGCATGAATGATAACTATTATGGGTAGAAATTGATATATAGAATGGAAATAAAATTTTCGATTTCTATTCTTAAATGAATTTCTAAATCAAAATACGCATTTGATAAAAATACAAAATTTTTGTTCTTAGAATAGAAATTCATTTGATAATGACACAAAATTTCTTACTTCCAAGTGACAGTAGATGGCAAGGGGCGACGGATAGGGTAGTAGGCGGCAACCGACGGATGGTGAATAGCGGGCTGTGGTAGGCGGGCGAGTGGCTAGATAGTAGTAAGGATGAGTAATGAAAAGAATTTTTATTTCTCATTTCTGTTTCAGAAATAGAGAATTAAAAAATTTTACTTCTCATTTTTGTTTCAACTTATTTCTAGACTAAAAACTTGTTCCCAAAAAAAAAAAAATTTGCATTACCAAACAGATTTCTGCTATAAACTTGTTTCTAAAGCAGAAAAATAGTTTTGAGACAGAAATAAAATGATTATCATATACACCCCAAAAAGCCATGAGAAAACCCACTAATAAAGGTAGAAAATCTCTCATTACTTAATTTTAATAGCTTTCCTCATATAAATAGATATTGACTTTCATACTCTCGTGATGCACTTGAAAATATTATTTATAAAACCATTCCATATTTAGTATAATTAGATTATTCGACTTTAAGTTTTGGATGTTTTAGGATAAAAAAACTATATTAAGATTATTGGTTCCCAATTTCAATGTTCCCCAACTCGTTTAAAATTTATAACTAGAGATTTATCATTTTTGAGCTTATTCTAGCATTTAAAATATCTGTCTGTATAATAAAACAAACCCAAAAATGGTTTCCAACCTCAAGCAACGTTGGACTCCACCTTGGGAGCCTCTCCCTTATTCTATCTAAGATAAATAAACCCTAAATAATTGGTAAGACTAGCTTATGGGCTTAAAGATACATGGGAAGTGCACATAGAGGCCCACGACCCGCCAAAGAGGTAGCCTCACTTGTGCACACCAAGCGACGGGATCTTTGTCCTTGTCCAAAGGCCTTTTTTATGTTAGTGATAAACTAGAAACAAGCCTTGGAGAATTGGCACAAGCTTTCACAAATAAAAAGCACATATAAAAAGCTCAAGCAACGTGAAAAGAGTAAATCAAAGTGTAAGTGAGTTCTTTGGCATTGAAGTGCCATGAATAATTGATCATCTACTTGGCCACATTTCAAAAAGCTTCTAATCCCAATTGAATTAAATTATTCACTTTTTAGAGTGTACCGGCATTATTTGTAGGAGATGTCAAATGTGAGGAGTACAATTGAATTGTTCTCGGATTTAAAGGGCTAATATCATCAAAAAAATTCCAAACTAATAGACAAGTGCCACATTTATTGCAAAAATAATTTTCATGTTACAAAAATTTCAAACTAGTGCACCTTGCAACATTTACAGAAAACTAATTTTGGATCACAAAAAATCCCAAATCAATATATGTGTGCCATATTTATTCTAAACTAATAATTATGTCACAAAATTCCTAAATCACCAAAATCTCAGATTGGAAAATTTGCTCAAAATCTATTAATTTTGTCCTCAATGCTTTCTCAAGTTTCAAAATCTGCTAAAAATTCCAAATTTTTTTAACATGAAAATTAGTTTGGGGTAAATGTGACATGATCTACCAAGCTTGGCATTTTTGTGACATGTAAATTATTTTGCATGAATCTACGGTTGAATTGTTCTCAAGTTTAAAGTGTCGCTATCATGACCACTTGATGTTGATCTCAGACGGATTCTCTCTTATCGTTAGATAGAGTTTTCTTTGCCCACAGTTCATTGCACACAATATTTGCCAGAGTTTCCAACATACTTAGGCAAAAATCTATGGAATTTCTAACAGGTTAAATACAACTTGTTTAGAATAGATTCCAAAAAAATTATAGAAAATAGGGATTGATATATTTTCCTAACCTCAACCTCAACCTCAACCTCAACCGCATCATTCAAATACTTGCTACAGAGTTTCCAGATTAATTTAGCAAATGGCAAACAAACAAAAAAATCGCCCCACCATTTCCCTTCCGTCTTGCCTTCCGTCATCTTATTAAGTGGATTGGTATTGAATAATAAAAGAAAATGCTACGACATTTTCTTTTATACAACGATATTCTTTTGCCATATGAGCAATTAATGTTTAGGAAAACCAATAAAATTTCTTGCTAGCCATGCTTGATCTACAGAGTACACATAAAGTCAACACTTTTGAACTATTACTATATCACACTTTTGGATAGACTTTTACCATTAACTTATTCTAAATCTCACGGGAGGCGCACATTAACTTTTTTATAACTTGGAATACCCGAAAATTTTACAATAGACAAACATTGACACGTAAATTCTCATAAAATATTATTTTGCAAAAAAATTTCACGTCATTTTAAATTTTAGCAGGAAAATAACTTTGCGTTTTTAAAAAGCACAAACGAAAAGCCCACAATTTGATTGGAAGTTATAGTATAGTTTGTAGATCATATGAAACCAATATCATCTCAAAACCGCATTATCAACGATTGAGATTGGCTTAATCTATTTAATGAATAGACCATGCTCCATGTTATCAACCTCCTGCCTGTTTTTGACTTTTGAAGTCGTAATCAAGGGAGCTCCTTTGAATCTTCATCCACAGTAAGCACCAAAATCAGTAGACTAAGGAACCAGTTAGCAGGTTATCTTAATCTCCATCTGTACTTAAATCCAATAGTATCACATTGTTAAGAGAGAAAAGAAGACACCCTCTTCATTTCTTGGTCAAAATCACCATCTCTTTTGATCTAATCCGTCCTCCTTAGGAGATCCACTCCTCAGAAAACCTCAAGAACATACCCACAAAAGAGCAAAGAAGATAACCAAATCTTGATGACAAAGTGCTTCAGCTTTGCAGCGACATTTGACCGATGTTGTCGCTTCTCCTTTTCCCGGGCGGGCCTGAAATCGACCACCACTGACCTCGGCGACGGCACCGTAATGCACTGTTGGGTCCCCAAGACCTACAAGCCCAACAAGCCCAACTTGCTCCTCTTGCACGGCCTCGGAGCCTGCGGAATGTGGCAGTGGAGCATGTCCATCTCGCGCTTCATCGAGAGATTCAACGTGTACGTGCCTGATCTCTTGTTCTTCGGCGATTCCTACTCGACCCGGCCCGAGCGGACCGAGCAGTTTCAGGCTAAATGCGTGGCAGGTAGGACCGTCGACTTTCTGACAGACAGGATAGCACATGACTCGAGAAAGACTGACTCGGATCAGCATCTAACCCGTTTTGCAGGAGTCTTGAAGGCTCAGGGAGTGAGAAAGGCGAACGTGGTAGGGCCAAGTTATGGTGGGTTCGTGGCGTATAGCTTGGCGGCACAGTTCCCGGAGATGGTGGAGAAGTTGGTCCTGTTGGGTGCAGGGGTTTGTGTGGACGAGAAGGACTTGGAGGATGGGATGTTTCAGGTGGGCTAAAAAACATTAGATAGACCCGTTTCCTGAGTGGTAATCACGTTGCAGAAACTACTCGTGTGTAATTCTTATGGGGAGTTCGGCGCGTGTCTTGCTGTTTCTTGATACTCGTAATAATGGAACTGAGGCTGCCTTTGTGCTATGTCGTCTGGCAGGAGAAGAGCATGGACGAGGCCGTCAGTACCATGTTACCGCAGACGCCGGAGAAGATGAAGGAGATGCTCAAGTTCGTCTTTTACAAGCCTGTGTGGAATGTGCCCACTTGCTTTCTGCAGGACTTCATTGATGTAAGTCAACGAAAATTTACAAATCCTCTCACCTACACCTTTGTGTTTTTGCACATTTTATTGCTCAAGATTACGAGGTATTGGGCCGATTAAATTCTAAATAGAAAGGCCTCTGCATTTAGAGAATAAACATGTCCTTTGTCGATTCCATGAGAGTTTGTAGATGTGCAAGGACACTTTAGCTCGAACAAAAATCACCATTCCACATTCTGGACTCAACTATGGCAGCTTTGTTCCCTCTAACCCATGGGAATATTGCATTGGTGTCATTTAGTTCCCGATTCTCGACTATATGGAACATTTCAGACACTAGACAAAATGAACAAGTAGTTTGTTTCTTATGAACTGAGACTACACAAGATGTCTAGTTGTGAGGGCCAGTAGAGATTAAACGGTGGGTTGTGATACGAAGTGCTGACTCTCACCGTCATAAATCTCGCATCAGGTGCGCTGTTTCAACAAACTCATGAGAAGCTAAATATTTAGATTTTATTTGATGATCTCACGGGCTCATCTGGGAAAAATTTATCTCACTCAAGTTCTGTGGCATTACAAGTAAGGTCACCGTGATTGTCTGCAGTTTATTGGCATGGAGCACCTCCAAGAATGGAGAGCGCTGATCAACGCCTCATTCAAAGACAGGAAGATGTCTACTCTTCCCAAGATAACTCAGGTTTCTTTCTCTCGAAATCTCTGTCCTCTTGATCAAACTCAAGCAATTGCCTCAGTTATTCACATTGATTCTGCCGATATCTTCTTTTGGACATACTCTCAAGCCATGGATCTTTTCTGATGCAGCCAACACTGATTATCTGGGGGGAATATGATAAAGTCTTTCCATTGGAATTGGGTCACAGATTAAAGAGGTTTCCCTTCCACGCTTTGCTTTGGTTTTTCTACTTTATTTAGAAGCTTAATTCTCTAACAAGCTCTTACATAAACAAAGTAATTAAATAAAAGCAAATCTTCAGAACCGAAGTGTTCTTAGGGCCTATTTGTTAACCGACCAAATAGTGTTTGATTCTATTATTTTGTTCTTGGGAATAGATTTGGCACAGAAATATGTTTGTTAAAATTTTTGTTCCCGAGATAGATTTCAAATAGAATTAAGAATAAATAAAAAAAGTTGTTTCTTACTCCCGGGAACAATTCTAAGAATCAAGTGTAAGTTTTTTCTTCTCTTTCCTTCTCTTATCTTCTCTTCCTCTTTCCTTTTCTTCTTCTTACTCTTAGCCTATTGTCATCCCATTGCCGCCCGCTGGCTACCATCGCCAATGCAAGTGGTAGGCAGCAAGCAGTTGGGTGGGGTCTGGCAAGCTTGCCAGAGCCTCGCCAGGCCAAGGCGAGGTCCAGTGAGCCTCGCTAGGCCAAGGTGAGGTCCGGTGAGCCTCGCCTAGCTCGGTGAGCCTCGTGTCACCTGGGCGAGGTCAAGCCTCACTAGTGGCTTGGCGAGGCTCGTCGGGCTAGGCAAAGCTCGGCCACGCCCAAATTTGTAAGGCCAAGCTTTGCCAGTGGCTAGGGGAGCCTTCGGTAAGCTTGTCGAATCTTGCCCTAGCTTGGCGAGGCTCCGGTGAGGTCGTTGGACCTCGCCCAGCTACTCGTCGATCACCACCGACAACGGCAACCGGCCACAAAAGGAAGAGGAAGAAGAGAAAAGGAAAAAACAGAAAAATATAATAGAAGTATTAAAAAATTAAAAGAAACAAAAAAATTTAAGAGTTTTACTAAATGCATTTCTATCCTGGGAATAAAAATTTAGGAAAGTTACCATACGCCTTCAAATGCTCAGAAATTATTCCCGGGAATAGAATAAAAAAGAATCCTTTTTTATTAGAAATTATGGGATAAAAATGGTTACCATTTGCATCCTTAATGTTTGAGTCCCTTCAGTTCAAACTTTCAATATTGATGTGCATCGAATTCCTGGAGGACCTGTTTTTGCTGAATGGCTCTTGGTAAACTTTCTTGAATAAGCTGTATCTTCTTTTTTTAATCATTCGAAAGACTTTGGCCAGGCATTTGGATGAAAATGCGCAATTAGTGGTTATAAAGGATTGCGGTCATGCGGCGACTGGAGGGGAGCTGAAAGAGATGTACAAACGCATGCAATCATTCCTCGTAGATCCACTCCTTTCACCTGAGAAGGCAAATCAAACCAAAGGCCAGAAGGTGCTCTGACAGTCAGCTATGTATATATAGTTGAAGCAGCCTTCTGCAGCATGCTTATCCAAGTTATATACATATTAATATAAGCTATGTAATCAGAAGAAACATAATTCAACATATTGAACCGATGAAGAGCAAGGCCAGAGTGTGGGGAATATTTCCTTTCCTTTTTGTCGTCGATATATTGCGTTACTGATATATTTTTGGGTTCATTATGAATTTTGCTAAATTAATGTTGTAATGTTTGCTTGTAATAGTGCTTTCACAGTACACAAAGCAAATTTATGCCATTGCGATGAACATGGTCTTTCATTTCAGTTCGGCATGAATTCTAGGGTGTATCAGTAATCTGAATATCAATATTCTGAGAATTGCTCACTGATGGAGCTGAAAACATGAAGCAGGCGATTGACATCGCTGCTAAGGAAAAAATCAATTACTGTTTCACACCCTTAACATGATTGATACAGATGCTAAACTTCATCAGATCATGGTGGAGAGTCAGTTGAGATGTTAGTTCTGCAGCAGGAGGCTGAGGTAGTGAGGCGAGCGGGGGCTCGACCCAGAAGGTGTTACCAAGGTGCATGAGAAGAAGCCATTAGAAGTTCATTGTAAAATATGCATATTTATAAGAACTAGACGTTGCCCTGAATTTTCGGAGGCATGTTTTGTCTGATGACCAAAGGGGTTAGGAATGAGTGACCACCATCGATGATTCCATTGGGCATTGCCATAGTCACTCTAACGGGTAAGTATATTAGAAGAGCCAAAAATTGTGTATGGCGTTCACTTTGATATCAATTTTTTTTTCAAATCACTTAAGTGTCAATTTTTTTTAAAAATAGATCATTTAATTGACAACTCCGATCTTAGTAGTTAGAAATCCAACGTGATAATTTTTTTATTAATTCTTCCAACTCATGGCTCGTCAGCATTCCTAGTCAGCATTAATTGTCCAAAATGACATCGCTTATATTTTGATCCAATTATAAATCGTAATTTTATTTGCAATTGAAGATTTTTGTCCAAATTAGGTCTTCTATTTTTCAATTTGCAAAAGATTAAAGGAGGAAAGGTAGAAAATGATGGGGGATGAAGATGATGTAGGTGGTCGCTTCAGTTGTGACCATGCTCCGTCGTCACTCTCATCGTCATAAGGGGGACAGAAGCTCTCCGTTGCCGCCGCCATTGTAGCTGAGTGGTCTCGCTTGCCTCTGCCCTGAACATGCTCAGATTTGGAACCGCAAGCCATCAAGCTCAGATCTGGTTCAATTGAAACGAGTTTGTGGGATTGGTGCTGATGAGTTTAACTCTCGAAGCATTGATTTCGATGGGTTCGTGCCGTTCCATCGAAGCGCCCTCTTCACTCTCTCTGCTGATTGCACTCGTGCAAAGCCCCTTGATTGACGAGGTCAGATTGCTCATGCGTGCGTGTTAGGATATCAGTCGAAGCTATCGAGGTCGAGCATCGATGAGAATCCAAGGTTTTTTGTGGCTTCTTCAAGCTGATCTCTCTCTCTCTTCTCGGCTTCGATTCAGCTCAGGTGTTTTCATTTTCTCTTCTTTGATCTCTCTTCTTTTTCCTTCTCTCTGCAAATTTTCCTAGAAATTGGAAGATTGCATTGAATGAATCTTTGCAATACAACGTCATTTATGGAGAGAATAGCCACGTGAATGATCCATGTTGGACTTGTTTTTAATATAAAATTGCCACATCAGATTATACATTTATTATAAAAGTCATGTAATATTTTGGCCGGAATTTATTGCCAAAGATATTAAGTAATTATTTTTTCTTCAATTTGACACTTAAAGTGAACCAATGAAAACTTTTGGCATCAAAGTAAACGTCGTACACAACTCTTGGCATTTCTAATGTACTTATCTCCATTCTAAGACCCAATTGGAAATGTCTTGTTTAAGGAATAGCCACTTCTAGGTGAATCTGATGTTGTGATATAGATTATTACATTAGAAAACCGTTATGCAAGTTCATGAGTTCAATATAATATCTCGTTATTTTTGTCGGTTCTTTGCCATGAATTAAATGCATGTAAATAAGGCTATTTTGTTTTATTAAAAGTATTAATGAACTCACACGAATTGTTTTTAATTATTAGAGTTACATAAAGGGGAAGAGAAGGGGGCGAAGTAAATGGGTAGAGACTAGAGTCAAGATGAGGGACAAGAGCCTAGTATTGTCTACAAAGCAACACAGATGAAAAGGTAGAAAATCTCTCATTACTTGATTTTAATAGCTTCCTCGTATAAATAATAATTGGCTTTCATACTCTTGTGACGCACTTGAAAATAATAATTAAAAAACTATTCCATATTTAGTATAATTAGATTATTCGACTTTGTGTTTTGGAAATTTTAGGATAATAGAACTATATTAAGACTAAGAATAAGTGCGTTGGAAGTCTTAAAACTTATCGTAGAAGTACAATTGAGTTCTACAACTTTCAAAAAGTATGATTAAGTCAAGTGCAATTAAGTCTTAAAATTTTTCAAAAAGTGCAATAAAGTTTTAAAATTTGTCAAATTAATCCGATCGAGTCTTTCTATATATTGCACTTTTTAAAAATTTTAGAACTTGATTGCATTTTCTGAAAGTTTTAAAATTCAATTGCATATTATGATAAGTTTTAGGACTCCGGTACACTTATCTCTTAAGATTATTGGTTCCCAATTTCAATGTTCCCCAACTTGTTTAAAATTTATAACGAAGGATTTATCATTTTGGAGCTTATTCTAGCAATTGGAATATCACCTATGTATATAATAAAATGAACCCAAAAATGATTTCCAACCTCCAGCGACATGGGACTTCACCCTTGTGTCACAGCTCAAAGACATGAACAATTCAAGAGGGTTTCTACACAACGATGTGACCAATCCTTGGAATGAGCGACCCTCAACCAATATCCCTAAGTCATTGGGTTTTCTTGAGTCTTTTAGAATATTCCTAGGGGTGGGCAATACAGTAATTGTACACCTATATAATTAAGGCAGGTAGGTGGTAGTTAGGAAGATATGATCTCCACCGTAAGGTCAAGGAGAAATCGACGGATACGATTTACCCTGTACTTGTATATATAGGAGTCTCATTCCCTCATTTGTACCATCTAATTTTTACAAGAGTAATAGAATCTAGAGCTTCTCTCTAGAATTCTTGTAAGTTGAGTGAGAAAGGCTGCTTGCCGCTGCTTGCCGATGACACTTGTCTATGAGCCTCTCCCTTATTTTATTTAAGATAAGAGATAAATTAGGAATAAACCCTAAATAATTGGTAAGACTAGCTTAGATTTTCTTTTGTTTATTTGAGAATAAAGATGAAAGATACTTCTTGGATCATCAAGGCCCAATCAATCTTTCAGACGGACTTGCACCTTTCGGCCTAGACATTGGGCACTTCCCAAACCTGATCTAGAAACAGTCCAACTTTGATATCCTTGCCTCCTAAATACTACTCACAAGACTCTCACCTCTGGTTTATAGCGCCTCTGCCCTAAAACTTCGAAACCAATAGGATGCAAGAAGATGGCTTGTACACAACTTCATTTCTGATAACAGACCAAAGGCAGCAGATCTAACCTCGATTGTGAGATAAGGTGTGAGATAAGGTGTTTCTGTTACTGGAGTGAGCTCTCTGGAGGAAGAACTAGCATAGTTCATGCACACATCTGATGGAAGAGCGCACGCTGGAGATACATGGGAAGTGCATATAAAGACCCAAAACCTGCCATAAAGGTAGCCTCACTTGTGCACACCAAGCAACGCAGAACTCCGTCCTTGTCCATAGACCTCTTTTTATGTAAGTGATAAACTAGAAACAAGCTCGAGAGAATTGGTGAGACTAGCTCACAAGTTTTGACAAATAAAAAGCACATATAAAAAGCTCAAGCAACAAAGTGTAAGTTTGTTCTTTGGCATCGAATTGCAATGAATTAAATTGTTCTCAGATCATCAACTTGGCCACATTCCGCAAATCTTCTAATCTCAATCGAATTAAATTGTTCACTATTTAGAGTGTATTGGCATTATTTGTAGGAGATGTTAAATGTGAAGAGTACAATCAAATTGTTCTTAGATTTAAAAGGCTAATACCACTAAAAATTCCAAACTAATAGACTGGTATCACATTTACCTTAAAAATAATTTTTGTGTTATAAAATCTCAAACTGGTAGACCTTGCCACATTTACTACAAACTAATTTCGAGTTAAAAAAATCCCAAACCGGTATGCACGTCCCATATTTACTTCAAACTAATTTTCATATCATAAATTTCCCCAATCACCAAAATATTAAATTGGAAAATTTGCTAAAATCTAGTAATTTACCCTCAAAGCTTTCTCAAGTTTCAAAATCTGCTAAAATTCCAAATTTTTATAACATGAAAATTAGTTTGGAGGTAAATATAGTATAGTCTACCAAACTTGGCTTCTTCTTCTTCTTTTAAACGTATTTCAGATAAATGTAACATGAATATACAGTCGAATTGTTGTCAAATTTAAAGTGTGGCTATCTTGACCACTTGATGATCTATCACAGAGAGATTCTCTCTATCAAATAAAAAGAGTTTTCTTCGCCTACAGTTCATTGCGCACCATATTTAGCGGAGTTTCCAACATATTTAGGTAAAAATCTATGGAATTTTTAAGAGGTTAAATACAATCTGTCTAGAATATGTTCCAAAACAATTATAGAAAATAGGGGTTGATATGTTTTCCTAACCTCAACCTCAACCGCAGCATTGCAAATACTTCCCACGGATTTTCCAAATTAAGTAGTTTAGCTAATGGCAAAAGAAAAAACAATCGCCACACTATTCCCTTTCGTCTTGCCTTCCGTCATCTTATTAAGTGGATTTGTGTTAAATACTAAAATAAAATACTACGATTTTTTTATACAACGACTTTCTTTTGCCACATGAGCAATTAATATATAGGAAAACCAATAAAATTTCTTGATAGGTATGCTTTATCTATGGAGCACGCTTGAAGTCAACACTTCTAAATTATTACCAGATCACATGTCTGGATAGACTTTTACCATTAGCTTTATCTAAATCTCACAAGGGACACGCATTAACTTTTTATAATTCGAAATACTCAAAAATTTTACAATATACACAAATTGACGCATAAATACTCATATAATACTCTTTTGCAAAAACTTTTCATGTGATTCTAAATTTTAGGGGGAAAATAAAGCCTTACCTTTTGCATTTTAAAAAGCACAAACAAAAAGCCCACAATTTGATTAGAAGTTATTGTATGATTTATAGATCATATGGACTGATATCATCTAAACCGTTAATAATAGGAATGTACAACCAAATTGATTTTACCTTAGAATCGAACGAAACTGCCCAAAACAAAGGTCTGAGAGCTAGTTCCAATGGGAATTGGTCCAAGAATAGGTTCCAAATTTTTGGAACCGATTACAACCAGTCCGAAAATAGTTTCAAGCGAATACCTATCCAGAAACCAGACCAAACCACCTTATTTTGGAATTGGTTTTATAAGTTAAAAAGCCAATACCTTAATTTCTTTTCCCCCTAACTTCTAACCTCAACGCTCATTTGTCCTTTGTCCTCCTTTGAAACTTTTCACCAATCTTTCCTCTTCTCCTAAACTTTTATGAATGAATGGGAAATGGAGTTTTATTATTTATGTTGTTATGTTACTTGTTTGAATTTTTTATCGTCCATAATTGTACATGACTTTGGTTGATAGGGATTTCCATTGTTTACTCTTTACTTTTAATGGTTTTGCTACTCGGTCTTATATCATTTTGCTATAAAAAAAAAATGAGCTAATAAAAGGAACAAAAAAAAATAGCAAACCCCATATAGGGTCCATAACCGATTTCTAAGAAAATAGGGCAAGTTCCAAGGTCCAAAAATTGAGAGCCTATTATAATATGGTAGGTTTCATATTCTAGTTTCAAAACCTACCCACCTTGAAACTAATTACTACTAATTAATAATGTAAGTCTCGTCATGTGACCAGGTTATTACTGATTGAGATTGTCTTGATCATGCTCCATTTTATCATAATCAATATAGTTAGTCTGTTTTTGACTTCTGAAGTCGTAATCAAGGGAGCTCCTCCATCCACAGTAAACACCAAAATCAGCACACTAAGGAACCAGTTAGCAGATTTGTCTCAATCCCCATCTCTACTCAAATCCAACAGTATTCACATTATTTAGAGAGAAAAAAAAGCCCCCTCTTCATTTCATGATCAAACCCACAATTTCTTTCGATCTATTCCGTCCTCCAAAAGCGATCCACTCCTCAGAAAACCTCAAGAATATAGCTGCAAAAGAACAAACACCACAACCAAATCTTGATGACAAAGTGCTTCAGCTTTGTAGCAGCATATGACCGATGGTGTCGCTTCTCCATTTCCCGGGCGGGCCTGAAATCGATCACCACTGACCTCGGCAATGGCACGGTCATGCACTGTTGGGTCCCCAAGACGTACAAGCCCAACAAGCCCCACTTGCTCCTATTGCACGGCCTCGGAGCCTGCGGAATGTGGCAATGGAGCATGTCCATCTCGCGCTTCATCGAGGGATTCAACGTGTACGTGCCTGATCTCTTGTTCTTCGGCGATTCCTACACAACCCGGCCCGAGCGGACCGAGCAGTTTCAGGCTCAGTGCGTCGCAGGTAGGACTGTCGACTTTCTGACAGACAGGATGGTACATGACTCGGATCAGCATTTGACCCGTTTTGCAGGAGTCTTGAAGGCTCAGGGAGTGAGAAAGACAAGCGTGGTGGGACCAAGTTACGGTGGGTTCGTGGCGTATAGCTTGGCGGCGCAGTTCCCAGATATGGTGGAGAAGTTGGTTCTGTGCGGTGCAGGGGTGTGTATGGAGGAGGACATGGAGGATGGGATGTTTCAGGTGGGCCAAAATACATTAGATAGACTCGTTTCCTGAGTGGTAATCACGTTGCAGAAACTGCTTGGAACTTGTGTGGAGTTCAGTCCGTGTCTTACTATTTCTTGATAATGAACTAAGTGAGTCCTTGAGCAATATCGTACGGCAGGTGAAGAGCGTGGACGATGCCGTGACTTTGCTCTTACCGCAGACGCCAGAGAAGATGAAGGAGATGCTCAAGGTCGTCTTTTACAAGCCTGTGTGGAATGTGCCCTCTTGCTTACTGCAGGATTTCATTGATGTAAGTTGACAAAAAGTCACAAATCTCTCACCTGCACGTTTGTGTTTTTGCACATTGCCTACGAATCTGATTTTAGTTGATGCCAAGTGTTCACTGTACGTTTCCTTCACAAATCAGGATTTCATTCCTCATTCATAATGGAAGTTAGTACAGTAGTCTACATTGATTGGGGAAGTAGAATCTTCACATGGCTCTCCTGTGTTTTTATGCCATTATGTAAGCCACTTCTTGACCATTGTCATAGTAGTCTTGTTCACATTTTATTGCTCAAGATTACGAGGTATCAGGTCGATTACGTTCTAAATAGAAAGGCCTCTGCTTTTAGAGAACAAACGCCATGTTATTTGTCGATGCTATGAAGTTTGTACACGTGCAAGGGCTAGTGAACTTTTGGTTGAACAAAAAATCACCATTCCGCTCTCTGCACTTGACTATCGCAGCTTTGTTCCCTCTATCCCATATTTGAGGTCTAGGAATACTGCATTGGTGTCGTTTAGTCCCCAATTCTCGGCCATACAGAACATTTGGGACACTAGACAAAATGAACAAGTAGTTTGTTTCTTGTGAACTGAGACTACACAAGATGTCTAGTTGTGAAGGCCAGTAGAGATTAAACGGTGGGTTGTGATACAAAGTGCTAATCTCACTGTCATCAATCTCCCATCAGCTGTGCTGTCTCAAAAAACCCATGAAAAGCTAAATATTTAGATTTTATTTGATGATGTTCTCACGGGGTCATCTGGGAAAAGTTTATCTTGATCACTCAAGTTCTGTGGCATTTCAAGAAAGGTCACCGTGATTGTCTTGAGCTTATTGGCATGGAGTGCCTTCAAGAATGGGCAGGGCTGATCAATGCCTTATTCGAAGATAGGAAGATGTCTAATCTTCCCAGGATAACTCAGGTTTCTCTCTCTCCAAATATCTGTCCTCTAGATTGGACTCAAGCAATTGAATCAGTTATTCACTTGATTTTGCGGGTATCTTCTCTCTCTTTTGGACATCCTTTTAAGCCACGGATCTTTTCTGATGCAGCCGACACTGATAATCTGGGGGGAATATGATAAATTCTTTCATTGGAATTGGGTCACAGATTAAAGAGGTTCCCTTCCACGCTTTGCTTTGGTTTCTCTACTTTCTTTAGAAGCTTGATTCCCTAACAAGCAATTAAACAACGTAATTAGATAGAAACAAATCTTCAGAACAGAAATGTTCTTGATCATCTAAGACCCCTTCAGTTTGAACTTTAAATGTTAACGTGCATCAAATTCCAGGTGGATCTGTTTTTGCTGAATGGTTCTTGATAAGTTTCTTGGTGGAATAAACTGCCTCATTTTCTACCTTTCGGATGACTTTGGCTAGGCATTTGGATGAAAACGCGCAATTAGTGGTTCTGAAGGACTGTGGTCATGCGCCAGATGGAGGGAAGCTGAAAGAGATGTCCAAACACATGGAGTCATTCCTTAAAGATCCACTCCTTTCACCTGAGAAGGCAAATTAAACCAAAGGCTAGAAGGTGGACTGAGAATCAGCCATGAATTTACAGTCGAATCAGCCTTCTGCAGCATGCTTCTCCAAGTTATATACATGTAATATGAGTATTAATTTAAGCTATGTAATTAACAGAAACATAGTTCGACATATTAAACCTATGAAGAGCAACGCCTATAGTACGGGGAACATTTCCTTGCTTTCCTCGACATATTGCATTACAGACGCATATTTTTGGGTTCCTTGTGAATTCTGCTAGATTAGTGTTATAATGTTTGCTTGTAATAGTGCTTTCACGTTACACAAAGCAAATTTATGTCACTGCGATGATCATTGTCTCCCTCTGCGGTTCAGCATGAATTCGGCATATCGGTACTCTGAATATCAATGTTCTGAGTACCGCTTACTGGTGGAGCTGAAAACATGAAGCAGAGTGATTCGCACTGCCGTTGAGGAGAAATCGATTGCTTTTTGCACCCTTAACATGATTTATACAGATGCAAAACTTCATTAGATCACGGTGGAGAGTTGGTTAAGATGTTAGTATCGGAGAAATTTGATTGCTAAAGAAGATAAGGAAGTAGTAGTAGTAGTAGATTCTTGATGTTTTGATGCGTAATGATGATCACTATTCTTAAGGTATTACTTGCTCCCACTATTATCGCTGCTGAGTTTACAACAAATATACTTCAAGGATATACACTAAAGCTGCAGAAAAACAAGTTTAATAATTACTCAATTTTCTCTTGGAATTTTTTCTTGAATTGGTTAAAAGTTGCATGTATGAAAAGAGAGGAAGAAAGTTATGAAGAAAAAACATTTATAAATAGTTGTGGTTATTAAAAATAATATACAAATTGGTCTTTATTCACAAATAACCAATCAACACATCTCTTGGAAATAGGTACGTTATTCCCAACCATCACCACTATTCATGTCAAGAATAATTTTTTTCTTAATTACTGATAATCTCATTTCAGAATCAAGAGTCACTTCTTTTTATAATCAAGAGTTATGTCTTTTTTGAACGAAGAGTCACATCATCTCTCAATGAAAAGTCACATCTTCTTTTAACAAAAAGACACCTCTTTTATAAAAATAAACTATTGTTGACACCCCAATTTTTGGCTTCTAGAAAAGATAAAAAAAAATTTGATAAAAAAAAATATCGAAAAAAAATATCGAAAATTATTATTATTTCCGGGTGGGCTGGCTCAGCCCAACCCACTTTTCTTTCTTTTCCAGCCTTATTCTCCCTTCTTTTAGGCCCAGCCCCTCTTCCCATTTATTTTCAGCCCAGCCCATCACCTCTTTTTCTTTCTTCCCCACACACGCACGCACGTAGCAGCAAGGCTCCACGACGTCGTCTCTCTAGACGTCGCCCCTTGGCTGACGTCAGCCACGTGACGCCAGCAAGGGAATCGTCCCTTGCTGCGCTATCACGCGGAGAGAGGGCAACAGGGAATTCGGTGGAGGAGCGGGAGGAGGTGATCGACGAAGCGGATTCAGGGGCATAGAGGGGCGGCGATTCTGGTCAGGGGGCTGAGGGAGAAAACCAGAAAAGAAAAACCGGGGAGAGCAAGCCAGTTTTTTGGGGTTCGGAGACGGAGAGCTTGAAGGAAAACCAGAGGAAAAGGGTAGCTTGGTTTTAAGGAGCAGAGGCCAGAAAACCGGAAGAAAGGAGAGAGGACAAAGGAGCAAACAGAGGGGGAGAAGGACTGACGGCCACGCCTGATCCGTCGCCGACGTTTCCCCCCGCCGTGCCTCAGCTCCGGCGCCGGAGAACAGAGAAACTGAAGAACCGGAAGCGAAGCCAGCAAGAAAAAAAGAGTGGAGAGGGCGAACTAGCAAGGATCCAGGACGCCGTTGCTGGAGGCTCGTCCGCCCGTCGTTGCCAACCGTGAAGCTCCGTCTGAACCAGGTAGGTCTCCCCAAGACGCGTTCCTGTTCTGTTTTCGCGGGTGGCGGGCCGGAGCTCGCGCCGACCAGTTCGCGCGAGTCCCGGTCCCTGTCGACCCTCCTTTCGCATCTCTGATCATGTTAGCATAGCTAGATATGAGTTTGGTCTCGGTCTCAGGCCGGCTCGAGTCGAATAGCCCCGTTTTTGTTGATGCACGAAAGCTGTTCGATGAAATGCCCGAATGAAACCCAGAAAATTTCATAGTTTAATCCGTCCTCGATGACCTGTTTTTGTAGATTTTTGACTGTATATGGCTTATAATCGTGTTCCTATTGTAATTTTAGTTATTTTCATGTGATTTACGTGCATTGTTTAGCCGAAAAGAGGCATTTTAGGTTTTCCGGCGAGGACGAGCTTCCGGCATCGCCGGAAGTCATCGCCGGTGACGTCTGGCGTCGGCCGGATAGAACGGCCGACGCTGGAAGACGCGAAGAATCCTTTAGAACTGTTATGGACCTACGGCGGTGTCCGCGGCAGCGCGGGTGGAGCTGCACAGGTTTCCGGCGAGGCTCCGGCGTGGGACGTCCGCGGGGAAGAAGACGAAGACCAGAAAATAAAATAAAAGGAAAAAGAAAAGAAAAAATGGCAGGGGCTGGGCTGAACTTCGAACTGGGCCTAATCTTAATTTTGGGCCAATCGCTGGTGTTGGGTTGAAGGCAACTGGGCCGAATTTTTTTAGAAATTAGAGATGGGCTGTCTTTTCTATTTGTTTATGGGCCATTTTTTAAAAAAAATATTCGACCGGGCCATTTGGCCAGCCCGGTCGTTGCTCCGGCCCCGACCGAAAGGGTCCGGGTCGGTCTAGTAGGGCCGGGTCACCCGACCCGGTCCGAAAATTTTAAAAATTTAAAAATTTTAAAAAAATAAAAAATTCAGAAAATCAAAAAATCTTTAAAATCTTCAAAAAAATCTTTAAAAAATTTCGAAAACCTTTTAAAAAATAAATTTTTTTTTTTAATTCCAGAAAGGTTTTAAAATTTTATTTTGTTTCCTTCTTCTTTTTCTTCGGATATTCAAAAATTCCAAAAAAATTTAAAAAAAGATTAGAAAATTCCAAAAAAATTAAACAGTAAAAAAATGTTTTCTAAAATTTTCAGAAAATTCAGAAAATATCAAAAATCTTGAAAAAATTGGTTTTGTTTAATCTTAGAAAATTCAAAAATATTAAAAATTCGTAAAAATTCATAAAAATTAGAAAAAAATTGCAAAAATTAGAAAACCCTTAAAAAGAAGAAAACATCCAAAATTAAATAAGCCTTTAGGGCTTTACAATAGGCTTTTATTTTATGTTATGGATAAATCTTAGGTTTCTCGAACGTATTGCCATGACCTTAGTTAATATACAATCAAATTAGGTACCGAAATTGTGTAAAAAGCGAGACACGCTCCCATGTCTCGCTTGGTTCCTAGTCGACCTTAATAGACTAGTGGCGACTCCTTGTTTGAAATTTTTTATGAATATCCCACCAACATCGCGCAGGGTATGGGCTTGGGAGAGTCCAGGTTAATTAAGGGCGGTCGGCTCGAAATTAACAATATCCCTAAACCTATTATTATTATTATTTTATTATTTTCGAAAAATTTTAGGTCGCGACAACTATATCAATAGTTAGTTCATGTAGCAAGAGGCGAGAAGGGGTTAGACCCAAAAGGTGTGACCGAGATGCATGAGAACTAGCCATTTGAAGTTCATCGTAAAAAATTGGATATTTATAAGAACAAGACGTTGCACTGAATTTTCAGATGCATGAGAACTAGCCATGAGTGACCACCATCAATGATTCCATTGGGCATTACCATAGTAATTCTAATGTCCAATTTGAAATGTCCAGAGTTTAAGGAATAGCTACTGCTTGGAAAGGCGAATTCGCCATTATAGTCCCCCTTGGAACAAGCAGGTATAAAACCAGACGTTCTCCCCAGCCCAAGTTCCCTTCATAAATGAACTAGGGCCTTCCAAGATCAAGAGCGACTAAGATCAAACTTGGACCAAGTTTTTTCGGGACCACTTAGGAAATTAAGAATGCCTAGCACAACTAGGCCAATGGTACTTTGGAGGAGTTAATACTCGAATTACAATCAAAGTTTAGTGAAAAACATCTTAGCATAAGAAACAATCAAAACCAACGCATTATTTCGTTAGAAATTCGTTATACAAGTTTGGAGCGACTTCAAAGAACAAATTCATAAATATGATATAGCAACTCATTGTTTTGGTGGGCTGGTTGCTATGCATCAAATGCACATCAATGAAACTATTTTGTTTTTGTCACACTCCAAATCAATTAAGAATTGGGAAATGACACGACCATCCTTTCATTAGAAAATTGCAGCCTCAACCAACAACCAAAAATCTCTTATCAAGGCATATAACTCCATCCACAAATACATATCTCGTATACCAATAGATTGGTTATAATAATATCACTATAATCCATCGAAAAAATGTTTACACTTCCAACTTAACTAAACCTACAAATGTCACCTTAGACATGAATATAACTCGCTCAAATCATACCAAAAAATCGTACTCCTTAAAAAACCTTGTCAATAGCGCTCTCGAACTATTGATCACTAACTGTGAAACCTAAAAAGATTTGGAAGGAAACAAGACAAGTAACCATAGCTTAGGGCCTATTTGATAACCGACCAAACAATGTCTGATTCTATTCTTTTGTTCTTAGGAATAATTAAAAAAAAATAAAAAAGAATAGAAATCCGTTTGGTAACGTTTTTGTTCTTAAGAATAGATCTGGAATAGAATCATGAATAAAAAAAATTGCTTCTTTATTTCCAATAACAACTTTAGAATCAAGCCAATTTCTTCTTCTTTTTTCTCATTTCTTTTCTTCTTCTTCTTTTCTTTCTTTTCCTTTCCTTCTTCTTCAACTTGAGCCCATCACCACGAGGTTGGCGTCACCCGGCCAAGGTAAGGCCGACCTCGCATTGGCCCGACGAACTTGAGCCTTGCTTCAGCCTCGCTGAGGGTTGGCAACCCTCTGTCGAGGTCGCTGGCCCCTATCTGGCACAGTCGTTGATCGTCTTGAGGCCAACAACCAGTTGAATGTTGGAGAAGAAAAGGAAAAAAAAAAAGAGAAAATATAATAAAAATATAAAATAATTAAAAGAAATTTTAAATCACAAAAGAATTTAAGAGTTGTATCAAACACATTTATATTCTGAGAATAAAAATTTTGGGTAGTTACCAAATACATTTAAATACTTAGAAATCATCTAGAAAATAGAATAAAAAAAAATCAATTTTAAACAAAATATGTTCCTGGAAACAGAATAATTATTAAGCGAACTCTTAGCAAGTATCATACCTTATCTAAGCAGATCATTGCCTACTCAATAATCCCAAATCCCATAGATAATATATGTACGATTTCAAATATAGGTTGTTGACGCTTCATTTTTAGCTGATTAGTCATATAAAGGTAAAACTTCAAAGGTAGGGTTCTTGATTACAATTTACAACAGGACTCGTTTATTGGCCAAAAAGAGTCATCTTAGTATTTAGCAAGTTAGTTTCAGCTAGCTGGTGTTCTATCTAAACCAAGATATTGATTTCTCCAATAATCCGAGGAAGTCTTTAGAGTTGACTTTTGGTGAACTACTACAGTCGACTCTTGGTTAAAATTTAAGAAAAAAAGATTCAAAAAACTGAAAAATCCTGAAATCAACATCTTTTTAACTTAATTAGACCAGTTTATCAATTTTACAAAAATCAATCAGAACTTGACTTTTCCCTAAATTGGGAATTTCGATTTCTAGTTAGGCAAACTCAAAATTAACTATTTTTTTTAGTCATTTTTTAGGAAAATTTCCTTCACAACATTTGATTATGAGGTTGTTATGCAAGCAATCGTGGAGACAATTTCACGATTCCAAGCTAGAGGTGAATTTCTCCAATTCTAAGCCAATTAGAAGTTCCAATAAATTCTTCAAATGAGCCAAAATTGAGTACAATTAAGTATAAGCAACTCAATTCCAATGCAATTTTGACAAAATCACAACAATTAAACTCTTGGCCAACTTGGTGATTCAATGATCGATAAATACACAATGGTTTGATTCAATTAACCTAGTTAAGTTTGACCCATGCTAGACTAACCTTCAATTCGATCAATTAAGTTCAATTTGGCCAACTGAACCTCAATTGTAGAAAATCAAAAAAAAAAAACACCTCAATTGTACACATTGGTCTAACTCTTGATGCCATCTAAGGGATTTTGGAGGAAAGTGAGAGAAATTGAAGTATCACAAGTCAATCCAGACAAGCCAAATTAACTTGATTTAAACTGGTTTGATTCAATTGAATCCAATTTGTCTTAAATCGTCAAACCAATACTCCATTCACCCAAATTAAGCAAAATGCCGAGATTAATTAGGGGAATTGAAATAAAATTGAACAATTAGGCAAAATCCAAGTTGACCCAATCAACCCAAGCCAATTCGGGTTGACTCGGTTAGGTCCGGCCACATTTGACCGAATTGGACCAGCCAACAGCCAGCCGATTCAGCCCACAAGGTAGGCCGGCCAAACCCTCTCTCTCCTCTAGCTCAAAGAATCGCCATATTGCCCTTGGTAAAATTACAAAAATACCCTTCAACGCGTCATGAATCTACGTGAAGGCCTAATTTTAGCCGTTCATTTAACAATTGATCTTGACAATGTGTTGTGACATGTCATCAATCCATGTGACAGAAATTCAGCCAATAAGGAGATTGCTTAATCAAGAAGGGTTCAATTCGAGCCCTTGGATCAATCTAAAGGTCGGAATTTGATGAAAATCCAAATTTCCCTTAAAAAGGGGTATATATAGCATTTTCCCTTGTGGTGGTGGTAACTGTTGCTAATCCAATCAATCATCGGAAGGCTTCGATTCTGGCCGAGTTCTTCTAGTCACTTCGTCGATCATTAATCAAGTCAGGATGCTCACTGTGATGATCAATTCTAGAGGATCATCCAAGGATGCTCATAGCTATTCATAGCTCAAAATCAAATTCTAACTTCGATCTTTGATTAGGTCAAGTTAGGATGCGATAGAATTGTCTAAAATCGAAATAAAATCGAAATGACATTGGTTTGAAATTTAGGAGTATTTAATGAAGCTTAGGGAAATCACATGTTAGAATCACTTCTAGACTTCAATTTACCTGTGCTGAATCACGTAGATGACACCTAGGATAATTTTATTGCTTTCATGTCAATTGGATTAGAACTTGCATTTTAGGATGGTTAATCTTAGAAATCTAGTCTAGTAGGTTAGTTTGTTCGAACTTGTACTTTGATTTCCCCTTGCATGTCATTAGCCCGAAACCTACAACGTGATGACCAAGAATCTTTTCTATGCCAGTTCGTCTGTGAGGGGGAACTTTGTCCTTGCCCAAAGGGCTCCTTTCATATAAGTGATAAAGTAGATACAACACACAAGTGCTGGAGAATCGGCGAGATTAGCCCGCAAACTCGAGAGATAGATGTAAAGTCCATTTATAAAAGCTCAAGAAACGTGAAATGGGTAAGCCACAGTATAAGTTTTTTGGCATTACAGTGCCATGAATGTCTAATTATCTACTTGGCCACATTCAGTAAAGACTATTTAGACTGTATTAACATAATTTATTTGAGATGTCAAATGTAAGAGTAGTTGAATTGTTACCGAATTCAAAGGGGTTAATGTCACAAAAAAAAAATCAATCTAATATACTTATGCCGCATGTATCCCAAAATTAATTTTCAAGTCATAAAAGTCCGAAATTGGTATATCGCGTCACATTTACCTACAAACTAATTTTGGGTCACAAAAATTCCCAAACTAAAACATTCGTACCAAAATCTTAAATTGGGAAATCGGCTAAAAGCTGCAAATTTTGCCTTGAGAACTTCCTCAAGTTTCAAAATCTACTAAAATCCCTAATTCTTATGACATAAAAATTAATTTATGGTAGATGTTGCAAGGTCTAATCAGGGAATTTTATGATACGACAATTAGTTTAGGATAAATATGGCATGGGTGTACGGTTGAATTCTTCCAAAATTTAAAGTGTCATTATCGTGACCAATTGATGATTTATCTCTCCATGGTTAAATAGAGTTTTTCTTTGCCCAGAGTTCATTGCACATAATACTTGTTGGAGTTTCTTACAAAAATCTATTGAATTTCTAAGAGGTTAAATGCAACCTGTACAGACTATGTTCCAAAACAATTATAGACAATGGGGATTGCTATGTTTTCCTAACCTCAACCGCATCATTGCAAATACTTTTTACGGATTTTCCAAATTAATTTAGCGAATGGCCAAAAAAAAAAAGGGAATCTCCACGCTAAAGTCCCTTCTGCCTTGCCTTCCGTCTTCTTGTTAAGTGCAATTCTATTAAATAATAGAAGAAAATGCTACGATTTTCTTTTTAAAATAATGATTTTCTTTTGCCATATGAGCCATTAATATTTAGGAAAATAAAATAATGCCTTGCTTGCTATGCACGATCTATGGAGCGCTATTGAAGTTGACACTTTCAAACTACGGTCAAATTGCATGTCTAGATAGATATTTATTGTTAGCTTAATTTGAATCTTCCGGTGAATGCACGTTAAATTTTTTTATAACTAAAGCTCCGTTCGTTTCACGAAAAAAAACTTCCAGGAAAATGTTTTCCGGATTTTCCGACGTTCGTTTCACGGAAAATAAATTCATTGGGAAAAACATTTTCCATGAAGAAAAAAAATCTTCTAAAGTAAGGGAAAATGTTTTTCACTTATTTCTTTTATTTTTAGATTTTTATTTATTTTTTTCATAAATTCGAATTTTTTTGTTATTTTTTAATAAAATCGATTTTTTATTTTTTATTTTTATTTATTTTTCTGTCTTTCTTTTTGCTGTTTTTCTTTTTCGGTCGGTCGTCAATCATGGCAATGGTCGGTGACCGACAACAGGCGAGCTAAGCTTGCCAGATTGGTGACGCCCGAGCATTACAAGATGGAAAATTATTTCCAAATTTACCCCTTTTTAAAATAAAAAACGGTAATCCTCTTTTCCCTTGCTTCATGAACCCAGCGCCCCCGTGCTTGCCTCTCTTTGCTCCCTTCAAAATAATCAAATCCCTCCTTTTTAAAGTAGAACAAAGTCAATCGTTTGCCCTAATTGATCGATCTCCCTCACTTAGCTTTTGCACGACGTTGTGCTTCTTCTTCCTCCTAGTAGTTCAACTACTTTTCGAATTGAAGCTATATAACTCGCGATGTCAATCTACGAGGCTCAAGCCTCATTGCCTTGAGCTCACCTTGCCGGTGAGTTGATCATGCGAGCTCGCCAGAGGTAGGCGAGCCTTGAGCCTTGCTAGCAAGGTGAGCTTGACGCATGGCCGACGATTGGCCAAGGAAGGAGAAAACATAAAATAAAGAAAAAAATAATAATTTAATAATCTATTTAAAAAAATAATAAATAACGATTTTAAAAAATAAAAAAAATTATTGAAAAAGAGTTTATAAAGGAAAATATTTTCCCAAGCGAACAACGGAAAATATTTTCTACATCAAAATCAAGTTTTACTAGAACACTGGAAAATAATTACATTTTCCTGGAAAATAACTTCTTGGAAAATATTTTCCAAAAAAGTAACATTTTCCGTTAAATGAACGGAGCCTAAAACACCTAAAAATTTTCCAGTTTACATAAATTGACACGTAAATTCTCAAATAATTTTTTTTGTTCAAAAAAAATTTCATGTAATTTTGAATCTTAGCAGAAAAATAACATGTCACATGTTGCTTTTGAAAAGAGCACACACAAAAAGCCCACAATTTGATTGGAAGTTATTGAGTGGTTTAGAGACCATGTTAACCAATATCATCTGCACCGTTAATAATGTAAAGTCTCATCGTGTGGCCCACGTTATCGACAATTGAGATTGGCTGAATCTATTTACTGTATAGGCCGTGCGCTATTTTGTCATGATCTATATGGAAAGTTCTATCGCCTCCTCTGCGCATGATGATTTCTGTTCTATGTAAGAGCTTCATAGTCCTCCTGTTATTGGCTCTTCCGAAAGCTTTGTCTCTCTTGAGGCCAGTCTGTCTGTTTTGACTTTTCAAGTCTTCATCAAGGAAGCTACTCTGAATCTTCTTCCTAGTAAACGCCAAAATTGGCAGACAAAAGAGAATAACGCCATTAGCAGGTTGACATAGCCGCCATCTTTGATCAATCCAATATTATCACATTCTTAAGAGAGAAGAAAAGAGAAGTCCCTCTTCATTTCTTCATCAAGCCCACCATTTCTGTTCTTTTAAAGCGACCCACTCCTCAGGAAACCTCAGGAATATACCGACGAAAGAGCAAACCAGATAACCAAATTATGATGGCAAAGTGCTTCAGCTTTTCAAAAACGTACGACCGATGGTTGCGCTTCTCCTATTCCTGGGCGGGCCTGAAATCAACCACCACCGACCTTGGCGACGGCACGGTCATGCACTGTTGGATCCCCAAGACGTACAACCCCAACAAGCCTAACCTGCTCCTTGTGCACGGCCTCGGAGCCAGCGGGATGTGGCAGTGGAGCATGTTCATCTCGGGCTTCATCGAGAGATTCAACGTGTACGTGCCTGATCTCTTGTTCGTCGGCGATTCCTTCACGACCCGGCCCGAGCGGACTGAGCAGTTTCAGGCTCAGTGCCTCGCAGGTAGGACCGTTGACTTTCTGACAGACAGGATAGCACATGACGCGAGAAAGACTGACTCGGATCAGCATTTGACCCGTTCTGCAGGAGTCTTGAAGGCTCAGGGAGCGAAAAAGACCAACGTGGTGGGGGCAAGTTACGGTGGGTTCGTGGCGTATAGCTTGGCGGCGCAGTTCCCGGAGATGGTGGAGAAGTTGGTTCTATGCGGTGCAGGGGTTTGTATGGAGGAGAAGGACATGGAGGATGGGATGTTTCAGGTGGGCCAAAATACATTAGATAGACTCGTTTCCTGAGTGGTAATCACGTTGCAGAAACTGCTTGGAACTTGTGCGGAGTTCAGTGCGTGTCTTACTGTTTCTTGATACTCGTGATAATAGAACTGAGTCTGACTTTGGGCAATGTTGTCTGACAGGTGAAGAGCATGGACGAGGCCGTGAGTATCATGTTACCACAGACGCCGGAGAAGATGAACGAGCTGCTCAAGGTCGTCCTTTACAAGCCAGTGATGACAATTCCCACTTGCTTTATGCAGGATTTCATTGATGTAAGTCAACGAAAAGTTACAAATCTCTCAACTGCCCGTTTGTGTTTCAGCACGTTGCCTACGAATCTGAGTTTAGTTGATGCCAAGTGTTCAGTTTTCGTTTCCTTTGCTAGCAAAACTCTCAGCCCTTCTTTTTCCTGATTCACAATGGAAGTTTATACAGTAATTTGTCAGGTAAAAGCTACATTGAATGGGGAAGTAAAATTTTTACAAGGCTCTCATGTGTTTTTATGTTATCATGTTAGCGTTGTTCAAGATTAGAACGTATCGGCCCGATTAAGTTCTAACTAGATAGGCCTTTGCTTTCATAGAACAGAGTAAACACCGTGTTGTCTGTCAGTTCTATGAGAGTTCGTACATGTGCAAGGACGTGAAACTTTTGGTCAAAGAAAAATGACCATTCAGCATTCTGTCCTCGACTATAGCAGCTTTGTTCCTTGTGAACTGAGACTACACAAGATGTCTAGTTGTAAAGGCCAGTAGACATCAAACGGTGGGTTGTGATACAAAGTGCTAACTCTCGCTGGCATTAATCACGCATCAGCTGTGCTGTTTCGACAAACTCATCAAAAGCAAAATATTCAGATTGTTTTTGATGATGTTTCTTGTGGGCTAAACTCGGAAGAGTTTATCTCGCTCACTTAAGTTCTGTGGCATTTCAAGAAACGTCTCCATGATTGTCTGCAGTTTATGGGCACGGGGTACCTTCAAGAATGGACAGGGTTCCTCAATGCCTTATACCAAGATAGGAAGATGTCTAATCTTCCCAAGATAACTCAGGTTTCTTTCTCTCAAAATCTCTGTCCTCTTGATCGGGCTCAAGCAATTGTCTCAGTGATTCACTTTAATTTTGCCGATATCTTGTTTTGGACATACTCTCAAGCCATGGATCTTTTCTGATGCAGCCGACACTGATAATCTGGGGGGAATATGATAAAGTCTTTCCACTGGAATTGGGTCACAGATTAAAGAGGTTTCCCTTCCACTCTTTGCTTTGGTTTTTCTACTTTCTTTAGAAGCTTGATTCTCTAATAAGCACATGTATTAACAATATAATTGGATAAAGCCAAATCTTCAGAACCGAAGTGTTCTTATACACAGAACTTTCAATGTTAATGGGCAGCAAATTCCAGAAGGATCTGTTTTTGCTAAATGTCTCTTGGTAAACTTTCTTGATGGAATAACCTGCTTCTGTTTTTGTACCGCTCGAATGACTTTGGCCAGGCATTTGGAAGAAAATGCGCAATTAGTGGTTATAAAGGATTGTGGTCATGCGGCGAATGGAAGGGAGGCGAAAGAGATGTACGAACACATGAAGTCTTTCCTCGTAGATCCACTCCTTTCACCTAAGAAGGCAAATCAAACCAAAGGCCAAAAGGTGCACTGAGAGTCAGCAGTGAATTTATAGTCGAATCAGCCTCCTCCAGCGTGTTTGTCCGAGTTATATAAACATTAATATGAGCTATGTAATTTGAAGTAACATAGTTCAACATATTTGACCCATGAACAGCCAGGTCCAAAGTATGGGGAATATTCCATTTTTCTCTTGAGATATTGCATTATGGTCGCATATTTACAGGTTCATTGTAAATTTTGCTAGATTAGTGTTGTAATGTTTGCTTGTGAAACTGCTTTCACAGTCAACTCAAATCCTAACCGTTTGGAGGAGTGACACGGCTATCCTTCCACTCAAAGGATGCAGCCTTGAATAATATGCAAAAGTTCAGCTCCCAAAAGTCCCCATCAATAGTGTTATGGCTGCTAATCAAGAAATTTAAATAGGGGTAAGCAACCATAGCTTTTCTAAGTAGATCGAGCATCCACTTTGCACTATACAAAATCATGTTCAAAACTCACTTATCTCAATTCTAGTATAATACACATACGAGATGATAATGAATTATATTGCTTTAACATAACCACATGCATATTAGAAAAACATTCATTAAATTAATAATATCATAACAAATATTAATGGTCTAGTTTATTGATCAATCTCATTAATTCACATATTAATGGTTATTCCATTGATTAATCTCATCAAATAACCCATAAATAGTCGGTTAATCTCGAATCACATGTCAGTGGTCTATTCCATTGATCAAACTCGTGCTCAAATATCTAATTATGATCACACACTATGCTCCTTGATAGGCTAACCAAGCTCCCCCATTGGCAAAGTCACCACTTATATTGCCGATGATTGGCCAACAAATATAACTTAAACTAGTATTAATACCCAAAAGCTCCTCAATGGGCTCATAGCTACATTGAGCACCTACACAAACTCACAATGGCATCCTTTACAATTCACAAGTCAATTGGAAATCAAAGAAACAAGGAAGGTGGAAGGTGGAAGTTTGGTTAAACAAGAGAGAGACTAAGAGTTTTCAGGAAGAGAAGCAAAAGAAGAGGGGGAAAGAAAGAAAAGGAAAGTATGTCGCGACTTGCCTCGGTGAAGGTCGTTTGTTAGGAGAGACGGTGTTTTGGGGTATTTACTCACAAGATGGTCCTCATAAAGGAAATTACATCAAAAATGGCTTGAACATATCATCAATGATGATCTATCTCAATAAAGTCCATCAATTGTAAGCGTGGACTCTCCCATGTCCATACCTTGCACAACAGCAAGAGAGTGTCGTGACCCAATTTTCACATCGCAAATGAAAGCAAATGTGAGTTTAGGGATTTCTTTACCCCGGTCGCACTTATGAAGGTCCTTCCATAAACGGACGCTATCAACTCATCCCATTCATGGTCGTAGCAACAAGTATGCTAAACTTTGGTGAACCCCAACCAAGATCCATGCTCCATGGTCATTCTTACGAAGGTACTTCCATGAACAAACGTCATCATCTTGTCCCATCCATGGTTGTAGCAACGAGTATGCTAAACCATGATAGACCTTGATTGAGAATTCTTGTCCCGCACAATGGGTTCGTTTTATTATCTACGTTGCTTAATAACCTAAGATAAAGCATTTGGAGTTGCCACTAGCCTCAATTTTTTGGGGCCGTATAGAAAGCTCAATCGTGGGTCGGGAGTATTCTGTCAATTTCTATGCAACCAAAGATCTAGGATTCGGGGACTTGAGTTAGACTAATATTTCTATTAACGCCCTTCCAATACCTAACAATCATCATATTTACCTTAGATGATCATGTGTGTCTTTTTACTTTTTCATGCCATTTGAAACAAGAAGGTGACCATGCGTGAATGTTAATTTCATGCCATTCTAAGGGCCCGTTTAGTTCAACTTTGGTGAAATGGCTTTACATTTTCCTAAGTATCTTTGGTTCAAGGGGCATTTAGTGAAAACAATAGTGTTTGACAAATTATAACGTAAAGGAGCTTTCCAAAATGACTTTAGTGTAAATATCATTTGGTAAACCCATATTTACAAAGGGCTTTTATTTATTTATTTTTAAATTATTAAAATTAAATTATCTGTTGTCAGCCAACCTCCAACGACACTGTCCGGCAGCCACCTAAGTTCGTGCGACCCAAGCGTCACAGCCGAATGTTGCGACCTTAGGTAGCGATGCCTAGGTCACGCGAAACCCAGGCTTTGCAGTTGGAGGTCATGCAAACCCAAGCATCGCGACCTGAGGTTACAACTCCGGTGGTGACGCTTAGGTCAAGCATGAACCTAGGCGGCGCGGCTTGAGGTTGTCACCTAGGTTCACGCGACCCAAGCAACACTGGCAAAGGTCACGCAACCCCCAGGTGGCGATCGCCAGAGGTCGCGCAATCCCCAGCTCACGATGGCCAGCCTCCACCTCTAGTAGATGAAGCCTCAAAAAACAAATAAGGGTGTCAAAGATGGTTCACTTGTATTTCCCAAATGTTGAAAGCCCAAAGTAGGTGGGGATTTACTTTGGGCTTTCAGCATTCCAAATACAAGCATTTGGCCAATGAAGCCCCAAAATGCTAAACCAAATGCCTTATATTTTTCCCTAGGGGCTTTTCGGGCTCAAAACCCTTTGGGAAAACTGAATCAAACGAGGCCCAATTCTACAAATATGAAAAAGAAAAGCAAACAATTTGAATTGAAATGGTGGTGCCATAAGTAAACATCCAAAAAAAGCGGTAAATTTAGACATGCAATCCTAACAAAAAAGGACAAGTAAAAGAAAGAAACCCATACCTTGTCGGGTTTTTATACAACATACTAGAAATCCGAGACATATGTTAGGTATCAAATGAATGATACAAAGAAAAAAGGGTCGGAATGGATATCGACCATTGCCGTTTTCAAGACCACCTTCTTTGTCTATTCTGACTATGACCAAAGGCTATGTAAACATGTTACATTTGAAACAACTATTGAATTAAGCAAAAGTACACAAAGTATGTTAAGGAATTGAACAAGAATCATCCAACAATCGTTCAAGTTGGCCTCGGGGTCAACCTTTGAGATTGCACATAGAACGTGCCATTAGACCATTTCCACCATTCATTATTAGACATGATTTGTGGTAATTAGCCATCATTAGTGTTCACTCATGATGGCTAACACCATAGGTTCCCAAAGTCAGGTTCTAATGTATAACCCCAAGTCTAACCTACAAGCATGCATCAGGTTTGCGCAACTATCTAGCAATCACATGCATAGAACTCGAAAGTAAGCATGCGAGCAAGTCCGAAAACCTTAGTTATCATCTAATCAAACAATTAGTGAGCCAACACTAGGTCACTTCATTCAATTCAACATGCATCAAACCAAATCACACATGTCAAATGATCGCTCAATGGTCTTTTTATTTTTCGAAATTTTTTGAAGACAAAGGTAATGACATGCAAATTAAAAGTCATGAGACACCGAGTCGGTTTTGCATGCATAAATTTCAAAAAAAATGTACATGTCGCGAAAAGTAAAACAGGGAAAATTTTGACATCAGATCAAAAGACAAACAAATGAGTATGACCCATGGACAATTGACATCACAAAAATTATGGCACATCAAGCACAAATATAGAACAATTTTTTTGAAGAAATTTCTTTTGGAAGAGCAACACATAATTTTATAAAAATCAGAGAACATGGTATAATGCATCATAACAAAACAAGGTAGCAGGGTCCAAATGCAAAATCATGGAGATTTAATCTTGTCAATGATATCTAAAAATTCTAAAATTTTGTCACATGATAGTGCTAAACATGATAATCAATGTCCATGAAGGATCTGACCTCTAAATCTTAACAGAAAAATTCATACAAAAATGAAAAAGTGGAAGTGCAGACTAAGTCAAACATGCATTCCAAATTTGCACATTTTCTAAATTTCAAGGCAACTTTTGTAAAAATGCAAAAGGGATTTATTGACATGCAAATAAACCAAATTTAGCATCATTGGAAAGCTTGAGGAATGCTCTAAGACTTCCTAAGAAGTCACAAGTTCAATTAAGATCGATTACATATTCAGTTTGTAACATCTATAGGCACAAGCAAAACAACAACGTTCAGGGCAGCGGTCACATTAAGAAAATGCATGGTCTATTGCTCCTATATGACATGACAAAAATGTGAGAAAATCATATAGATTAAACATGGATTCGTGAACATTTTTTATTGAGAGACCTAGACCTAAATACATCACAAAGAATAGTATGAAAATGACAAAAACAAGGCAAACATGGAATATATGCATGGTGATAGAAAAATATTTCAATAATGTATGCATTAAATGAACTAATGACATTCATTTGAAATAACTTGAGTGTCCCTAGAATGACATTGAGGCATAGAATGACCTTCATGAACACTCTATAGTCAAAGAAACCACAATTGCATGCTTAATTGCACGTGAATGCAAATTCGGGTTTATACAGTGCAGGAGTGACCTAAGGACGATTTTTGGGAATTTTCACCTAATGAATGTTGTTTAAAATTTTTGGAAAAAATATATGTCATGACCAAAATCTATTGTACAAATGGCTAGAAGAAATAGTCTTGAAGTGAGCTCTAGAAAAATCACAATAAAATCGACAAAACTAATGACCCTGACTTGGGAATGCACTGACCAACTTGATAGAAGGATGATTTTTGGGGGGATTTGGCCATGGATTACTTATCTAAAAATTATGAGAAAAAAGTATATTACTCATCACGGATGCCTCACTAGACCAACTTAAGTACATAACGTGTCGTTCTTCCAATTAGGCTAGTTTTCAAGATTATAGATTAAATTAAGAATTATGTCAAATTTGAGTTGTAACGTCTGATTTTTAAGTTGTTGAACTATGAAACTTCATGAAAATGATAGTTTAGGATGTTGTGGAGCAGTAGGATTTTAGGGAACTTGATTTGGGTTTATAGGTTGTTCAAAACAAAATTTTGAAGTTTTACACGTGTGATGAACAATGCTCATCCAGAGACTTTGGGACCATATTCCATCGGTTTTCAGCTTTATTTTGGGCCGGTCGAGTTGGGTTCTTGTAGTGCATTGAAAGGGCTTTCTATTGACAATGCATTGATGTAAGTTGATGAAAAAGTCGCAAAACTCTCAGCTGCACGTTTGTGTTTTTGCACGTTGCCTCTGAATCTGAGTTTAGTTTATGCCTAGTGTTCAGTTTTCGTTTGGGGAAAGTACAGCGTCAGTGCCAAAACTTGGTACAAAGGGACACTTAAGTGCCAAAAGTTACAAAATGTACACTTAAGTGCCACTTTTAAAAAAAATTGGGTAACTTAAGTGTCAAGTCGCCGGAACCCTGCCGGAAATCCTACGTGGCTCGCCAGAAACTGAATCGGCCAAAAATCAGCCAAAACGACGTCGTTTTGGCTGACGTGGATTTAAAAATTATTAATTAAATAATATTAAATAATTAAAAATATATTATTAAAAAATCGATTTTATTTATTAAAAAAAAAAAAAAAAAAGGAGGAGGGGATCGGCGAGGGCTGTGCCGGTCTGGGCGGCCGACGGCCCTTGGCCCGGCTGGGCGAGGGCCGGCAACCCTCGCCAGATCCGAGGGAGGGTCGCGACCCTCGCCCCAGATTTGGGCGAGGGCGCGCAGGCCCTCGCCGCCGGCCGACCAGGGTCGCCGGCCACTGGCCGGGGCGTGACGACCCCGGCCGACCCTCCCCTACCGTCGCCGGCCCTTCCTAGCGAGGTGGGGCGGCGACGGCGACGGCGGCGGCGGCGAGGGCTGCACAGCCCTTGCCGATCCCCTCCTCCTTTTTTTTTTTTAAATAAAATCGATTTTAATTTTTCAAAAATCTGTCGTGGACATTTTTTTTAAAAAAAATTGCCACATGGATTTTTTTTATTTTGAAAAAATGCCATGTGGATTTTTTATTTTGAAAAAAAATGCTCCGTCAATAAATGAAGTCGCCGGAAAATGGACACGTGGCCATTTGGCCAGAATTTTTCGCCGTTGGCACTTAAGTGATCCCTTTTGCTCCGATTTTGGCACTTAAGTGTACCTTTTGTAACTTTTGGCACTTAAGTGTCCCTTTGTGCCAACTTTTGGCACTCCAGAGGTCCGCATGTCGTTTTCGTTTCCTTTGCTAGCGTAATTTGAGCACTTCCTTTTCCTGATTCATAATGGAAGTTTGTACAGTTAATTATCAGCTAATAGCTACATGAATGGGGAAGTAGATTAGATTCTTTACATGGCTCTCCTGTGTTTCTATGTAATTGGGTAAGCCAATTCTTGACCAGCTTTAGTAGTCTTGATTCACATTTTTATTGCTTAAGATTACGAGTTATTGGGCAGATTATATTCTATAACTGAAGAATGCTTCTTTCCTTGTTTTAGCAGCTCTGGATTGTTTGTTATGTTTATGGTGATGTTCAGTGAAAAAAATAATGCGCATCAATAAAACGCCTCTGCTTTTAGAGAATAGAGTCATCATCATTCAGCATTCTGTACTGAACTATCGCAGCTTTGTTATCTCTTAACCACATTTGATTGGTGCGTCTAGTCCATGAATCCTGACTGTGTGGAACATTCTGGACACTAGAAAGAATGAATGAGTAGCTTGTTCCTTGTGAACTGAGACCATACAAGATGTCTAGTTATGAAGAGCCTCGAGATTAAACAGCCGCTTGCCAGACAATGGGCTAACTCTCACTGTCATTGATTTGGGTTCAATTGAGGAGTAAAGTAAGTCTACTTTATTTATTTATTTATGGTTCAAAGACCAGTAGCTCCAGCGGTTGACTCGCTTCTTTCAAATTGTTTCTCATTATTAAGAAAAGGTTGCATTAGCTGTGCCGTTTCAACTGACTTACAGAAAGCTAAACATTTAGATTTTACTTATTGATGTTTCTCATGGGCAATCTAAGAAAAGTTTATCTCGATCACTCAAGTTCTGTGGCATTTCAAGAAAGGTCACCATGATTGTCTGCAGGTTATGTGGAAGGAGTACCTTCAAGAAAGGACAGGGTTGATCAATGCCTTCTACAAAGATAGGAAGATGTCTAATCTTCCCCAAATAACTCAGGTTTCTTTCTATTGAAATTCTGTCCCCTCTATCGGACTCACACAATTTACTCATTACATATTCACATTGATTTTGTCGATATCTTCTCCCTTCCTTGGCATCCTCTCAAGCCATTGATCTTTTCTGATGCAGCCAACACTGATAATCTGGGGGGGAATATGATAAGGTCTTTCCATTGGAATTGGGTCCCAGATTAAAGAGGTTCCCTTCTAGGCTTTGCTTCGGTTATTCTAATATCTTCAGAAGCTTGATTTTCTCTAATAAGAACTTATATAAACAACATCATGAGATGAAAGCAAATCTTCAGAAATGTTCTTACTCATCTAAGACAACTTCAATTTGAAAATTCATTGCTCATGTGCATCAAATTACAGGGGGATCTGTTTTTGCTGAATTGCTCTTGGTAGATTTTCTTATGGAATAACCTGCTTATTTTTTAATCATTTGAATGACTTTGGCCAGGCATTTGGATGAAAATGGGCAACTAGTGGTTGTGAAGGATTGTGGTCATGCAATAAATAAAGAAAACCCGAAAGAGATGTACAAACACATGGAAGTGTTCCTCGTCGATCCACTCATTTCACCTAAAAAGGAAAATCAAACCAGTGGCCAGAAGGTGGACTGACAATTGGCAATGAATTTTGCAGCTTACTCGTCGAAATTTTACATATGCATTAATTTAAGCTGTGTAATCAGAAGCAACAGAGACCAACAAAATTTAATTTATGAAGAGTAAGGCTGATAGTATGGGGACTATTTCCTTGTTTGCTTGAGATATTGCATTATAGATGAATTTTTTGGGTTGATCGTGATTTTTGCCAGATTAGTGTTCCAATGTTTGCTTGTAAAGCTGTCTTCACGGTACATGAAGCAAATTAATGCCACGGTGATGAACATTGTCTCCCGTTCCAGTTCAGCGTGAATTCTGTGGCATATTAGTACTCAATATTATAAAAACCGTTCCCTGATGGAGCTGAAAACATGAAGAAGGTGATTGGCATAGCCACTTTGGAGGAGATTTCGATAACTTTTCGCACCTGCGAAGATCGCTCGTGACATTGAGGGTCATGTTACTAGGCTAATTGTTTTGCTCCAACCACTGAGATACAGCTGATCTTATGACTAATACGGATTGACTTGGCTTCAGTTTAACCTGCCCAGGCTGCTGAACTTCATCAGAAGATGGTACGGAGATGGTCAAGATGTTGCTTCCTGTAGCAGGAGGCTGTGGTGCTGAGGCGAATATTGGGTTCGAACCAAGAGTTGCTATCAAGATGCATGAGAAGTAGTCATTGGAAGTTCCATTCTTGAATATGGATCATGTTAAGAACTAGGCTTGGCCCGAACGAATATTCAGAGGATAGTTTTCTCTTGTCACCCAAATGGGTTGGGAAGGAGCAACCGACGTTGAAGATTCCTTCAGGCATTACCATAGGTATCAGACGCCTATTTTGATTTGTTTAGTTTGAGAGATAAATACCACTTTGAAAGGCGAATATGTCACTCTAGTCCACTAGGATATAAGTACGTACAAAGTCGAGGGCTCTCCCAAGCCCAATTGCCCTCCATAATTGAACTAAGGTTTTTTGAGATGAAAAGCGAGTAGAATCAAAACCCGGGATCAAGGTTTGTCCACACCACATAGGAAATTCAGAGTATGCCTTGTACAACTAGGCCAATCGCCACGATGGTTGTTTGAGGAGTTTAAATTTAGATCACAATGGAAGTCAATTAAAAATATATCAAAATAAGTAACAATCAAATGAATGCGTCATTCAATGAGAAAATTGGCTTAGTTTGGAGCAACTTATATGAAGAAATTCATTAGTTTTGCTAGCGTAACAGTTTTTGGGCTACTGTGAGAGTAACATGCTTTTTTTTTTGGTAAAAAGAGTAACATGTTGTGAACCACAAATTCTTAAAAAAAATGGATCTCATAACTATTTATATTTTTTATTCATTGTTTTGTGATCCGGAATAGACTATTATTCTCACAGTAGACTAAAGACCCTCACCCAATTATCTTTCAATAACTTATTATTTTTGTGCGTTCTATACTATGCGTCAAATGCATGTAAAAAAGTTGGTCTGTTTTAGTAAAAGTATTTGTGAACTAATACAACATCTTTATAATTGTAAGAGTTACATAGAGGAGTGACAAAGAGAAGGAGGGGAAGTGAATAGATTAAATTTGTAAAGAAGTTGAAGTGCATTATGTACAAGCTATCAAATTACCCATACAAGCTAATTTATATGGCATCATTTACATTATTTGACTTAATAAGTTGTGGATATTCTCAGATAACATAATTTAGGGTTCCCAATTCCAATGTTTCCTTACTTGTTTGATATTTATGATAACAAAATTTTTATTTTTGTTATTTCTAAGCTTATTCAAGCATTTTGTAATTTTCTCTACATCGTAAAACTGACCCAATAATGATTTCCACCTCTCAGTTTTTGGATAAATTCAATGAAAAGCACAGTAAGTACTATTATAGTTAAGTGGTGAAAAGTAAAATTCAAAAGTAAATTGAATATCTGACACTTCAAATCACCATGGCTCCTTGACTCTCTAGCATTTTTTCAAACTTGAAATATAAACTTTCCCTATCTTTTATGAATTAAATGTTTCTTACTTCATGCAAATTAAAATCATCTACTTAGACAGACTAAATCATTGAATAATTATTTTTCTTTATTTTTTTAAACTCTTTCCACGCACAAAAAATGTGTTCTTTCAGCTAGTTTTAAAAGAAAATGGTAAAGTCATGAAAAATCGCAAATCGTCTATTTGTGATAAATTCACCCTAAACTAATTTTTTTACTATCAAAAATCTCAAATTAGTACAACTGTGATGAATTCACCTCAAATTAATTTTTTTAACCACAAAAACCCTAGACTATAATATTTGTGACAATTTTATCATATGTTAGTTTATGCTAAATTGGATTAATCATAAAAAGCCACAAACTTTTACACTTATGATAAATAGAGGATAAAATCTCAAACCAGTACAATGTCAATTGTCACGCATTATCAAACTTAGAAATTTAACAACAAAATTTAATGGAAACTAGCGGAAAGTAAATTTATAACAAGTATATCAGTTTAAGATAAATTTGTTACCGGTATACTAATTTAGGATTTTTCGCGGTATTAATCCAAAAAAAAAAGGAATGGATGCTTTGACACCTGACATATACTAATGGACAAATTAAATCAGAAACTAGTTTAAGGTAGATCATCAACGCAAGTGGGTTAACTAAGTAAATCCTCAGCAAACGTCATGTCCATCCAACAGCAAAAGAGCAGAACCTTAACCCAGGCATGCAAAAGTTAGAGAAGATGCTCAAGCTTGAAGAATCGACAGGCAACCCTTTATTCTCCTCCCCTTTTGTGTCTTTACAGATTCGTTCACGAGTTCATCTCAACTTGAAAGAAGAATCTTCTCAAGCATTGGTTCATCGAACAGGCCGCCGCGAGCCAAACCAGGCCACTGTAGCCCAGATTTCTCCAGCGATCCTTCCCTGAAAAAATATGAGTGCATGAATAAATAAAAATCTCCCATTATGATGGCAAATTAATATAATTCAAGAAAAACGAATTTTTCCAAGAGAAAATGATGATCTTACTGCTTGGAAAAGAAGCTGAACTCCACATGATGCCCTGCACCTGATTATATGGATGGCAATCCGTGGTGGTATTGTAGCCGCCCGCGCAAACACAAACGAAGGCAAGGCTCGCAGGCTCATACCCGCACACCCCACCACTGTTCTCACAAGTCGGGCACTTGGTGTCCATGTGGTTACTGTCGAGTGCCCCTTGCGTGTACTTCAGCTCCACCCCGTACTCCCACCCGGTCGGGTCGGTCGGGTCGTCCCCGAGCGACATAACCGGGGCGTACCCGCCGCATTTCAAGGCCTGAAGGTCCAGCTCGCCCTTGCTGTCGAAGTTCGCCGGGGAATAGACGCAGCACGTGTTGGTCGGGGAAAACAGTGGCAACCCGAGGTTGAGAACGGCTGGGCATGCGTACACGGAAGCGCACAGATTGGAGGAGCTGAGATCGCAGATGGACGAGTCATTGATGGTGAGGGATGCGGTAGGGGGCTCGCAATGGAGGAGGACGAACGTCGACGAGCCGAGCTCGAACGGGCCGGACCAGTCGAGGCCCAGGTTGGGCGAGGGCTTCATGGAGGTGCAGGTGGACATGTTGGGTGGGGAGATGATGAGGGTGGAGCCTGTGTAGGATATGGAGGTCACCGGGTATGAGCCGGTGTGGGTGGCGAGGACCAGATCGTCGTGGTCCTCCACGTGGACGCAAGTGACATAAGGGTGGAACCGTGGAGAGCCGCAGCCGGAGCCGGTGCCAAAGGGGTACTTGACCGCCAGCGAGCCGCAGGTGTTCCGACATGCCGGATCGGGGGATTCCGCTGGCCGGAGATTGAGGAGGATAGTGAGGATGATGGAGGGAAGTAGAGCATTTTCCATTGGGTTTGATCTATTAGGCCTGTCTGCCCTCATACTTGGATGAACTACTTGGTATGGGGGAGCAAAGGTTTTCCTAGTGGGATGCCACGTGGCATGTCGTGATTGAGAATTACATAATTACAGGATCGACCTTTGGGAGAATATGTTTAGCACAAAAATTAGGCGATGATGTGTACAAGCGGACTACATTATTTTAGCAACCAACAAACCAAAAGAGAGACAAGTTGTATAAATCAGTCAGTTCGAGGTTAACTATGCTAAATGTTCTAATAAATCAGTCAGTTCAAGGTTTCATAACTACTGATAGGTGAGAAAATATCGTGTACCCCTCCGATGCCAACTCAGCAAAATACAAGCCCTTGCGGCTTGCAGCACGTGTCGCTTATGGGTAGAGAGAGAGAGCATGGAGTAGCACCAGAGTAGAAAGAGATTTGGCCCGTGAGAGTACAAAAATTTTTCTGACTGGGTGGCTCACAAGCGACGAGTGTCATAAGTTGAATGAATTTGTATTTTTTTTATATCGGTCATGCTCTACTTCTACTCTAATTGTTCAGACTTTTTGACATATCTCCTTGCAGGGTGTAAGAGTCGAAACCCACTTTTGAAATTAAATTGTTCCTTTCACCAAAACCCCATTGGGTTTGCTTTTTAATCAGTTGACATCAAAGTGCTAGACAATATTTTATCTGGATAGGATGGCCATATCAATGCTTTATTCCATGTCTGTTCCTTACAAGAGGTTGTTAGAAGCTTTTCCTGAGGTGTCAAACTAATTTACCCTAAATTTCTAGTGCACAGATGCTTTCGAATATTGCTTTCTCTTTTTGCACTTTCCCATTTGGTGTCTAATTCCAATAGACAGTATCACAAACCAGAAGACAACAGTGGTTGATTTTCTTCTTTAAAGAAATACTAATAATGGGAAAGAAAAAGAGATGGAAAAGACCAAATCTGGGGAAATCACAGACGGTAGTAACAAACGTAGTTCAAATCATGGCTTGTTGGAGACAATGAAAACATGAGCCAGCTGAATGCACCAGAGAGTAATTTTCAGTGAGAATCTAGATCATGGTTTGGACAGGGCCAGAACTTGAATTTCGCAACCGAATGCGCACAAATTGCGGCCCATTGTGAGTTGGCGGAACAGGGAACCGTTCCACTGGAAATAGAACGAACTCAACCTCCTGTCTCAGAGACAATTGCAGTGGGTATTGATGCAAGTTCTAGGCAAGAGAGCTAGATGACCGAGAGAACTCAGATTACCATCTCTGTCATCACCATGGGCTTCTTTAAAGAGCCAAATGTTCATGCTCTTCAACCCAGGGTCTTGATTTTACAAACCGGATTGCAATTTATATGCTAAGAATAACAATTTACTAATGTTTATGACTAAAACCTAAACAGCAATAAGAGTCAACATCCCATAGATGCAAAGAAAAAATTCATATACTGAATGTTGCCAATTGTATACTCTCAGACAAGTGTATGAGATGGTCTTGATACGACTCATCTTCATAAATGTCAATTCTACACTCTCTTACTAGTAGGGACAACCACACTAAACATTAATTTCAGCAATCTACATTTAAGAAATACAAAGCAAATTCCATATCCTGGATGTCATATAAGGACGTGTCAGAGACTTTCCCGGTATAACTCATCCTTACAAATGCCAATCGCATGCTCTTGGGAATCAGTTTGAACTATCATGTGAAAAATTATAAGTTCAAAAATGTATACTACAGTGTCAACCAGATGCACCCCGAACTCATGAAGTAGTACTCTTTGAGCATGCATGCATTTATGGAAGGATATTCCAACATCTCTTGAGATGTTGTGACATAGGGTGGAAGGGCATCAATATACTAGGAGGAACACTTGAGCAATATTAGTGCATTAGGGGGGAGGGCAAGTCTAGTGATCTTAATCAATGTGTTAACTTTATCTTTGAGGAGTCTACACTTGACAGCAGGATGAAAAACTAACCAGACAGGTGCATCTGTTAGGACGAAAAACAAACAGAAGCAACACTTATTTTTATTCTCTTTGAGGAAAGAACTACTTACTTAAACTCTAGTGCTTGGAGTTAATGTCTTTAAGACTAAAGGGAAGAAAGCTAGAACATGTTCATCCATCCTCCTCCTCATCATCATCATCCCCTCTATCCAGAATGTCGTCATCAGAATCTGTTGCTGCATTGCCCTGTAAATGTCGGAGCTGATTAATAGCGTCATTCACATCAGAAAGTAAGGCATGCTTAGCAGCTTTAACTGCACCCATCTTCTTTGCATCGACTTCCATTTTGTTTGCTTCCCCAGAAGTAACTTTCACTTCAAGAGCCGAGTTTCTCTTTGCTTCCCTGATATGTAATTGATCAAGGTATTTCTCATGCAATGCTCTGTTTTTAACCTGCTTTAGTACTGGAGGGCTTATCAGAGGTATCCTACTTGAACTACAAAATCTGGAGACTGGCTTCTTATTGCCTGAAGAAGACCTTTCACGGCATTTCAGACGAGATCCTTGCATTTTCTGCAAATTATCTGGGGTCACAAGTACAGTAGTCAACTCTTTAGTAGATGGATCCACATTGGGCTCAAGTACAGAAAAAAAATCTGCTTCACAAGTTTGGTCAGAGTGATTTTGCTTTTGTAATAGCTGCCTAACAGTTTTGTGGGCAAGAAGACTTTTCTTTTTAGAACTGAGCCTCTTGATTAATGGTTTAGGGGATTTAAGAATCTTGCTTGCTGACAGTGGAGAACGTTCAATGTAAGATTCATTCCTTCTGTTTGCTCTGGACCGCAGACGAGATTGAGTCGGAGTTAGATGATCCGAATGAATCTTATCAAAACATTCCTGTGCTGACTTTCCCGGTACCTGTGAACATTTTACACATTAATCACATTATCTTCATACTTGAGCATCGCATGAGGAACTACTAGAAAATATACTGTGGAAATACAGCTAGCACCATCCATGGTTAATGCAATTAAAAATAGATTCCAATAAGACATCCGCACTAAATCGCTGTTCTGATGATGCAATGTCATCGCCACAGCAATGTGAACTCTATTACCACTCAGCAAAAGTAGACACCTGCAACTTTATGCCGATTTATGAAAAGTAATCTTCAATACTGGCAACATTATAATCTCTAAATTTCAAATATGAAGGTGGTGTCATCAGTATTTATGATACTCAAAAATTCCTGCTGGGAATGAAATTTAGACTTTTTATATCCCTTTTCACAAGCAAACGGAGAGACGAAAAAGAAGGAACACTCAAAGAACTAGTCAACAAATGTGTCAGCTTGACTGTAAGTCTGAAATAATCCTGACAGTTAACAAATATGACTTGTAATCTAAACAAGATACTACTATTGGTATGTCAAAGCCATGGGCCTGAAGCTTTTCATCCTCAATAGTGAAAAAGCCTCGTCAAATACAGTTTGACCTCGAATGATTAGGTTTTTAACTTGTTACAGATTAACATTCTAAAAAATCTCTATCCACTGTCCTTGGTTATCTTTTGGGTTCTCTTTCTATTCGAGTGGATGCCTAGATATTTATCACCTACTCATATTTTTTAGGTTAAAGTCACTTGAAAGACTCATAGACATGCTTTTTAATAGTGGGAAAATTTTAAAAATAAAAAAATTGCAACCAGGTCATCTAGAATTCAAGAATGGCAGAATAAAAAACCATATAACTCGCAATAAAATTACACAAAACTGGTGCAATGCTTGATCCATTCTGGAGCAAGATCGTTGGCAGAGCTAGTCAGCTCATCATGTCCATTAAGCATCATATTCTAGCTCCAAAAAGACCATGGGGCTCATTCATGAAGAAGTTGACAGCAAAGTCAGGGGTTTTCGTGTGAAGAAATCCAAAACCAAAATCCACACTCGTTCTTGAAGGGATAGTATATAGACAATAATTATTAAGAGCTCATATGGCAGTGCTGTGGCGTCTAACTGTAAGTTTTGGTGCTGTAGTTATGCTGTCTTGTGACTGGGGCCATTACGGTATTCATCAACATATATTTTTGAAGTTTTTCTACAATCTCTAAGATTATTGGATAAGTAGATGACAAGGATATTTTGCATATAAATGGTGAAGTTTTTAAAAACCTCTGAGATCACAGTTCCATAAAAGGTGCAGCCTAAAAAAATAGCTTTGAGTGTAGTGCCTTCTGAGTGGATTGCAACTACATATATCCTGCATATTGCGCCAAAATCTAGCCTAGACATTTTAAGCATTGCTGCGAGAGCATATTAGGTGAACTTGTAAGGTACGATAAACTGCAAATCATCAAAATCAACTCGAATTTGTACAAAATTGATCTTTGTTTTTCACTTCAACTGTCTTAGCATGTTAAACTTCCATCAAAATTAAACAAATGCATGCCCTTCTTTCCTTTGCATGAAGTAAATTGACATGGGTTCCAGAAACTTACATAATACATAACATCTGCAGGAGTGAATTACCTCAATAAGTGCAGATATGCCTTAGTTACTTAAAACTCTCCTACATACAAGTTCCTTATTGACCCACTATAGATCCCATTAATCATTAAAAGCTATTTACTTTCCCCAGATGGCATTGGAGCCATTGTATGTTTCACATAGCATACCAAGTATTCTAAAACTCTTTTCAGCTGATAATACTAGGAGACAATTAAATAACAAAGGGGGTAAATTATAGGGAAAATGTATGGTATCCACTCACTTTCAACAAACTATAAGTAGTGTCAGATCAATGTAACTTATCTTCAAACTAAACTCCTAATCTTTGGTTAAAAATAAGTATTACACTTTTATCTATAATGTGACATTTTATTTTTAAGGCAAAGAAGTTTTAAATTTTCCAAGGTTTACCAGTCAACTTCAAGCAAAGTTATGCCAAACAGATCAAGATCATGCAACATCCTTGACAATTCTGTAGTATTAACAAATTCCACAATGATTATTCGAATGAGGAAGCGCGATCCTATCATAACGAGAATCAACCGCAAAACAAAATGTAACCTTGCTGGAGAAAAACCTAGTTGGATGAGAGACGAGCTTACCACAACCACGTAGAACATACATGTCCTTGCAGATGTGCAAAAAAATCACACTATAAGCACTACCAGAAATGCACATAAAAATTTATCTGAAAACATTACAAAAAAAAAACAACAACTAGAAAATAGTCCATGAGAGCCAGAATATCGAAACTCACAAATCTAGAAACCTTCTTCCAGAAATGTGGAGTTGGCTTTGCAGAAAAGTAAGCTCTCTGTAATGCAGCCTCTTGTTCTTTAGTCCAACCTTGGCAATTCTCATAGCCCTCGTCTCCTTGTTTGCTCTCAGCTAGTGTCTTAATTTTTCCATTTTCTTCCTCTTTAAGGGCAGGTAGACCAAGCACACATTGTCTACTGCCTCTTTGTGTTTCTGCTACAAATATTTCAGATTTATTAACAACTCCATCTTCTATTGCATCCTTCTTGTCCTCCTTGTCAGTCTTTCTACTCAACAAGCACCTACTTTCTCTCTTAGGTCTACGGTCGGTCCTCTCAACTTGCCTGGTGACATTCTGCCGATTAGAAGTCCTCAACGATTGATCAAAGCTGCGAAACTCCAGCACCCCACAATTCAGTCTTGGAGACCTTCTCAGCCCAGTGCATGGAGTCGTACTTCTCCCCAAGCCATCACCTGAATTTCTTACGGGGAAATCTTTTACCTGATTAATCGGCGGAGAATGTTCTTGTTCCCTCACCCCACTACTAAATCTTGGAGATCTTCTCAACCCACTACATGGAATCTTGCTTTTCCTCAAACCATCACTGAGATCTGTCACTTCCCTCGAATTTCTTCCCGGGTCATCTTCGACCGGGGTATTCACCAGAGAACGTTTTCGCTTCGAACCCACAAGCATATCCAAACGGTCAACCCAGTTGCCCTCCGATTTTAGCCCGCCAGTCCTCGGACTGAGAAACCTCGGAGATCTTCTTAGGGGAGGGGAATGTCCATACACGGCAGCGCCTCTTCTCCTTGGCATTTCAACAAGCACTCGGCACATGGCCCGTCTCGAAGAGAAGGCATGAGAGGGGCTCTGCTCAATAAACCCAATAACGTGCTCATGAACAGTGATGACATCAAAAGATGAGGGGCGTAATTTGCAGGAATGAACTTTTTCTCGTTGGAATCATCAAATGGACAGTAAAGACCGCGTTTTTCCTTGGTAAAACCAAGATACAGAACAAGATTAATGAGATCTCTACCTGCTTTTATAGCGTGGTCGCCGGAAAGCGGATCGCGCGGTGGCTCGCGGGACGGCAGGGCGACTGGTTCCGGCGGCGGCTGCTACACCAGAAAATCCGAACGAAAGAGAGGAGCGAGAGCACAATTGGAGGGAAAAAAATGGCGTTTTGAAATTGATGGGCTTCGTTATCTGGGAAAAGAGATGGAGAGGCCCATTAGACTTTTAGTTTAGTGGACCATGAAAATGAAATTAGATGGATTCATATGATTTTTTGTTTGGTCATTTCTCTTTCTTTTTTTTTCCTATCCCAATGATTTGTATGCTTTTTCTTTTTGTTAGGGGAAAAAAAAAGGGGCAGAGCAATTTCCACACTATTTTTTTTGGTGGGGTCGGTTTTGGGATTTATCTTACAAGTGACCCGAACACAAACTCAAAGCCTATTTTACCAACATTGTTATGCTCTTATGAAAAATACAAGGTTGTATAAGTAAATTATATACATCCCAAATGGAAATCAATTTATGCAATGTATATCCTTTTAGCAATATTCATCGTGTTTACTTTATTTTTTTATGATTCATAGAATTTCTAACAAGATTTTGAAACTAAAGTGGCTACACAATCTAGATTTCCATGGCACTAAAAGCGTACTCATAATTTGAAGGAGATAATAGTCATAGTAGTTTTGATACCTCAAAGGGTACCCAAGAAATTAAGATCCTAGGGGTCATTGGATACCAACTAGCTACTACCATTCTTTAATTTCCTGGGTCATGCAATTTGACTTCTATCTAAGGCAATATATCCATGATCTTATAAAACAAGTAATATCGGCCAATAAATTAGCACATAATTCTTTTCATAAATAATAAATTCGCACAAGTAATATCCCCATAATAAATTGCAATATCACATTTGTAATATGATTCGCCACACCCTTTGACACATCTCCAGCTTCAAATGATTGGAAACTACTAAGAGGTAGATTCTCAACTAATTGCAGAAATTCCAACACAATAACCCAAGAGGATCTTTCATTTAAGCACTACCTACTTTCTTGAACGCAAGAGCTTCCTCAAGAAGCCTCTCAAAGTTGCCATATGATGACCCACCGACAGAAGTTGCGGCTTCAGCTTCTCTCTTCCAGTGCTGAGCTCTCTCCCTCATCCTCTTCCCTTCCTCGCCTTCCATCACCTGCCTCACCAACCCCTCAATCTCCTCCCTCCTCACGTCCTCATCGACCTCCACTCCGATCCCCCACTCCGTGCAGGCGTACCGGCAGTTCGTCTGCTGATCCGAGAAGAACGGCCAGCATATCACGGGCACTCCCGCGCTCACGCTCTCCAGCATCGAATTCCACCCGCAGTGCGTCAGGAACGCGCCTACTGATGGGTGATTCAGCACCTCCTCTTGCGGGCACCAGCTCGCCAGCATTCCCCTGCCTCTGATCCCGTCGAGGAACTCCCCCGGCAGGGCCGCCGACTCGCCCTTCACGATGTCGGGCCGGACGATCCAGAGAAACGGGTGGCTGCTGTTGGCCAGCCCCCAGGCGAACTCCTCCAAATGCTTCCCAGACATCACCGTGATGCTCCCATAGTTCACGTAGACCACCGAATTGGGTTCTCTCCCGTCGAGCCATCGCAGGCATTCCGTGTCCTCCTTCCACAGGCTCGACTTAATGGATTCGGGTTCTGCCGCCTTGTCGTGGGGAGTCGCCATCAAGGGAAGCGGGCCGATGGTGTATATGGAGGGGAATTTGGCGGCGATTGCATCTAGGACCTCGCGCTCGAAGGCATCGAATGTGTTGAAAGCAATGGCTGGGGATCTTAGGCAGTTCTGAGCTTCTTCTCCCATGAAATCGAACATGATGCTTTTGGGGTCAGTGGTCCTGATGTGGCTGGGGATGTCCCTGATCCGGATGTTTCTCATGCCGGGTATCCAATCTATAGGCGTGTCCAATGTGCCGTCGCTGCGGAAGTTCTCATCTGGAAATTCACAACATCAAGATTGTCATGCAATCACATGAAGTACTGCACATGGTACTAAATGCCGACAACAGGTTTCGCCGAAAAGTGAGCAATCTTTAGAATCCGGCGTCCTTATGTATCTCTTTGTAACTCTGGTTTCAATCCCAGAAGAAGAGCTTCTTGATTCTCTCAATCCTTACTTGTGTTGAGCAATTTAATGGGCTGAACAAGACAGATTGTCACCTTTCATATAAGGAGCGAGGAGTACTGAATACCAGTAAGAGTTCTCACTTTCAAGTTTGAGCAAAGACACAAAAGGTTCTTGATTTTCTTTTTCTCCAGCGCTTACCATTGAGCAATCAAAGAGGCCAAACAAGACGAGTGCAGAGAAATGAAATCAAACAGTACGAGAAGTAGTCTCATATACAAAATCTGATAAAATTGAGAACTGGGTAATCGAAAGTACCTACCTTTGAATGGGAATATCCCTCTCCTGACAAGTTCTCTGTAGTGCAAATACGCCATAAAGCTGCAGGCGGAGGCAGTCCAGAGCTGAACCTCAGGAACTCCAATTTCCTGGGCTGCATTGATGGCGAAGCTCATTAGACCGTCTGAGACCACACAGCTCACCCTAGGGACATCCTCGGACGAGTTCAACCTCACCAGGAGTTCCCGGAACGGGCCAAGGCAGTTCTTCCTGACAGAATCACAGAGCGAGGGGACGTCCTGGGTGGCATCGCTGTCGGACGGTGGCAACCCATCGGGGATGGCCTCAAAGCGAAAATCCGGCAGGCCCTTCACGGAGTCCGGCCCATGGGACCGGATCAAGCGCCGGTGGTTGTACTCGGTGTTGACCACGGTGATGTGGAAGCCCCTGGAGTGGAGGAGCTTGGCGAGGTGCATGATGGGGGTGACATGGCCTTGAGATGGGTATGGAACGCACACTGCATGAGGTCTTCTTCTTCCTGAAGCACAATCCAAGCCCATCTTGTTCAGTTGTCCTGATTTCTTGCTGAAATGACTCAACTATTGCCCGATGTCAATTGGATCTTTAATACTGACAGTCTTCCCTTCTTTGTCGATCGCGAGAGAGACTGGATAGTCGAATTTCAGAGCTCCGAGACCATCATCTCAGAACCGAAAAGATGGGAGTCAGATGATGATAATAGTGAAACGTATGTGGAGCTTTGCAAAGGCTGAAGACAGTGAGGCTTTACCAGGTTAGCCTGAGTAACATCTGATGATTCTTTGCCTGACAAAAACTGGTACCAAACGGTCAACCTTGTATTCCTCACTTTGTGGAGATTCTTGAAATGGGGTTCCTTTGTTCTTCCTGGTACTGGACTGAGGGATGAGAAAAGGCCCCCGCCGCAGCCGCTCCACGATTGCTCGACGCGCGGTGCCATATCGAAAACCACTACTTTTGCTTAGCTAAGGATAACGAGAATAAAAAGATAAAACAACCGTAAACAAAACCTTGCATTTCGAAAACGACAACTTTTGCTTAGCTTAGGCAGAAGCAGAAGAAGATGTGGCTGAAAATTTTGGGGACGACAACATAGGAACAGACAGTAGGAAGGAAAACGATTACAGAAGAAAATTCCGGGACAGTGAAAATTCAGAAGCTCATGTCCATTTTCAAGGGGGAAAGTACCCAAAAAATCATAAATCTATTATATTTTTACTAATTCAGTCTTAAACATTTTCACATTTGTACTTATTTAGTCAAATCAGTTGATTTAAATTGCAAATTACTGATGTGGACATCTGACATTTTAGTGATATGACGATACATACTAATATACATATTTTTTTTAACTTTTTACTATTTTCCCTTTTTCCCCATTTTTCTATTTCTTTTTGCCGGTGGTCAATTAATGGCCACCGACCACGAGCTATGGCCAATAGGTTGGCCTTGCTTGAACAAGGATTACCCTCATTAGGCTACATCTTGGCCTAGGCAACGGTCAACCTTGCTGACACTAGCCTTCGACCAAGCGCAACCCAACAAGGCTAACCCTCGCCCATGCGAGGGTGAGGGTAGTCTTCGTTGGGCATAGCCTATGACCAATGACTAGTCACTAGCAAAATGAATAGAGTGAAAAAGAAAGGAAAAATAAGTAAAAAAAATTCTAAAAATTCTAAAATAAAATAAAAATGTTCACGTCAATGTTGTCGGCATCCACATCAGTAATTTTCAATTTAAATTTATTAGATAAACTGAATTAATATCAATGTGAGAAGGTTTATAATCTAATTTGTCCAATTGAAAAGTTTATCACTAAATTTGTGCAAAAATCATATACTTCTAGTTTTTTTTTCCCCATTTTTAGCTCATTTTGTCCCCAAAGACAAGTTGTCCAACATGCGAGGGCTCGTCTTTCTTTTTTCCCTCTCTTTCGATGGGAAAGATTTGCTATCTCGCAAATGTCTCATTTTCTTTATTTTAAGAAAATAATTTCTCAATTTAATCGTTTATATCACTTTAAAATTGAACAAACTGAAAAAAATTATTATTAGCAACAAAAATCTTGTGATATAGATTATCGTTCATTATGAAAACATTTCCCATCAGGTAAATGATCAAAATTGAAAAAAAAATTCCGAACTAATAATTTTCCATAAAGCAAATGAGGCTGACTATTGTGTCAATCATTCCAATTATTCGAACTAACTTCGAGCATCTTCGGTCAATTTGATCGCATCAGGATCTCTTCGTCAAGTCCTGGAGGATTTTTTTGGGAAGGCAACTTTTCAAAAAAAACAACTTGATAATAGGATATATGGAGACATTTAACGAGCGTAACAAGGGAAAGAATTCATTAAGCCCCTTATCCTTGTACAACCACAGAGTTCTCCGGCTCTGCATCCAATGATAATCGCGTCACGATGAGTTACAACCTCACAAAAGCATGCAACTTTCAATATGAACCCAATCTTTTGTCATATCGTAAGAATGATGATGCGGGAATTTACCCAGAAATGAACATTTGAAAAGAACCAGATCATTTCGGTTCCTTCATCATAGACCCGAGTCACGATGTGTGGCCACGATAGCTAATTCGCAAGAGGTCATAATAACATCCTTACATTGGCTGCTTCTTGTCCTCCAATTTTCATGATTCGGTTCCCTTGCTCATCATAGGGGCATTAGTTTGGTTGATTTCTAGCAGCTTCAATCCTTCCTCAGCCAAATTCGCAGATTTGTTTGTGTTCTTGATTAGTTCCCTGTCGGCTTTCCCATAGTTTCCCAGTCTTCCCAATCGCAAGAATCAGCTCGAGTTGCTTCTGCTGCTGATCCTGCCAGAAGTCAAAGAAGAACATCAGCAGTAAACTTAGGAGAGAGCATTTCATTTTCTAAATGCGCAATTCCACTGCTATCAAGCCATCCTGAGATGAAAATTTTTATCATTCACAATAATTCCAGAGGCCTGGAAAGTCATTAAAAACCAGCATTGCCAGCAAAACCTTCTGAATTTCACCAAGCTCTTTTTCAAGAATGTCTTCTTGCATTGCCAATGCATGAGTAGCCTCTGAATCTTTTGAGCCAGAGCTGCAGTCTTAAGACATAAAAACATATCGTTAGAGAGATGCGACCTTTTCTAAAGATTTTGGAAGCAAAGTTACTTCCTAAGGTAGATGCAACAACTTTAGTAAATTGTATCAACTAGAAAGTGATTTTAGTAAATTCTTTAATTTGAACACTCCATCTCAACCCTTCTCTCTCCATCAGTAGCACCAGGTGGTCTACCATGGGTTCTCTTTATGCCCAAACCTCTTATTTCCAATCAATTCCTGGACCATTTGATGGATTAAGAATGCCCAATTCACCCGTAAATCAGATCATTCTATTTTGGGCATTTTTTATTTTCCTATCTAGTCATTTATTAGTAAATAGAAATCCTCAAGAAGTTTTACTCAGCAATTATCTTATATTATAGTGACTCCATACAATGCTGGTGCATTTTTCTCTTTTGCACACCCCACATTTGCCATATGAGAATGTTTCCTGGCCTTTGAATCAAAGCAGGATCAATGATGGAGAAGTATGCATAGATGTGCTCCAAATCAGTTCCGCAAGAAACAATACGACCATATGTATGTTTCCAAGTGAGAAAATAAAATATTTAACCTTCTTCTAATCTCTTGGACAAATAAGAGTGACAACATGAGTTCATCATAAAATTGACAGAGCTATATTTGCTGTACTAATCAAAGTTGATCTACTATTCCAGGTACTTATTGGAAGTGATCCCATGGATATCTATTGACAGACAATACAATTCCAAAATTTGCATGAGGACGCATGATTGTTGGCCCAACTGCGGGGTTTCCTAGACACCTCCAACCAGAGCAAAGACTGATTTTGACGAGTTCAGACTGAAGGGAGCTGACAAAAATTGGTTACACCATCTAGATTACAGATTGAACTCCCAAAATAGTCACTCTTTCAAATCTGCATGCCCTAATTTACATGAGCCACACCCTTCATGTCTGCACATAATTATGCCAAATCGATTCATTAAGTCACCAGACCATGACATCAAGTATAAATTGCCTTCACTCCACTATGATGCATGCATCTTCTTACACATACTCAGTCATGTCAAGCTCCCACCAATGTTGATTGACTCAATTATTAAGCATTCTAGAACCACATTATCTGTATGGATTAACATTCTCTGGAACTACAAAAGGACAATCTCTGCCAAATGGTTACTGTCCAATTTTCCATATGCTGCTTTCATCAATTATGAGATGATTTTCTTAGCTTCTTTCTGCAGAAGTAAATTAGTGGGATTCTACAGAGCCCGCTATCTCAAATTTGATGCCAATTAGTCCTAAAGTCAAAACAAGCTAAAGGGTTTTCATGTGAAGAAATCCAAAACCAAAATCCACACTCGTTCTTGAAGGGATAGTATCTAGACAATAATTATTAAGAGCTCATATGGCAGTGCCATGGCGTCTACCTGTAAGTTTTGGTGCTGTAGTTATGCTGTCTTGTGACTGGGGCCATTACGGTATTCATCAACATGTATATTTGAAGTTTTTCTACAATCTCTAAGATTATTGGAAAAGTAGATGACAAGGATACTTTGCAAATAAATGGTGAAGTTTTTAAAAACCTCTGAGATCACAATTCCAGAAAAGGTGCAGCCCAAAAAAATAGCTCTGAGTGTAGTGCCTTCTGAGTGGATTGCAACTACATATATCCTGCTTATTGCACCAAAATCTAGCCTAGACATTTTAAGCATAGCTGCGAGAGCATATTATGTGAACTTGTAAGGTACGATAAACTGCAAATTATCAAAATCAACTCGAATTTGTACAAAATTGATCTTTATTTTTAAATTCATCTGTCTTGGCATGTTAAACTTCCATCAAAATTAAACAAATGCATGCTCTTCTTTCCTTTGCATGAAGTAAATTGACATGGGTTCCAGAAACTTACATGATACATAACATCTACAGGAGTGAATTACCTCAATAAGTGCAGATATGCCTTAGTTACTTAAAACTCTCCTACATACAAGGTCCATATTGACTCACCATAGATCCCATTAATCATTAAAATCTATTTACTTTCCCCAGATGGCGTTGGAGCCATTGTATATTTCGCATAGCATACCAAGTATTCTAAAACTCCTTTCAACTGATAATACTAGGAGACAATTAACTAACGAAGGGGGTAAATTATAGGGAAAATGTATGGTATCCACTCACTTTCAACAAACTATAAGGAGTGTTAGATCAATGCAACTTATCTTCAAACTAAACTCCTAATCTTTGGTTAAAAATAAGTAATACACTTTTATCTATAATGTGACATTTTATTTTTAAGGCGAAGTTCTAAATTTTCCAAGGTTTACCTGTCAACTTCAAGCAAAGTCATGCCAAACAAATCAAGATCATGCAACATCCTTGACAATTCTCTAGTATTAACAAATTCCACAATGATTATTCGAATGAGAAAGCGTGATCCTATCATAATGTGAACCAACCGCAAAACAAAATGTAACCTTGCTGTAGAAAAACCTAGTTGAATGAGAGACACGAACTTACCACAACCATGTAGAACATACATGTCCTTGCAGTTGTGCGAAAAAATCACACTATAAGCACTACCAAAAATGCACATAAATATTTATCTGAAAACATTACAAAAAAAAAAAACGATAACTAGTAAATAGTCCATGAGAGCCAGAATATAGAAACTCACAAATCTAGAAACCTTCTTCCAGAAATGTGGAGTTGGCTTTGCAGAAAAGTAAGCTCTCTGTAATGCAGCCTCTTGTTCTTTAGTCCAACCTTGGCAATTCTCATTGCCTTCATCTCCTTGTTTGCTCTCAGCTAGTGTCTTAATTTTTCCATTTTCTTCCTCTTTAAGGGCAGGTAGACCAAGCACACATTGTCTAGTGCCTCTTTGTGTTTCTGCTACAAATATTTCGGATTTATTAACAACTCCATCTTCTACTGCATCCTTCTTGTCCTACCTGTCAGTCTTTCTACTCAACAAGCACCTACTTTCTCTTTTAGGTCTACGGTTGGTCCTCTCACCTTGCCTGGCAATATTCTGCCTATTAGAAATCCTCAACAATTGATCAAAGCTGTGAAACTCCCGCACCCCACAATTCAGTCTTGGAGACCTTCTCAACCAAGTGCATGGAGTCGTACTTCTCCCCGAGGCATCACTTGAATTTCATTTAGGGAAATCTTTTACCTGATAAATCGGCGGAGAATGCACTTGTTCCCTGACCCCACCACTAAATCTTGGAGATCTTCTCAACCCACTACATGGAATCTTTCTTTTCCTCAAACCATCACTGAGATCTCTCACTTCCCTCGAGTTTCTTCCCGGGTCATCTTCGACCAGGGTATTCACCGGAGAATGTTTTCGCTTCCAACCCACAAGCATATCCAAACGGTCAACCCGGTTGCCCTCCGATTTTAGCCCGCCAGTCCTCGGACTGAGAAACCTCGGAGATCTTCTCAGGGGAGGGGAATGTCCATACACGGCAGCGCCGCTTCTCTTCAGCATTTCAACAAGCACTCGGCACATGGCCCGTCTCGGCGAGAAGGCATGAGAGGGACTCTGCTCAATAAACCCAATAACGTGCTCATGAAAAGTGACGACATCAAAAGATGAGGGGCGTAATTTGCAGGAATGAACTTTTTCTCGTTGGAATCATCAAATGTACAGTAAAGACCACGTTTTTCCTTGGTAAAACCAAGATACAGAACAAGATTAATGGGATTTCTACCGGCTTTTATGGCGCGGTCGCCTGAAAGCGGATCGCGCGGTGGCTCGCGGGACGGCAGGGCGACTGGTTCCGGCGGCGGCTGCTACACCAGAAAATCCGAACGAAAGAGAGGAGCGAGAGCACAGTTGGAGGGAAAAAAATGGCGTTTTGAAATTGATGGGCTTCGTTATCTGGGGAAAGAAATGGAGAGGCCCATTAGACTTTTAGTTTAGTGGACCATGAAAATGAAATTAGGTGGATTCATATGCTTTTCTGTTTGGTCATTTCTTTTTTCTTTTTTTTTTTAACCCAAAGATTTGTATGCTTTTTCTTTTTATCGGGCAAAAAAAAGGGGCAGAGCTATTTCCACAATTTTTTTTTGTTGGGTCGGGTTTGGATTTGTCTTGCAAGTAACCCGAAACTCGAACCCAAGACCTATTTTACCACAATATTGTTCTGCTCTTCTAAAAATATAAGGTCATTTGAGTAACTTATATGCATCTCAAATAGAAATCAACTTATGCAATTTGTATTCTTTTAGCAATATTTATCGTTTCCACTTTATTTTTTGTGATTCATAGAATTTCTACTAGAATTTGAAATTAAAGTAGTTGCATAACCTGGATTTCCATGACACTGGAAGCGTAACCACTATTTGAGGGAAAGAATTGTTCTAGCAATTTCAATAACCTGAAGGATAGTCGAGAACTTAAATGGTATGGGTTTAGGAAATACTCAAATGTTGAGTGGGATGGGACGACTTCGGGGCAAGATTAGCCATTGCAAATCCGTCCTACTACCATTCTTTAATTTTCTGGGTCATGCAATTTGACTTCTATCTAAGGCAATATATCCATGGTCTTATAAAACAAGTAATATTGACCAATAAATTAGCACATAATTCTTTTCATATATAAAAAATTCAAAAAGACCGAGGCTAATATTTTACCTATTCCCCGTAATAAATTGCAATATCACATTTGTAATATCATACATCATACCCTTTCACACATCTCCAACTTCAAATGACTGGAAACTACTAAGAGGTAGATTTTCAACTAATTACAAAAATTCCAACACGATAACCCAAGAAGATCTTTGATTTAAGCACTATTTACTTTCTTGAACGCAAGAGCTTCCTCAAGAAGCCTCTCAAAGTTGCCATATGATGACCCACCAACAGAAGTTGCAGCTTCAGCTTCTCTCTTCCAGTGCTGAGCTCTCTCCCTCATCCTCTTCCCTTCCTCACCCTCCATCACCTGCCTCACCAACCCCTCAATCTCCTCCCTCCTCACGTCCTCATCGACCTCCACTCCGATCCCCCACTCCGTGCAGGCGAACCGGCAGTTCGTCTGCTGATCCGCGAAGAACGGCCAGCATATCACTGGCACTCCCGCGCTCACGCTCTCCAGCATCGAATTCCACCCGCAGTGCGTCAGGAACGCGCCTACCGATGGGTGACTCAGCACCTCCTCTTGCGGGCACCAGCTCGCCAGCATTCCCCTGCCTCTGATCCTGTTGAGGAACTCGCTCGGCAGGGCCGCCGACTCGCCCTTCACGATGTCAGGCCGGACGATCCAGAGAAATGGGTGGTTGCTGTTGGCCAGCCCCCAGGCGAACTCCTCCAAATGCTTCCCCGACATCACCGTCACGCTCCCATAGTTCACGTAGACCACCGAATTGGGTTCTCTCCCGTCGAGCCATCGCAGGCATTCCGTGTCCTCCTTCCACAGGCTCGACTTAATGGATTCGGGTTCAGCTGCCTTGTCGTGGGGAGTTGCCATCAAGGGAAGCGGGCCGATGGTATAAATGGAGGGGAATTTGGCGGCAATTGCATCTAAGACCTCGCTTTCAAAGGCATCGAATGTGTTGAAAGCGATTGCCGGGGATCTTAGGCAGTTCTGAGCTTCTTCTCCCATGAAATCGAACATAATGCTTTTGGGGTCGGTCGTCCTGATGTGGCTGGGGATGTCTCTGAGCCGGATGTTTCTCATGCCGGGTATCCAATCTATAGGCGTGTCCAATGTGCCGTCGCTGCGGAAGTTCTCATCTGGAAATTCACAACATCAAGATTGTCACGCCATCACAGGAAGTACTGCACAAGGTACTGAATGCCAACAACAGGTTTTGTCGAAAATCGAGCAATCTTTAACATCAGGCGTCCTTGGATACTCTTTACAACTTTGGTTTCAATCCCAGAAGAAGAGCTTCTTGATTCTCTCAATCCTTACTTGTGTTAAGCAATCAAATGGGCTGAGCAAGACAGATTGTCACCTTTCATATAAGGAACAAGAAGTCCTAAATACCAGTAAGGTTCTTGATTTTCTTTTTCTCAAGTTCTTACTATTGAGCAATTAAATGGACCAAACAAGACAAGATTGCAGAGAAATGAAATCAAACAGTACGCTAAATGCTCCCATGTACAAAATCTGGTTAAAATTGAGAACTGGGTAATCGAAAGTATCTACCTTTGAATGGGAACATCCCTCTCCTGACAAGTTCTCTGTAGTGCAAATACGCCATGAAGCTGCAGGCAGAGGCAGTCCAGAGCTGAACCTCAGGAACTCCTATTTCCTCGGCTGCATCGATGGCGAAGCTCATGACGCCATCCGAGACCACGCAACTCACCTTAGGGACATCCTCGGACGAGTTCAACCTCACCAGGAGTTCCCGGAACGGGCCAAGGCAGTTCTTCCTGACAGAATCACAGAGCGAGGGGACGTCCTGGGTGGCATCGCTGTCGGACGGTGGCAACCCATCGGGGATGGCCTCAAAGCAGAAATCGGGCAGGCCCTTCACGGAGTCCGGCCCGTGGGACCGGATCAAGCGCTGGTGGTTGTGCTCGGTGTTGACCACGGTGATGTGGAAGCCCCTGGAGTGGAGGAGCTTGGCGAGGTGCATGATGGGGGTGACATGGCCTTGAGATGGGTACGGAACGCACACTGCATGAGGTCTTCTTCTTCCTGAAGCACAATCCAAGCCCATCTTGTTCAGTTGTCCTGATTTCTTGCTGAAATGACTCGACTATTGTCTGATGTCGATTGGATCGCTAATACTGACAGTCTTCCCTTCTTTGTCGATCACGAGAGAGACTGGATAGCCGAATTTCAGAGCTCCGAGACCACCATCTCAGAACCGAAAAGATGGGAGTCAGATGATGACAACAGTGAAACGAATGTGGAGCTCTGCAAAGGCTGAAGACAGTGAGGCTTTACCGGGTTAGCCTGAGTTACATGTTGATGATTCTTTGCGCGACAAAAACTAGTCCCAAACGGTCAACGTTGTATGCCTCACTTCGTGGGGATTCTTGAGATGGGGTTCCTTTATTCTACCTGGTACTTGACTATGGGGGTGAGAAAGGGCCCCCGCCGCCGCCGCTCCATGATCACTCGACGCGTGGTGCAATTTCGAAATCGACAACTTTTGCTTTGCTGAAGATAAGGATGTCAAATGGGTAGGTCGGGTCGGGTTTAGATCGGATCGAAAATAGTCCGATCCACATCGACAAATTTAACTCGTTTTGACCCATTTTCATGCAATATAAATTTGATGATCCATACCCGATTCGACCCATACCCGATCCATATTATCAACACATATTAATATTTAACTTAATTTAAGAAAATACACTCTCATTTATTTAGTGCACTTTAAACTTTTCACACATAAATTATTTAAATAAAAATTTCACATCAAATTTATAAAGTAAATTAAATAATAAAAAAATTAGTAAATAAAAAATGTGGATTCCTCTGAATTGAAATAATTTGAGGAAATTTTTTTTAAATCAATTTTTTAATTATTTTAAAATTTTGAATTTATTATTTATTTATTATTTTATTCTTTCTTTCTTTTTCTTTTTATTTTCCCTTTCTTTTCTCTTTTATTTCTTCTTCTTTCTTCTTCCCCCCTTTTTCCTCTACTGGTGCCACCTAATGACGACTGGCCAAGACGCAAGCCAGCAAGCCCGAACTTGACCAAAGTCAACGAATTTGAAACTCAACTAATCTAGGCTTCTTCGAGAATGCTGGTAATGGTTAAGCTCGGGCTCGCCTGGATTTGGCGAGCTGCAAACTCTATTGCAACCACCAAGTTTGGGGCTCGCCTACCCAGATTCGGGCGAGTTACAGCTTGGCCAAAGCCAACGACCTCGCAACTCGCTTGTCCAAATCTAAGCCGAGCTTCAAATAGCGAGCTTAGGGCTCGCTAGCCCAAGCTCTATCGCAACTCACCTACCCAGATCCAAGTTAAGCTCCAGCTGGCGACAGCAAGCTTAGAATTAGCAATGGTGATGACGGCGTGATGGCGAGATCGACAACGAAGGTCAAGAATGCATAAAGAAGGGGATTAAATGAGAGAGATGATGGGTCTACCTAATAACTCATCCATATTTGATTCATATTTGACTTTCACTTGACCCATTTTTGACTTTCACTTAATCTATATTTAACTTTCACTTTACCCATATTTGACTCATTTAATTAAAAGTGGGTCAGAATATCGATTTATGACTCATATTGACACCTATAGTTAAAGATAGCAGGAGCAAAATGACAGTAAACAAACCCCAGGAGAACCTAGGCAGAAGGATTCTCTTGTTTTGAAGATTTTCGAATAAGACAAGGCTCTAAATTTGGGGACGACGACAAAGGAACAGACAGTAGGAAGGGAAACACGAGTTCAAGACAAGTGCAGATTCAATGGAAACCGCAGGAATTTTCCTCGTACTATACATTTGTATGCAGTATACATACTGTTTTGTTTGATGTGACGGGCAGATCGACATACACCATGTTCTTTAGAAGCTCGTGTTCATTTCCAGCTCAATTTGTCTAAAAAGACAGGTTAATTTAATAGCAACATACTCGGAAACTTTTCCTTCTCTTTCTATGGGGAAGATTTGCTATCTGGTAAATGTCTTATTTTTTATTTTATTTTGTGAAATACGGTAATTTGATAAACACTTTCTTAATTTTAATCGTTCATATCATTTTCAAAATTGAACAAACGAAATTTTTTTTGTTTATTATTCACTCATTTTCTAAGATAACATATTATCGAAATTGAAAAAAAAAATCTGAATTAATAATTTTCGGCAAATGGAACTGCCCATTGCGTCAATCATTCTAATTATCCGAAGTGACTTCGAGCATCTTCGGTCAATTTGATGGCATCAGGATTTTCTTTTTTAAGTCCTTTCTTTAGTTGGAGAATTCCCTGGCAAGGCAACTTTTCAAACACCAACTAGAAAACAGGGTATAATGAGACATTCCACAAACTTTACAAGGTAAAACAATTCATTAAGCCCTTTATCCTTGTAAAACCATAGAGTTCTACCAATCCACGTCCGATGATAATAGTTCCATGGATCTGCATTCGATGATAATTGCATCACAATTATTTATGATCTCATAAAAGCATGCAACTTTCAACACGTACCCTATCTTTCGTCACATTGTAAGAATGATGATGCAGGAATTTACGCAGAAATGCACATCTGGAAAGAACCAGATCTTTACGGTTCCTTCCCCATAGACCCGTATCACGATGCATGGCTATGATAGCTAATTCGCAAGAGGATCATAATAACATCCTAACATTGGCTGCTTGTAGTCCTTCAATTTTCATGATTCAGTTCCCTTGCTCGTCATAGGGGCTTTAGTTTGGTTGTTTCCAGCGGCTTCAATCCTTCCTCAGCCAAACTCGCGGATTTGTTTGTGTGTTCTTGATTAGGTCCCTGTCGGCTTTCCCATAGTTTCCCAGTCTTCCCAATCGCAAGAATCAGCTCGAGTTGCTTCTGCTGCTGATCCTGCCGGAAGTCAAAGAAGAACATCAGCAGTAAACTTAGGAGAGAGCATTTCATTTTCTAAATGCGCAATTCCACTGCTATCAAGCCATCCTGAGATGAAAATTTTTATCATTCACAATAATTCCAGAGGCCTGGAAAGTCATTAAAAACCTGCATTGCCAGCAAAACCTTCTGAATTTCACCAAGCTCCTTTTCAAGATTGTCTTCTTGCATTGCCAATGCACGAGTAGCCTCTGAATTCTTTTGAGCCAGAGCTGCAGTCTAAAGACATGAATACATATCGTTAGAGCAGATTTGACCTTTTCTAAAGATTTTGGAAGTAAAGTTACTTCCTAAGGCAGATGCAACAACTTTAGTATATTGTATCAACTAGAAAGTGAATTCAG
>CM026416.1:13571168-13901129 GCA_014858505.1 Corymbia citriodora subsp. variegata | reverse complement strand
GCACCCTTGAGTTGAAATATATAATTTCTCATTGGACTGTGTAATCAGTTTAACCTGAATTCTGTTTTCTTTGTCTCACAGGTGCGGCCATGAGTTCTGTTATTCTTGTGGTGCTGAATACCAAGAGGGCCTACAGACTTGTCAATGTGCATTCTGGGACGAAGACAATTCTGAGGATTTAGTTTCGCATTCAGCTCAAGAATCAGAACAATGGGCCTGGGAAACTTTCAATTCACTCCCCATGATAATGGATGCATACTCGGACCAAGAGAGATCGCAATTGGCACTCATTCAAAGATTTCTTGCCGGTGGCTTCAGTCTCAGTGATCACCATCCATATCAATCCCCTCCTCGCTGTACAGACTCATACGTAGATGCTATTAAAGATTTGCATCAGCTTCCTTGGCTGGAGAGGTTCGTCTCCGTGATAAGTGATGATTATTATGAAGATTATATGCAATAAGATGTGTAACAATAGCAAGCCTTTAGGCAATAAGTTTCACACAGCTAAAAAAGGTCTTAGCTAGGTGGGTAAAGAGTTCCTCACTCTGTTCCACACCGGCATGGAAAAATAGGTGCTTTTCCTTGGAGTCGTATCATTCTGTGTCAGAGTAGATAGACCGAGAAAATTGGGAAGAACATTTATCGCGTTGAGGCAATGGAAAGTCATTGAATCATATTTTTCTCCACGCATTCTCTTCTGAGCGTGATATGGCAATATCTCTACTCTTTATTGCGGATTTGCAACATTAACGTGCTTCTGATTCTACGGGAGATTATCGATGAGGTTCTTTCATAGATATAATTTAGAGCTGATGCAATAGTAATGAAGCAGTAAGAGTTGATAAATGGTACGGTGACAGAAGTAGTTGTGAAGAGTAGATGAAGGATTAGTACAGTGCAGTGGCTCTAAATGTCTTGATTCATCGGTGGCCATACATTCATCCGGGTTGGTGCTTTTAGGAACTTTTGGCTTCTAGGGTATGAATTTTGATCTTCAATCGTGTCTTAAAAGTCATTAAGATGGAAATTATCCTTTTTAATGTAAAGTTGGACATGCAGAATAGGGAAAATGATACAAGCAGTCCATAAACTTTGGCTCGATGTGTAATTTAGTCCATGAATTTTTAATCTGTTCAATGTGATCTTTAAACTTTAGCCTAATGTGCAATGGGGTCTTTTAACTTTTAATTTATTCTTTATAGTTCTTGAATATAGTCCATGAGCTGTATGACAATATTCAATGTAGTCCCTTATCATTAATTTAAGACTAAGGACTACATTGAACATTTTTATACAGTTCATAGACTATATTGAACATATGTCTAAAGTTTAGGCACTTCAATGAACAAATTAAAATTTTAAAGATTACAATGTATGTTGGGCTAAGATTTAGGGATCGCATTGAACAAATTAAAAGTTCAGGGATCAAACTGCACATCGAGCCAAAATTTAGGGACTATATATGTCATTATCCTTACCATAAAAGCACTAGTTTTGAGTTTCTAATTGTTTTAGCTTACGACTGGTCCTTGCTTTAAAATGGTTGCAACATGTTCTCGGTTGGGTTTCGACTTCTTCGAAGTAAAGCAACGTTCTCAAAGCCTGTAAGGTGCTTGGGTTACGGGTTGGTATTGTTTACACTTTACCTTGAAGTTTATTCCATTAAAGGAGGGTTTTTTGTTTTTGTTTTAGATGAACTTAGTCCTGTCTGATGAATTCACATTACTAATTTGAAATTCTGGGGCAATTAATATTCAGAGAATGAAGTGAATATCTTTTGATAAATGTGCATGCAATTATGGTAACGATCCAAACTAGAGATTCGTATGTGTATACACACACAAACAGATCCTTCACTCTGGTTATGCCATCGGGGATTGAAGCTTGCCATAAACATGAATGACTACATGAATTCAGCTCAAAAATCCGAAACCTCCTATAAGGCTTTCTCCAGTTTACTTACATTTTCCACAAGTTTGGTCCTGCGAGATCAGTCATGGTATGGTCCTGCGAGATCACTCAATACCATGACGGTCCTGCTATCCCAATTGTGCTAATACAAAGACATCGGATTTTCTAATTTTGGGCCGATGTTTTCTTGGAGAAATGTGAATGCAAATCTGCTATTGAAGACTTACAACATCTATCACGGCCACTAACGAGCCGTCACCATCGATGGATCATTGCTATGGCTGAGCAAACTCAACATCTGGATCAACTCGTAATCATATCATCACCTCCATTTCGGAGTTGGTCTCTCTGTGTGTGCGCACTTGTGTCTTTTGAGTGTGAAGAATATATTGATTTTTCATGAAAATCTCAAAGAATAAGACTTGTGTACCGTAATTGCTGACGCCTAAATTTTGGCGATTTGATCATTTCTTTATTGCATAGAAAATTAGGGATTAATTCTTAACCCTTGAACAAAATTATTAAAATTAAGTTGTATAACATATACTTTTAGGAACATTTATTCAGTTTATATATATTATTGCATTTGCATTGGATTGGTGGCATATGAGTTTTAATCTGATGGCCGAGAATCGATTGCAAAGAATGACAAGTTAGAAGATTGATATATTTCAGAAAAAAGATTCATATTGTTCTTCCAATATTTGATGATATGGCAATAGATTCCTCGTAATGGAAAATAAGGTAGAAAAAAATAAAAGGAAAGTGCGCTAAGGCGTGATCGGTCAACCTGGGGCATATATCTGATGGGCAATATATCTTGAATCATCAATGTGCGGAAAGAAATCATAATGGGTAGGAGATGAAGGTGGTCGGCAAGGCAAGCTCAAACAAGTGAATATTATATTCAAGATTTCAAGAGAATATTCATGCAATAAAAGGAAAATAAAGCCTATGACAACCCCTGTTCTCTCATTTATAAAAAGCTATGGAGGGCTAAACATTGAGGGGGTAGACAATTGATCTGCACGGTCACGAGGGAGAGCAAACACCTGAAGAGTAAAGGAAAGGGACGGTCTTGACGCCTTCATTGGAGATTGAGAGAAAAAGAGTTTTCATTAGATGTTGTAGAGATTTAATTAATTTTTTTGGGGGTCTTTAATTAGGTTTAGGGATATTGTTAACTTTGGACCGACAGCTCTTCATTAACTCGGGTATTCCCAAGCCCATATCTTGCGTGACATTGGATATTCGAAATTTTAACCAGTTTAGCCTATGCAAATTTAAACAAAAGAGTTGCCACTAATTTTTAGAAACCCAGTAAGATATGGGGGAATACCTTACTATTTGCGTAACCAGAAATTCTAAATTCAGGGACTTAGTTACGTTAATTATATGACTAACACCCTTTTGATACTTAGGTACTCAATTGTGTATTAATTAAGGCTATGGCAACCTATTCAAGAAATCTAAGGCTTATCCTAATCATTTTAAAGCAAGAAAGTAACATCTAAAATATTTAAGTGCGCAATTAAATATCATCACAAAAGAAAGCACAAGATGAACCTAATATTGTCTCTAAAAAAGAAAAATGTAATGTAAACAAGGAACTCTATTGTAGAGCCCTAAAAGCTTGTCCAATTTTGGGTTTTTTCCATTTTATAGGGTTTTCTAATTTTATTTTATTTTTTGCAATTTTTTTTCTGATTTTTCTGAATTTTTTTGAATTTTTTTGAATTTTTATATTTTTAATATTTTTTGATATTTTTCGTATTTTCTGAAATTTTAAAAAAGGCTTTCAAGATTTTTGATATTTTAAGGCTTTTTTGAAAAATATTTTTTTAAAAAAATTTATTAATATTTTTTTAGAATTTTCTAATTTTCCTAATTTTTTTTTGGAATTTTGGAATATTTCGGATTTTTTTTATTTTTAATGTATTTTGAAAATTTTCATGATTTTTGCGAATTTAAATTTTTTATTAATTTTTAAGGATTTCTTTTTTATTGAATTTTTCAAAGATTTTTATTTTTTTAGAATTTTTTAGTAGTTTTTTTAATATTATATTCAGGTAACGGGTTCGGACTGATTAACTTGATCCGCAACGATAACCTGACCCATCTACCCTGATCAGCCCGAATGAATTAAAAAAGGATTTTTTAATTAATTTTAATTTTTTAATGATTTTTTTATTTTTGATTAAAAAAAGGATAATTTAGACCAGGTCAGGAAACTCCGCCCTGGTAACTCGATTCGGACCCTATTGGTCTGGGTTGGGCCACAAAAGACTGGGCTGGCCCTAAATCACTAAGGATTAAAAAAAGAAGCCTATGAAATTCCTTTTCTTTCTTTTTTTTTTTAACAAAAATCCCACAAAAATTCTTTTTTTTTTTTTTATAGAAAAAGGCCCATTATTGATTTCTATCTTCAGCCCAATCTAGTCCCAGCCCGCGACAAATTCAACCCAACGTGTATAAGCTTGCGGCGAAGCCCATCTCCTTATTCTATTTTTGTTTTTGGCCTTTTTTGTTTTTCTATTTTTTTTATTCTTTTTTCTTCTTTCTTGGTCTTCATCCTGCCGCAGCCTGCTCACCTGAAGACCTTGCAACTCCGTTCCGTCGAACTGACGCTGACGCCACTGCGAGTCCCAACCGTCCTAAGGAAGTCGCCATGCCATCGGTCGTTCTGTCTGACCAATGCTGAGCACCATTGGCCACTGGTTGGCCAACATTCCAAGAGTTGTCGGGTAGACTCCGGCGAGATGTGCGCACCTCGTCTTACCCAAACGGCGCGGAATAACCTACCGAAAAGCTAGGAAAATGACTGAAATGGTGCATGATAATGGTATAACCTTGAACGATGTAGAAAAACCAAAAGCCGAGCTCCAGTCGAGGGTTGGGTTTGGTTTCTTCAATGAGGCATTTCATTAAACAGCTAATGGGCACTACCAAATTCAAAGGTTTCTAGCTCAACTAAGCCTCAAATATGCTTTAAGGGTCTCGAACATGACATACAAGGAATGTGGGAACAAAATGCAAGGGCGATGAGGGTTGGAGCTTGTGCGAGTTGGTTAGCCATGAGCTCCGACCCGGCATTTTTGAGAAATAGGACAACAAGGATTCAGGGGACCTACCTTGTTCGGGGAAGAGTTGAGGCGGATGATAGAGAGCGGACAGGCCTCCGGTGACGGCTAACGCTCCCTCGAGCTCGCCTTCTCCCTCCAATTTGCTCTCTCTCGCTCAAGCTTTCTCGGTTTTTCTGCAAGTCTTGGCTATCTCTTCCTCTCTCCATAGTGTAGCCAAACCTCCTCAAAGAAGAGAAACTTCAGCCCCCATAACAAAAACCGCTTCTCTCCTCCTCAAAAACCTTCAAAATCCAGCTTCTATTTTCCCCCTTTCAGCTCCCAAAACCAGCCTCTAAGGGTGTGCAACCGGACCAAGTTTACCCAGGATCCAGACCGGACCACCCAAAAAACCAATCCAGGAACTGGTTCCCAATGGAACCGGTCCGGGAACTGATTCCAAGTGAAACCCATCCGGCCAGGATTGGTTTTTTTTTTTTAATAAAAAAGAAAGAATTAAAAGCTAAAAAATAGAAAGGCCAAATCAGAATTTGCAGATGCAAAACAAAACAAATCGACAAAGCATCATGGAACCTTAGCTCTCTCTCTCTCTCTCTCTCTCTCTCTCTCAAATCTCAATTGCAACACCCTTGCCAATTAATCAACTTGCTTCGCCGCTGTTCAACCAACAAGGCGACGAACATTGCTCGCTTTTTCTCCCATCGCTGCTCGCTTCTTCTCCCTCGATCTACTTGCTCCATTGCTGCTCAACCGAGAAGGCGATGATTGCTGGTCGCTTCTTCTCCCCCGACGACGAGTGTTGGGTTCGCAAAAGGTTGGATGATTGCTGCTCACGTTTTCTCCCCCGATCAACTTGCTCTGCCGCTGCTTGTCAAGCTAACCGATTGGCTTTTTTTCCTTTCTCTCTCCCTCTCCCTCTCCCTCTCCCTCTCTGTCCTTGTGTGTGCATTTGTGTTTGTTTGAAATTTCTTGCCATCTCATCAGTTTCATGAAAGGATTCCTCTTGCTTTGATAAACATTGACAGGTACTCAGACTATCGAGGGAGAAAAGGAATGGAAAGAAAAACGTGTGACCAAGAAGTATTGGGGAATTTAAAAAGATTGATATTACATGTCAAAATTTCCCTTAAAAATAATATAAAGATGTAGAAAAATGATAATATATTTGGAATCAATAATTATTACTTTTATTAAAAGGGAGTGGAATTGCCCAATTTATGTGCTAGAGGAATGGGAGTTCCATCTGAAATGTGCTTTTGGTATCTAGTAAAGTGCACTTAAATAAGGAAAAGTAATGGGATTGGAATAGTTCCATTGTAGCCCTCTTCCCTTTTACCAAACTTCTTAAAAGTGGAAAGAATATGGAGGGATCAATATTCATAAGAAGAAGTCGGCAGGTGGTCTTGGGTAATGGAGTTTGGATTGATGATGTTGTATACACTCTTAATATTTTCATGCTACTTTCGTGTCAATTTCATCAATAAAGCACACGTGAAATTACATAAGCATTTACAATCTCTAATGCCCCAAATGTCTTCCTAACAATAAACACACACAATCTACTAAATGAGACGTTAAGACTGTTGAACTCCTCAACATGTTTGGATAAACGAATGCTTTTTGAATGTCCTCAACAACTCTCTCTCTCTCTCTCTCTCTCTCTCAAAACATAGAGGGTGTTCCTAACAATGTTGGATAGTTGTCCACATATTGTGGGTAGATTTCTAGGTGCTTAATTGCTGCAAGTTTATATTTTTGATTTAGTAAAATCTTGACATTGTTTTATAATTTGTTTTCAGTCGATGGATCAAGAAAAAAACATATCAATGGAAGTGAATGGATAAGATGAAATGAATCCACTCATGGAATTGCCATTCCATGGAGTTAATGAAGTGGAATCCATGACTATGAGTGTGACAAACAAGGTAAGGGTATCTAACTCTCATCATCCTCTAGGTAAAAAGCAAGCTAATCAATCAAAGATTTGGGATAATTATTCGAGAATCATAGATGAAAAAACACAAAAAACAAGTAAAGTGAAGTGTATTCATTGTGGGATTGAGTATGGATATAATGTTGATAATGGAACATCTACTATGTGGAAGCACTTGAAAAAAGTGTAAAAATTATCCTCATACCAATAAGAAGCAAATGTTATTTGCACCACGTAACAAAGATGTGGCTGGTGAGGTAGGGGAAAATACTACTGGTGATGGTAGTGTCTTAACAACGTGGAAGTTTGATCGGGAACGTTGTACATACATGCTTGCTCGAATGATTATTATTGATGAACAACCCTTTTCTATGGTCGAGCGAGTTGGCTTTCGTGATTTTATTATTGAATTACAGCTTCTTTTCCAACATCTTTCATGATTTACAATGGCTAGAGATTGTATGAAATTGTGTTTGAGTGAAAGAACTTGTTTGAAAACTTACTTTAATAAGCTTAATTCAAGGATTGCATTGATGACTGACATGTGGAGTTCCATTCAAAATTTGAACTATTTATGTCTCATTGCACATTTTATTGATGAAAACTGGAAGTTACATAAAAGAATCATCAATTTTGTGGTGATGCATAATCGCAAATGTAGGGAGATTGGGAAAATGGTCGAGAAATGCATTTATAACTGGGATATAGAAAAGAAGGTGTCCACAATAATCGTGGATAATGCTAGTTCAAATTATGTGGCTATTGATTATTTGAAGGAAAAGTTTTCAAAAGAAGGATTTTTGATTGAATGCGATGCTTTACATATGAGGTGTACTACTCATATACTTAACTTGATAGTAAGAAATGGATTGAATGAGGTGCGTGATTCTATTGCACATATCCGAAGTGTAGTTAGGTATGTGAGGAGCTCTCCCACGAGAGCTAAAACATTCCAATCTTGTATTGAGAGTGTGAGAATTACATATAAAGGTTTAGTCTATCTTGATGTTGCCACTAGATAGAACTCCACTTACATGATGTTAAATACCACCATAAAGTTCAAGAAAACTTTTCAAAGGATGGAAGAAGATGATTTATTTTTCTTAAGAGAAATTGACCACGATGCTCCTCAAGATGAAGATTGTAAATTTCTGAAACGATTTTATGACGCAACTAAAAGGACATCAGGGAGCTCATACATAACTTCAAATGAATATTTTGAGGGGATGGTTATGTTGTATAAATATTTGAATAATGCGGTGAATACTTTGGACCCGATGCTTCAAGCTATGGGCATAAAAATAAAAGAGAAGTTTGACAAGTATTATGGGAGTTTGGATAAAATAAATATGATAGTGTTGGTCGCAGTTGCATTGAATCCTACAAAAAAGTTAACTTATGTGAGGTTCTATTTTAAACAAATTTATGATGATAAAGCAATAGTTGATGAGATGCATGATAAGGTTAATGTTGCCTTGGAGTGTTTATATAAATTTTATGAGCAATTTTTTGTTGGTTCTTTTACTAAAAAAAATGATGGTGGTTCAAATGTAAGTACTAGTAGTATTACTTCCAATGCTGATATTGATGACAATGAGTGTGAAATCGAAGCTTGGCATAAAAGCTTTCTCCATATAAAGAAAATAGTGTTTGATGAAAACAAATCTAAGCTTGATCGGTATCTTGAAGCAGAAATTGCATATGTCCTCAAACTTGATATTTTGATGTGGTGGAAGAGTAGTGGGTCAAAGTATAAAATCTTATCTTTGATGGCTCGGGATATTTTGTTTATCCCCGTAACTACTGTTGCTCCGAAGTTGATTTTTAGAACATCGGGACGTACACTTGATAGCTTTTAAAGTTCTTTAACTCCTAGAGTGGTGAAAGGTTTGATTTGTACTCAAGATAGGTTGAGAGCTATTCGCGTGCCGATTAATATTAAAGAGTGCATTGAGAATGTAGAAAAGTTTGAGGCAAGTAAATCGCATATATTTCTTTTTATCTTGTAATTCATTCATATAAGTATTTATTGAGTAAATGCTTTGTTTGATCTCTTTTTTGGTTTTTAGATTTAAATTGTCTTACCAAGGACATTGTCATTGGAAAATAAACCATTTTGTGGAAACTCCGATTTTGTAGTAAGTAAATAGACTTCATTAAACTATAACTTTGCACATGTCTCTAGAGCATGGTTTCTTGTTGATTTTTCTTTGTACATGAATTGCAAATCTTTGTTAGAGATTTTGTACAAGTGTTGTGGGTGACCGATTTGCTCACCAAATGGAGGAAAAGAGTTGGAGTGGGTGTCGAAGTAAAGGAGGAGAAAAATGGTTCTATGCCCAAGTATATTCAAGTTAACCATATTGCCACCTCGCTATCCAAGCAAATTAAATTGCTTATTTCTGATGCAAACTAGCTGTGTTTGGTGGAATATTGAATGTAATACAAAGTTAAATTAGTAGTTGTGGGAATGAGATTAATGTTAGACCATGTTAGTTGATAATTTTTATGCGATGTTATGATTTTTGCACTTTTTTGTCGGTCAAATTAGGAGGATTATGTTATTATTTTCTCGCAAATTAATGTAAAATTTGAAGTCGTATAGGATATCAAGTGGTTAAAAAATAGGTTTTAATGAAAACAGGGTATACCTTGTTCCCGGACCTGAAAAACAGGGTCGGGTATAAGATCCAAAATAGGGGAACCGATTATAATAGGGTTGGGTATAGGGTTGAGGTCTAGACCTGATCACCCCTACCAGCCTCCATCTCTCCCTTTTCCTCCCCTGGTTATTCTTTTGTTACCCCTGGTTTTTTTCTTCTTTGTTGCCTTCAGTTTTTTCTGCGTTTTCCTTTCCTTATAACCGAAAATGGTCCCCTTCCTCTCTCCGGGTGACAGCGCAGCAAGGGAAGATTCTCTTGCTGCCGTTACGCGGCCAACGTCACTGCTGTGGTGTCACCGTCCGAATGGCATCGTCGGTTGTTGAGTGCGTGCATTGTGTGCGTTATGTGTGTGTGTTTTGGCGTGGGAGGGGGTGAAGAGAAAATAGAAGAGGGATGGTGGGCTAGGCTAAGGTGGGCTAAGCTTAAGATATTAAAAGAGTGAGCTGAGCTATGCCAGTCCAGCCGATCAAATTTTTTTTTCAATTTTTTTATCTTTCCTATAAATTTATATATATGTATATTTGCAAAATTAATGGGTATTTAAAACATGTCGACAAAAATTTGAGTATCAATAGATGTTCCTCATGTCTACTATTAATCTTTTTTTGTGGTGGCCTTGTCTTGCTTGATTGCATGATTGCACTATCATCGTACAAAACCAGAAGACGAAAAATTCCAAACTGATTTTGTCACATCTCAGATTGAAGTTCCTTCCACCTTGATGCGCTATGCATTCATTTACACCATCGGTTTCATTTTATTGCTAATCTTGTATAATACTATTCTTTGATAAAATGATAGAGTTGCATAGGTGCTATTGATGGTACCCATGTTCATGCTTCTATACCTATATTGAAGCAAATCCTGTTTAAAGACAGAAAATGAATTATCACTCAAAATGTGATGTGTGTATATTTGTTTGATATGAAATTCACTTTTATGTATGTTGGTTGGGAAAGATTTGCCAATGATTGTCGGGTGATATTGACAGCACTTGAGACTCCTTACTTGGAATTGCCTTGGTCACCACTAGGTATTTAATTGTTTCGTAAAAAGTAATTTTCTTTATGATTGTGTTACGGTTGCAAATGAGATTCTTATGAATCCCAACCATAAACTTTACTTCAAGGTAAGATTTTCATACATTCCTTTACATCATCAATTTCATTTTGTTTCTTATCTTGTATAATACTAGTCTTTGATAAAATGATAGGGTTGTGCAGGCATTATTGATGGTATCCATGTTCATGCTTTTGTGTCTGTATCGAAGCAAATCCTATTTAAAAGCAAAATATGAATTATCACTCAGAATGTGATGTGTATGTTCATTTAATATGAAATTTACTTTTGTGTATGCCGATTGGGAAGAATCTATTATCTATTGTCAGGTGCTATCGACAGCACTCGAGACTCCTTGCTTGGAATTTCCTCGACCACCACCAGATATTTACTTGTTTTGTAAGGAGTAATTTTCTTTATTGTATTGTAGTTGCAAATCATGATCAATATATGTATACCTTGTCATAGGTAAATACTATGTGGTAGATTCTAGTTATGCATCAGTTCCAAGATTCTTAACTCCTTTAAACAGCCTCATCTAAATGATTATAGGGATAGAACGAGACAACCAAGAATAGGAAGAGAGTTGTTCAACTTTAGACATTCTTCACTAAGGAATGTCATTGAGAGATCATTTGCGACATTCAAGAATTCCTTCTTCATGTCGTGACACATGCCTTTATTTAAAACTCAAAAGCAAGCGTATATTGTAATTCTATGTTGTTCTATCCATAATTACATTCGTAATCAAGACTGGAGGGATAAGAATTTTTCCCTATATGGAGATCCAGAGTACCGATTTGAACTTACACAAGATAAGGTTACAAGCAATGCATCAATTGTGGAGGGAACTGAGATGAACATCCTTAGGAAAATTATTGCCAATAAAATGGCAAGGGATCTTAATATGCCGGAGATTCCATGAAATTGTGTTTTTGACTTTTGTAATGTACTTCCATTATTTTGTATTTGAGGATTTCTTATCTTAGCTCTTGTAATGTGACATTGTAGTTGGGGATTTCCTATCTTAACTCCTATAATGTGATGTTGTATTTGAGGATTTCCCTTATTTATAGTGGTCCTTAATGACAAGCTCCGTCACAATTCGTAAAATAACCCAATTTTGTTAGATTTGCCACGAATTGCCTAATACCCTCTTTTCCGTTTCTTTCTAAAAATGGCCATGCATGAACTATGATTAACATGCATCGAGCACACACGCGATATGCATATCATGGCTTCTTGTGTAGTAGACCGCTTGCTATTAGTGGCGATCGGCGTGACATGCTAGCATGAATTTTTCGCTGTATTTGGTTCACCGAAACATTGAGATGATGTGTTTTGGACATCAATTTCTTGAAAAAAGTAACAAATCTTTTTTTCTTCCCAAGAACAAATTTAGGAGTTGGGTGCAAAGGCATTTGACCAACAACAGTAGATCCTTGATTGTCATGGATTTGTGCATTCAGGTTTCCGTGGTATCGAGGTTGAAGCATGAAAATTTTGTTGAGTTGCTTGGTTACTGTGTTGAAGGGAATCTCCGTGTGCTTGCATATGAATTCACGACCATGGGATCACTACAAGATGTACTACAGGGTAACTGAAGCCTACTGGCCTTTTGTGCCTTAACGCTCTCAGTATGTTTTATCCTGTATAGATGAAATATCCTAAATGAAGGGATTATCACTTTACAGGAAGAAAAAGGAGTTCAAGTTGCGCAACCAGGCCCTGTCCTCGACTGGACGCAGCGAGTGAGAATTGCTGTTGATGCAGCGAGGGGATTGGAATATCTGCACAACAAGGTTCAGCCTTCTACAATCCACAGGGATATTAGGTCTAGCAATGTGCTTCTTTTTTAAGAATTCAAAGCCAAAATTCACGCACTCGACAAGGCTGCCCACCTTCATTCTACTAGAGTTTTGGGAACCTTTGGCTATCACGCTACAGAGTAATGTATCTGGATGTCTCTTTTCTATTGTATGGAGAATATTGATAAGCATATTGTTTGGCTGTAATTGTCTATCTAGGTGGATGCTGAAAATTTTTGGGTGAAAATTCAAAAAATGCGATATCACAACTCTCACTTCGTATTTGGGTTTATAAGCATTTGAAATCTGTAAGAATGACCATCTAACTTACTCCAAAAGAAAAAACCTGTTTTAAGAAATATAAATTTTTTGTTATTATCAAACGAATTTTTATTTCAGAAACAAAAATTATCTCATTATCAAACATATTTTTTTTTCTCAGAAACTCATCCAGAAATAACAAAAAAAAATCTATTTCTATTATAGAGAGAGAAATTTCTTTTTCTTTTTTATTTCATTGACATGTAGATTGCGGAATTATGGACAGGGGCGACGACAAAGACAATTGGCACCATCGCAAAGTCCATGGCTATCAGGAAAATTGGCGAGTAACTTCATACAAGCATTATTGCAGGCGGTGAAGTTGCAGCCATTTTTCCACAGAATAAGCTGACATTCCGTGAATATTTTCGCATTCACCACCTCATTGCCTGCATTACATCAAACCATACACATCATTCCCAGCTTCCTAACAAGGCACACAACGGTGCAAGAAAACATCCAATTGTGATTGCTGATTGACCAAGGGAGATCTCGGATTTTCTAATTTTGGTACGAGGTTATCTAGTAACAATGTGCCTAGTAACAACGTGCATTAAGCAATCTTGTCAAAAAGAATTGTTAGTCTTTGTTGCTGATGGAGCGAGGCTTCAAATCCTGAGGGGTGACATTTTCGGTGGAAGTGGGTTTAATTTCAAGTACAATTTCTTTTTTAACAATAGTAGGAAAGTAACATTAACTAGTTTAATTAATAAATAACACAAAAAGGAAAAGAAAAAGAAAAAGAAAGATATCGCAAAAGCGGAATATCAAATTAATATGATAAAACACATTAGTTAGATCATGTATAAGTTAAGAAAGAAATTTTAAAAATTCCAATCACATATTACTTTGTTCGATGAAGGAAGAAAGTCTGAGACAAACTCAATAAAAGATATTATTTCAAAAAATTTATATTTAGTCCATACAACCATATAGACTTGGCTTAGGATTTTTGAAATGTATCCAAAACTGCCTAATATTTTGTTGATGAAATCACAGAAAACTTAAACTTATAAGAGGATTAATTTACCGCATATGCTAATCTTAAACAATAAAAAACTATATTTGCGTGCGTGCGTGCGTGCGTGCGTGCGTGTGTGAGTTGACATCGTCACCATTAGGACATCGATCTTCGATTATTATTAAATAAGAGCGGATTAAACAAGAATATATTTAGCTATAAACAAAAGCATGTATTGTCTATGAAAAGTACCACCTCCAATCTGCTATACTGAACATAGAGAGATCGTATTTGATCTTTTCCAACCTCAACGAAACTGGCAATAGAAACCTGGCCAAAGACCAAAATCGAAACTAAGCAAGGTATTTAATGAGAGATACTTCAGGAAAGGACGACTAGAGAAGAACGGAAAACAAAACAGGAAACGTAGCATGTAAATCCGACGGAGAATATTCCACCGTGTTAGTATATGTACAAAACTGATTCGGTACCATAATAAACGGTATATGCTGTATGTATTCCTAGGTCTCTTTTTTTCTTTGGTATGTGATTATTCAAATTGGCATCAAATTTGTATCACTATGTTGATGTTCGAAAAATGCACCAAGATTGAGCCATACATATCAATCGTGGGAGCATCTTCTTGCCAAAGTGAATCGACAGTTTTTTTTTTTTTTTTTGTTGAAATTGGATAAGTGATTGGGAAGTGAGGTTTGTGTGTGCGTGTGTGCACGTGTATTCTCTTTCTCTTATAATTGAGGAACATAACAAAGACTTGCGAGATGCTAGTTATAATTAAATTCTCAATTGCACGTAACCCTATTTTAAGGATAAATCAGAATAGAACTCTACGTTGCAAATTCTCTTTCTTGCTTTTACTATCTATTTTCTTTGTGATTATGCAGTGAATTCTAATAATGATAACCCCCTTATATTGACACACTTAGTTAGGGACATTAGGAAAATTTGATTTCGGAATTGTATGTCGCGTGCTCAAATTCCCCCAACAGTATACAAACAACGTAATGATAGAACTACCTGCACAAGTAATATATTTGAACTTAACCGATTGCGAGACTTGTAAGGTATTCTATAAGCCACTGTGCCCGTGCATCTGGAGATAAATTACATTGAGGAGGCCAAATAAAAGTAGATTAAGGCTTTGCTCATTTCTCGGAAAATGACTTTTAGGAAAAAAATTCCGAATTTTCTAGCATTCATTTCACCAAAAATTGGGGAAAATATTTTCCATAAGGGGAAAAAGTCTTTTAAAAGTGGGGAAAATGTTTTCCACTTTTCATCTTTTCTTTTACCTCACTTTGTTTCACCAAGTACCATTTTCTTTTATTTTTGTTAAAAATCAAATTTTTAATTATTTTTTCCTTCTCATTTCTCATTTCTCTTTTTCCCCCTTTCCTTTCTTTTCTTCTTCTTCCTTGGCTGGCCGCTGTTGTGGTTGGCGGCGGCCAGCGATCAGCGAAAGGCAAGCTTGAGCCTTGCCATAGGCTAGCAAGGTTTGAGCTCGCCAGATTCTGGCAAGGTCGAGCCTTGTTCAATCCGGCAAAGCCAAGCTTGTCTAAGCAGACGTGCTCAGGCATCACCAAATCTGCAAGCTGGGCTAGGCTCGAGCCTCGTCGACCTCTAGGGAGGCTCAAGCTCACTCGACCGGCTAAGGAGAGATCAAGCTCACCCAAATTTGGCAAGCCACAAGCTCTCCGATGTTGGCAAAGCTCGAGGCTTGGATTGGCTGAGCCTTGAGCTTGCCGGTTCGTGCCTTGGCCAATTACCAATTACTGGGTTATTGACTGTTGCGATGCATGCAGCAGTGGAGAAAAGAGGAGGAAGGGGTTGCAATGCACATGGCGAGGAAGGAGGAGGAAGGACAAAAAAGAAAAGAAAAAAATAAGAAATTTTGATTTATTAGATATAAAAAATATTTAAAAATATGATTTTTAATAAATATTTAAAACTTAAAAAAGTAAAAAATTCAATATTTTTTTGGTAATTTTCCTTGGAAAATAAAATTAGATACCGAATGGTAGAAAATATTTTCCATCTCATATTTAGGCTTTAGCTGAATACCGAAAAATATTGTCATTTTCCTAGAAAATGACTTCTTAGAAAATATTTTGCAAAAACATCACATTTTCAGTGTAACGAACAGAACAGTAAAAAAGTTGTTTCTTCTAGTACTTTTCCAACTTCCAACCTTCGAGTTATAATCGCATAATGGGTAGGACTTCCACATTACTTGTCGGCACCATATTGTCAATGTGGTACACACACTTTAAATGTGATGAATGTGCTCGCAGGTTAAGTAATCACCATGAAATGTGATAAAATATTGCATTCATCACTTTAAATGTGATGAATGCGATAAAAGTCGTTGGTATTATCATACTATGCCGCGGTTGATTTACAAAATAATGTGAGCATTTTAATCACGTTTTAAGAAGGGAGTGTAAATCGAAGCACAATGTTCTATGGCATAATAGAAAAAAGATGAAGAACAACCACACCACGGTAAATACTCAGCCGTTCTATGGTTTTTTGGGAGATTGATTTTCCCTCATATCTTATCGTACCCAAATTTATTTTTTCATGGTTCTTATGGAAAATGTCGTATCAAACAAATACTTGAGAATCGTCAATGAATAGTCATTTGTGTGGTACGTTAATTTATATAAAAATTACATTAACGTGATTAAGGTACAATGAGGAATTGATCTTCAAGACACCGTGGAATAACTAGCATAAAGCATGAGCGGAAGTCACACTTGAATTACATTGATCGAGAATAAATAATCTCATGCAAGTTTTGAATGCTGGTGCGAAATATGTTTTAAAGTTTTTGACCTCAAAATTGTAAGGATAAGAGCTCCATAAAAGGCCAACATGCAAAACTAGATATCTCACCAAGCAAAATTATTTTAACCAAACCTTAAAATGGGAACTCCATTTCCAAACTCCAAAACCCTCTACTACCTCTTTTCCCTCCAAGTGTTGTTCACAGCTTCATTTTCTTCACCTTCTACAGCCTTTGCAAACGAAACCCTATCCCAATACCTCAAAAGCCATTCCCAAGCTTCGCACCCAATTACGTGCAAGCAGCCATTGTCTGCGCCCAGCAGCTCTCGGTCCAGATGAAGATCCGAAGCGGATTATCAAATGAGCCATTGTAATGTATTTCCATTATTTTGTATTTGAGGAATTCCCATCTTAGCTCTTGTAATGTGATTTTGTATTTGAGAATTTCCTATCTTAAACTCTTGTAATGTGATGTTGTATTTGAGGATTTCCCTTATTGCAGCAGTCCTTTATGACAAGCTCCATCACAGTTAGTAAAATTCGCCGCTTTTGTAAAATTTGCCATGAATCACCCGATACACTCTCTTCTATTTCTTTCTAAAAGGGCCACGCACAAATTAGGATTAACATGCATTGAGCACGCATGCACCGGACGAATACCATGGCTTCTTGTGTAGCAGACCACTTGCTATTGGCGGTGATCGGCATGACACGCTAGCATGAAATTTTCGCAGTTTCCTCATATATTTGTATGTGGTACACTGAAACATTGAGGATGATGTGTTTTGGACATTAATTTCTTGAAAAAGCAACATTTTTTTTTCCCAAAGAACACTTTGGGAGTTGGGCGCAAAGGGATTTGATCAACGACAGTAGATCCTTGATTGTCATGGATTTATGCATCAGGTTTCCGTGGTATCAAGGTCGAAGCATGAAAATTTTGTCGAGTAGCTTGGTTACTGTGTTGAAGGGAATCTTCGTGTGCTTGCATATGAATTTGCGACCATGGGATCACTACATGATATACTACATGGTAACTGAAGCCTACCGGTCTTTTGTGCCTTAACGTTCTCAGTATGTTGTATCATGTATAGATGAAATATCCTAAATGAAGGGATTATCACTTTACAGGAAGAAAAGGAGTTCAAGTTGCGCAACCAGGCCCTGTCCTCGACTGGACGCAGCGAGGGGATTGGAATATTTGCACAAGAAGGTTGAGCCTTCTATAATCCACAGGGATATTAAGCCTAGCAATGTGTTTCTTTTTTAAGAATTCAAAACCAAAATTCAGGCACCTGACATGGCTGCTTGCCTTTATTCTACTAGAGTTTTGGGAACTTTCAGCTGTCACACTCCAAAGTAATGTATTTGGATCTCTCTTTTCTATTGTATGGAAACTATTGATAAATATATTGTTTAGCTGTAATTGTCTATCTAGGTGGATGCTGAAAAACTTTGGGTGAAAATTTAGAAAATATGGTATAACAACTCTCACTTTGTAGTTTGTTTTCCTTTGTGATTATGGCACCCCCTCACTCTAGCGACTTAAAGTCCCGTTAAGTGCATGTTGGTGCCGTGATGCACTTCTTTTGTAAATCCTGGTTGATTATAAATTATACTTACCTTTACCAAAAAAAAACTCACTTTGTAGTTGGGTTCATAAGCATTTGAAATTTGTAAGAATAAACATCCCACTTACTCCAAAGGAAAAATATTTTTAAGAGATAGAAATTTTTCGTTGTTATCAAATGAATTTCTATTTCAAAAATAGAAATTTTATGCCGTTATCAAACATGTTTTTTACTCAAAAACTCATTCAAAGATAGAGTTAAAAAATATATATATTTATGGTTAGAATGATTATCATTTGCCCCCTTAAGAGAGAAAGAGAATTTTATTTCTTTTTAATTTCATTGACATGTAGATTGCGGAATTATGGACAGGGGCGACGACAAAGACAGGTGGCACCATCGCAAAGTCCATGGCTACCAGGAACATTGACGAATCTCTTCACACAAGCATCATTGCAGGCGGTGAAGTCGCAGCCATTTTTCCACAGAACAAATTGACATTCCGTGAATATATCCGCATTCACCATCTCATTGCCTGCATTACATCAAACCATACACATCATTCCCAGCTTCCTAACAAGGCACACAACGGTACAAGAAAACATCAATGATTTTCTTTCGGATAGCAGTTGGTCTTGTTAGAAGAAAAGCTATCAGAAATGAGGCAAAAACCAGACTGATTTCAAGAATACTGCTAATATGTTTCATCAATCATATCAGGAGCCGGAATTTTCTTCATTTGATTCTTGTGCAATGCCGATAAAAGATGAGAGAGAGAGAGAGTCGCGAATAGGATGCACAATGGAGATGGCTAAAATCATTCTTCCCTGAAACAATATCAAAGGATGAAGATTATACCGATGCTCATGAGGACCAGAATTAGAAGAAACACTAAAGCCGAGGGCTGATTCATGGCTTCTAGGACACGATTCTTGATTGTATCCGAGTTGAGTGCCTTTGCAGGGTCTAGATGGCGGTCATTTATAGTAGTACACATCTTTCCTTATGAGACTAGTCGGTGAAAAATGATTTATGATGGTTGGAATTCAATAAAAGAATCTGATTTTGCTTTCCATTTAAGATAAACACACGAATCTCCCCTAACATGCCAAGTAATAAATATACCTCTCAAAAGAAAAGAGATTAGATATTGCTTACCTAGATATTGCTTACCTTGACTGCACATTTAATTCTGAAAAAATAGAAGGATGTTTTTGTTTCAATATTTAAGAAAGCATACCTAAATTTTATAAAATAAAATACAACATGAAAAAAAGTCCACAACCTTGTAGATCCACCATTGAAGATATCTGCAACATTTGTTGCGGCCACCGACAAGCCGTCATCGCCGGTGGATGGTTGTTGCTGAGAAAGCCATCATCGGGGTCGACTCATTGGAATTGGTCTCTCCGTGTGTTTGTGCGCGCGCGTCTTTTGTGGTGAAGAATTTGTTGATTTTATAAGAAAATTTCAATGAATAAGACTCGTACAGTGCAATAAACAAAAGTTATACAATAGATTAGGTTAACAAATAAAATTCATCCAGACATTTAATTCTTTTTGCAATTACATTGTGATGTTTGATTTTAACTACCAAACGTATTGAATTTGCAATTTGTTTCACAATGGATGTACTTTTTTAAAAATCTGCCAATTTTTCGATAAAATGTGTCATCCAAAAAATTCGCGACATATCCATAAGATCAAGTATGCATCAAAGAATTCGCTCCTGAAATTGTAATGCACCAGGTATAATTGCCATCAAAATTCAATAATTCAATTTCAAACCATGAAAAGAATTCACCTCATATAACGGGTGATTGGTTCCAGGTCCAATCTAGTTCTAAGGTAGAATCAGGAACCAAATCAGGAGGATCAGTTCACTTTTTTGGGACCAGGGACCGGACTAAATGGTCCTAGGATCGGGAATTGGACCAAATCGACTAGTCTGATATGGTCTAATGAAATCGACCACTTAGCAAAAAAAAATACTATAATAATTATTATTTTATGGTTTATTGCATTTTTTGAGAAATTAAAATATAAATTTTTAAATAAAAAATAGTTGGTCCGATGTGTCGGTTTGATCCAATCCAGTTTCCACTGGAATTAGGAAGTGGATCAAAAATCGCCCGACCAAGAACCGGACCGACACCCCCGTGAATTGGACCAAATCTACCGGTCCAATCCAATTCAATCTAGGCGATTTCTGATTCAAGCAATCCGATGTGCTCACCCTGTCTCATATAAATCATAGCTCGCACCAGCCTCTTTAGTCAATTCCTGCATGCGACGCAGCTTTATTTTACTGATAGTTGGTAAGTTTAAGCTGGACCAAGGGAGAGGATGTGACAGGCAAGTCCTGGAATGGGTTAGTATGTTCCCATATAAATGGGCTTATAACAGGTCTGTGCCCAAACCATTAATATCCATTTGTAGTTGGTTAGATGTCTATTTATTGGGCCCATTTGAATCTAGTTTTAAAAATTAAGATTAATACCATAAAAACTCTAAGCCGATACACTGTGACATAATTATCTAAAACTAATTTTTGACCATTAAAAACTCCAAACTTTTACACAGTTGACAAATTAACCCCAAATTGATACATTTGTGACAAATTTACCATTTGTTAGACTTCATTCATTTCATAGAAAATGTGATGTTTCTTAAAATATTTTCCAAGAAAATAAAAATATTTTCCAATGTTCGGCCGAAACCTGACAATGAAGTGGAAAATATTTTCTACTGCTCGGTATTTAATTTGATTTTATGGGAAAAATAATAAAAAAATATTGAATTTTTTCTTTTTATAATTTTTTTTTGAAAATCCAATTTTTTATTATTGTTTAATTGCTCTTTTTTCTTTTTTCTTTTCCTTCCTTTGCTGGCTGCATGCATCGCAACAGTCGGCAGCCCGATGACCGGCGACTAGCCATGGCGTGGGCTGGTGAGCTTAAGGCACGGTCAATCCATACAAGCCCGAGCTCTGCGAGGCAATCTTGGGCCTTGCTAGATTCGGCGAGCTAGGTGAGGCTCAAACCTTGTCGGAGGTCACCAGAGGTTGGCAAGATTGCAAAATCGTGGCCTAATTGCCCTTTCCTCTTTTTTCAAGCTAGCATCTTCCTAAGTCTTTTTTGTCGGACCTACTTTACTTCTAGTCTAACTTTCACTCTCAAACTTTGTTCTACCTCTTTGCAATATATGGGAGTCGAAACCTATAATTAAAATTAAATTGTCCACACCCCAACCTTTCTTGAAAAGGTGGGAATTTGAATCCCCCCCAACCTCTCCCTTCCCACGTGGATAAGATGGCCATTGAAGCAAACTCTGGCAGTTGCATCATCCTAATTGGATAATGCCAATTTTACACTTGTCAAACCTCTTGCGAATCAAACCTACACCAATCATGACTTGGTTGGCATAACAAGAAAATCTTTCAAGTGGTACAGTATGTTGCTTGATATGGTCGATACCCCCACAGAGTCAATATCTCTTACAAAATGGCCAATATCAATTTTGGTCATTTTTGGTGTCGGTACTTTGTGAAAAGAAAAAAAAAAACTTCCAATAAGATAAGGTTTTTGCGTCCGATAGAGAGATCTCCATAGAGCCGTTTCAGCAAATAAAGCCATTTTATTAGTGGAAGCTCGCGTGGAAACAAATGCTTGCGTGTGCAAATGAAACAAAACTAGGCTTTGCAATAATTAGAATCATACTCTTAACCGTCCAAGGATGTAGACTCCACGATTGTTCGATAATCCATGCAAGTAGTTACTGTCTTATTCATATGCCGGCACCACTGCTTTATATTCTAATATTTAACACATCGACATCGTATGGTTTCATCTGCCAATAACTCTGTTGTCCTTTCACCCACTAATATATAAATTGTCTGCACACAAACATTGATAGAGAGATTTTTTATTAACCCCACGTCAATCCGTAGAGAACTTGATCAATGATGGTGCTTTGGATAGGGACTTGTATATTAACAAGTATAGGCATGAAATGTATTTTTTTAAATAAAAATGGCAAAAGTCACCGAAATCTGAATTATGCTTACTATGGCATATTTACCCTAAACTATTTTTTTCATGACACAAGAAATCACAAACTTGTACCTACATGATATATTTACCTACCGTCAAAATTCTATTGATGAGAATTGTTAAAAATCTACCACATGGACGTTGGAAATCAAACAGTGTTAACATGATACCCACGTGGCTCAAGTAATATAAAAACGACTTTGTTTTAATTGAAAAATCATCTAACGGAATATTGACAAATGATATATATGTCACATAGGTACAAGTTTAAGATTTCATATGTCCAAGAAAAAGTATAGAGTAAATATGCCACGATGGGCATAGTTTGAAGATTTTGAAGTCACAAAAAAAATTCATTAACTAGTGAACATAATTTAGGGTTTTTTTGTGACTTTTACCAAATAAAAATAGCAAGATATGATTCTTTAAGGTCATATTGTGATTGTCAAATGACATGACAATCGGTCGTTGGCGTGCTTTAACTTTTAAACATATTTTACTTAAATTTTATACAAATGAGAACATAAAATCTTAATCCGACAACATGATTATTCTTCGTTGTTGATAGACAATCTTCATTGGTAAACCTTGATTTATCTGGTCGTAAAACCCTTAGTACAATAACCCTTTTTCGTCAACCAGCCTTAAATTGCTCTATGGGAAACTAATGTGTTGAGCCAACCCCATAAAGGATGGTCAAGCGGTACAACGATTAGGATTTTGCACCCAAAAAGTTGTAATTATTTGGGTTTGATTCCTATTTTGCTCAATTACTGAGGGTTCGGCCACCAGAAATAATCTTGCAAATTTTAACGTGGATGCATGATCTTCCTTTGATCGAATTGGGAATTTAGACCTAGTTTATCCAGCGAAAGGTTAATCATGACACCTTTTTCGATATGTATGTAAGTGAACTCGTATCCTTACCACTCAATACCTAACGCTTTTGGCTAGGTTAGACATGTTTTAGTAATTGGATTAGGTTCATCTAAATTTGGGAAATAACTTTACACCTTAATCTACCCTCTTAAAAAGCCGCTACTTCATCATTGGACTCATTCAATAGCTCATATGAACTCCCCAATTTTCTTTTATTTTCCATCATCTTTTCTCCCCTTTTTCTCCTTGCCATGTTTCCCCATTTTCAAAACTCTCTCTCTCTCTCTCGATCTCTCGATCATCAAGCACACCACACGATCGCCGGTCAACTTCCTTTTCCCCCCTTACATTTAGTGTTCTGGTCACTTAGAAAAATAAGTTAACTAAGGAAGAGTCTATACAGGAAATTTAGGAAAATGATTTCCTATTTTGAAGCAAGCTGAGTGTGGCACTCCTTTCGCACTAGGAGTACTCAAAATCCCTTTTTTTTCCTCCTTTTTTATGTTTCTTAATAAAAATAAAAAGTGGGGATGCGAAGATCCAGTCATTGCTCCTCTGGAAGCGGAGATTTCCTAAACTACCCCTGGCCATGGCGTCTCGACTTATATAAGGGGGCACTCCTTGGCAACTCATGCACATCTCTCTCTCTCTCTCTCTCTCTCTCTCTCTCTCCTTTTACAACAGGAAAGAGGTTGCTTCAAACTTTCCTTTTACTACAGGAAAGTGGCCGTTTCAAACTTTCCTTTTACTACAGGAAAGTGGTCACTCCCGTGGCCTACGGTGCGGAACACGCCATCACGGGTTGGTGCACTCAGGGAGACCATCAGATTTGGGTTGATGGGGAAAAGTTCCTCGTCAATGATACCCTTGGTAATCACTTAGATAGTCGCCCATCCAACTTCATGCCCAATCTAGTTCTAATCAAGAAATTTTTTATATCTTGTGATCAGAATAACCCCAGTCAATCGAAAGAGTTGTGCGTGTAATACATGCACGATTTGACAGTCTAACGTCTCAAACTTCGAAATCCTATATAGCTTATACAAATGTCACCTCGAGATGGCGTACTGGTGTGCTCTTAAATTTTTTAATACCAAAATAACCAATTGAAAGCTAATATCACGTTTCTAAGCAGAGAGGGCCATTCCTTCTCCGGCTTTCAGGTGGTTGGAGGTGGTGAGGTGTTGGCTTTCCTCCTGAACGGCCAACTGATAGATCCATCCAAGTGACGGCATGGGCTCTATCGTTAAGATCTGTGACCGAAACAAGAGGTAAGATTCGTTCAAAATTAGAAGGAATCTAGTCACTTTTTCTCACTCCCTTATGGTTCGGTAATGCTATAAGGTTGATTCCGGCCCCTCTAGTTTCTCCTTGACTGCTTCCAATTCATTTCATAAGGCTGAGAGTTTGTTGTATATAACAGTTACGCTCAGATTGCCCTGTTTCAGATCTGAAAGTTGTTGGGTTAGTGAAAAAATCTTAACCCGATATAATTTTCTGTACATTTCTTTGATAGTTTCCCACATTTTTTTTTCGAATCTTCCGTCAGGACTAGTCCAGCCGCAACTTCGAGGGTGATGCAGTTTCCGATCCATGTTCAGATAAGTTGATTGCATTTCCTTCATAGTAGTGCTAGTCACTCATCGAACGAAACCAGAACTGTCCTGTCGATAAATCCATCTTTGTCCTTGGTGACCAGCGCTCGCCAAAATTCCCGTAACCAACTTGAATAGTTGTCGACACCGGATAGTTGCATAGTTGTCGACACCGGATAGTTGGACACCGGATAGTTGCTATGTGATGAGTTGTAGCTCCTGTCCATTAGTCATCGACGTGTAAAGTGGGTCGCCAGGCTCCAAGCTTCGGGTGGCCGCTGCCGCAACAATCGGATACGGAAAAAATCCCGGTTGAGGAACTAGGTAGGGATTCAATCCCGGACCTGAATTACCCGATTCAGCCATACGACCCGCATGTGAAAAACCCGGCCCGGTGGATGAGCTTGCCCCGCTTGCAGCTAGTAGGCTCCCATCGAGCTGGACGTTGTTATGGTAGCCTTGAATCCTTGTCAATGATGTATTTGGGCTTGGCCCAAAATATAACGGGTAAGGCTGCATCAGAATTGGCAGCCACTGGTAAGGTTGGCTAGCGATTGGCTGGCCCAAAGTGGGTTGCCCCATATTGGATTGAGCCTAGAAAGGTTGCCACTGCACATATTGGCCACATTGGGCTGTTCTTGGGTTTGAGCGTCTAAGGTGGGTGTTGGATTCTAGTCTTCTGAAATTTGAGTTGTTCTTTCTCCCGTGTATGGTTCGTGTTGCTCATCAAATGCTGAAGATGGATTCTACTCCATGGTGTTGGTAAGAAGTTCCTTTCTTCTCTTGTTTTCCCTTTGAGAAATTTGATTCCCGTGCTAAGAATAACCTTATTCTACAGGTTAATTTTTCTTGTTGCAACAAGAGCAAAAAATGCAGGCAATCACTCGATACAAGGTGGAAGCTATATGTGCTCGATACAAGGTGGAAGCTATATGTGGAGCTAACAAAGCTCGGATACCATATAAGAAGATGAGAAAATTCAAGGAAGACAAGGACGGAACGACACGAGAAGACAAGATTGTGGGATAATTTTTTTGTGTATTTCTCAATGTATGTTCAATTTACAAAGGCAACACTATATAATGTAGAAAATAATTAATAAAAAAAGGAAAGATTATATTTTTCTAATCTATGTGTATCGAATCTAATCCTAGATTGATTCAAGACAATCAATTACAATCGAAACAAATCCTCATATCTTCAGTATCTTCAGACATATCTTCCAACATAACCAAGAAAAGATTATAAACTCGAGCTTATCCATCGGGAGGCCTTGATGGTATTTAGTTGGAATCAAGTTGATCGGTTCCACGTCAGTTTGAGTTTGACGGGATGCTAGGGTTAGATATGTCATTGCAACGATTGATATCGTCAACATAGGACATCAATCTTCGATTATTATTAAATTAGAGCAGATAAGACAAGAATATATTTTCGCTATAAATAAACTCATGTATCGTCTATGAAAAGTACCACCTCCAATCTACGCTACTGAACATAGAGAAATCATATTTGATCTTTTCTGAACCCAACGACACCGGCAATAGAAACCTGACCAGAGACCAAAATCCAAACACAGCCACGTATCTAATGAGAGGTACTTCAGGAAAGGACAGCAAGAGAAGAACAGAAAACAAAACAGGAAACATAGCATGTCAATCCGACGGAGAATATTCCACTGAGCTAGCATATGTACAAAACTGAATCGGTACCATAATAAATGGTATATCCCGTATGTGTTCCTAGGTCTATTTCTTTCTTTGGTATGTGATTGTTCAAATTTGCATTAAATATGGATCACTATGTTGACGTTCAAAAAAATGCGCCAAGTTTAGCCATACATATCAAGTGCGGGATCATAATCTTACCAAAGTGGATCGATGATTAGGGAGTGAGGTTAATAGGAGATGATTGTTGGAATGTGGTTCATACTCCCCATTGACAAAAAAATTATTAGATGTGTGTACAATTATTAAATGTGTGTGTGTCATCTTTCTCTTATAATTGAGGGATGTAACAGAGATGTGCAAGATTCTAATTATAGTGAAATTCCTAATTATAAATCAGGACAAAACTCTGCATCTCAAATGCTCTTTCTTACTTTTATTATCTATTTCTTTTTTTTGTGATTGTGCAGCGAATCCTAACAATGATAACTCCTTGTATTGATGCACTTAGTTTGGGCTTTAGGAAAATTTGATTTTGGAATTGAAAGTTGCGTGTTCAAATCCCATCGATAGTATACAAAAACTTAATGATAGAGCTACCTGCACAAGTAATAGATTCGAACTTAACCGATCGCATGACTTATAGGGTATTCTATTCGCCACCTTGCCTGTGCATCTGGATTCTAGAAACAAGATAACGTGAGACGAATTACATTTGAGGAGGCAAAATAAAAGTAGATTAAAAAAAGTAGTTTCTTCTTTGTCTCTTTAGCACGTACTTTTTCCAACTTCCGACCTCCAAGTTATAATCGTATGATAGGAAGGACCTCTACACTACTTGTCGGCACCATATTGTTAATGTGGTACACCCACTTTAAATGTGATGAATGTGCTCGCAGATTAATTAATCTCCATGAAATGTGATAAAATATCACAAAAAGTCGTTGTTATTATCACACGATCTCATGGTCGATTTCCACAATAATGTGAACATATTAATCACGTTTTAAGAAGAGAGTACGAATCGAAGCACAATGTTCTATGGCATAATAGAAAAAGATGAACACCCGCATTACAGTGCAATACTCAGCTGTTCTATCGTCTTTTGGGAGATTGATTTTCCATCATATCTTATCGTACCCATATTCATTTTTTCGTTGTTCTTATGGAAAATGTCGTATCAAACAAATACTTGAGAATTTTCAATGAATAGTCATTTGTGTGGTACGCTAATTTATTTAAAAATTACATTAACATGAATTAAGGTAGAATGAGAAATTGATCTTCAAGACATAACCCATATCAAGCATAAGTGGACGTTACGCTTGAATTACATTGATCGAGAACAAATAATCTCATGCAAGATTTGAATGCTGGTGCGAACTATGTTTTCAAGGTTTTGACCTCAAAATTGTACAGATAAGAGCTCCATAAAAGGCCAACAAGTAAAGCAAGACATCTCACCCAGCAAAATTATTTTAACCAAACCCTGAAATGGGAACTCCACTTCCAAACTCCAAAACCCTCTTCCTCTTTTCCCTCCGAGTGTTGTTCACAGCTTCATTTTCTTCACCTTCTACAGCCTTTGCAAACGAAGCCCTATCCCAATGCCTCATAAGCCATTCCCAAGCTTCGCAACCAATCACATCCGCCATATACACACCCGCAAATTCTTCTTACTCGACCGTTCTTCAATCTTACATACGAAACCTGCGGTTCAACACCTCCGACACGCCGAAACCCACTCTCATCCTCACCGCACTCCACGAGTCTCACGTGCAAGCAGCCATTGTTTGCGCCCGGAAGCTCTTGGTCCAGATGAAGATCCGAAGCGGAGGCCATGACTTCGAGGGTATATCCTACGTCTCCATCTCCTCGCCTTTCTTCATCCTGGACATGGTCAATTTCCGCTCAGTTGATGTCGACATTGAGACCGAGACTGCGTGGGTCCAGGCAGGAGCCATCCTCGGCGAGGTCTATTATGGGATCGCTGCGAAGAGCAAGGTCCATGGCTTCCCTGCCGGGGTTTGCCCCATGGTGGGCATCGGTGGCCACTTCAGCGGTGGCGGTTATGGCAACATGATGAGGAAGTATGGGCTCTCCATCGACAACATAGTCGACGCGTGCATAATCAACGTCAAGGGGGAAATTCTGGATAGGAAATCCATGGGAGAAGACCTCTTTTGGGCCATAAGAGGCGGCGGCGGAGCAAGCTTTGGCGTCATTATCTCGTACAAGGTCAACCTCGTCCGGGTTCCCGAGAGGGTGACCGTCTTCCGCATCCAGAGAACGGGAGAGCAGAATGCGACCGAGGTCGTGTACAAGTGGGAACAAGTGGCGCACAAGCTTCATGAGGACCTCTTCATAAGGCCGGTCATGGACGTGGTCGCCGGAGAAAACTCCGGAGAGAAAACAGTAAGAGCCAAGTTCATCGCGCTTTTCCTTGGAGACGCTCAAAGGCTTCTTTCCATGATGAGCGAAAGGTTTCCCGAGCTCGCCTTGCAAAGTTCGGACTGCATCGAAATGAGTTGGGTCGAGTCGACGCTTTACTGGACGAATTTCTCGATCGGGACTCCAGTCGATACTTTGCTTTCACGCACGCCTCGAGGCTTGACGCATTTGAAGAGAAAATCCGACTACGTGGAGCAGATCATGTCGAAGGACGAGTTAAGGCTCCTTTGGAAGAGGATGATCGAGCTCGAAAGGCCGATCTTGACCTTCAATCCTTACGGAGGCAAGATGGGCGAGATTCCCGCGACCAAGACCCCTTTTCCGCATAGAGCCGGCAACCTATGGAAGGTCCAGTACGCGACGAATTGGCACGAGGACGGGGACAAAGCGGCACGACACAACATCGAGCTGACGAGGAAGCTCTACGGTTACATGACACCCTTCGTGTCGAAGAACCCGAGAGCGGCGTTCTTGAATTACAGGGACCTTGATTTGGGGGTTAACCACAATGGAGATGAGAGCTATGAGGAGGGGAAAGTGTACGGGGTCAAGTACTTCAAAGGCAATTTCAACAGGTTGGTGAAGATAAAGACCAAAGTCGATCCTGGAAATTTCTTCAGAAATGAGCAGAGCATTCCGGTTCTCCCCCGGTAAGAAAAGATGTGACGTGCTCGACGAATCAAATCATTGAACTTCACTTGGTTCTTATAGATTCTCCATTAGTTCAGTGGATCTTAAGTTTGTATGGTGAACAAAGCAGGACGTGTGAATGTGAATTAAGAGAGTGGAGATGGGACGTTCATTCTTCTTTCTTGGGCTTTCTCCCACTTTTACTTGCTAGTAATTATAGCGTGTAGAGCCAGTCTTGAAGGAACTTTTACATAGACCGCCTCATACATCATTGATTTGAGAGAGTTGATTACTATAATTCTCATAAGCCTTACTTAGGGGTGTCAAATGGGTGGGTCGGATAGGGTTTGGGTCGGGTCAAAAATGGTCCGACCCACATTGACCCATTTAACCCGTTTTGACTCATTTTCATGCAATGTAAATTTGATGATCCATACCCGACCCAATCCATACCCGACCCATATTACCAACACATATTAATATTTAACTTAATTTAAAAAAATCTAGTCCCACTTATTTAGTCCACTTTAAACTTTTCATATATAAATTATTTGAATAAAAATTTCACATCAAATTTATAAAGTAAATTAAATAATAAAAAATTAGTAAATAAAAAAAATGAGGATACCTCTAAATTTAAATAGTTTTTGGAAAATAATTTTTTTTAAAAAATCGATTCCGATTCTCTGCAAAGTAAAATCGTCAGTCTACTGTATGCTCAAGAGAATTCTTACGCAAGAACTCTTTCTTTTCCGACAAGGTGAGCTTAAATCCTTGCCTTCACATCTTGACGTATTGGATATCGTCGGAAAAAGAAAAGAACTCTCTGACGTCTCGGTCCGAAACGTTCGGAGAAATGTTGCTGACCTTGATCGTCTTTATTTGCAGAATGTGGCGGAGCATGGTGAACAAATGAAGAACTTGCAATGCATTAATCATTCGATAAACTTTGATAATGTGATAATAAGGCATGTCAATGTTAGTTTATTTCGACAAGACGAGCCCCGGCTGCTGCCGCCATGGGTGCCCCGCCTCCCCAACTCTGATGCGGCTAGCGAGTTTGGGGCTCACCTACCTAGATTCAGGTGAGCCATAGCTTGGCCAAAGCCGGCGACCTCACGGCTCACCTATCCAAATCTAAGCCGAGCTTCGGCCGGCGAGCTTAGGGCTTGCCAGCCCAAGCTTTGTTGTGGCTCGCTTGCTTAGATCCAAGCTGAGCTCCAATCGGTGATGGCAAGCTCTAGATCAGCGATGGTGACGGCGGCGTGATGGTAGGATCGGCAACAGAGGTCGAGAACACATATAGGAGAGAGATGGAAGAAGAGAAATGATGGATTTACCTTATAACTCGCTCAACCCATATTTGACCCATATTTAACTTTCACTTGATCCATATTTGACCTATATTTAATATTCACTTGACCCATATTTGACCCATTTAATTAAAAGTGAGTCATAATATGAGTTTATGACCCATATTGACACCTCTAGCCTTACTCGAGGCCAGTGAGGTCGACCCTAGCCAAATACCAGAGAGTGTACACCGCCAACCTCGGGCAACCTCACCCCTACAAGGCAAACCTCACTCAGCGAGTGAGGTTGGCTCCTTCCAAATTTGGCAAGGGTGAGCCTCACCAGCCATTGCCTGTGGCCAATCGCCTGCCATCAAGGAGGCTGGCGACCATAGAGGAAGAAGGGAAAAAAAGAAAAAATCAAAAAAATATAAAAATAATCAGAAAAATTAATAAAAATTATAAAAATTGTTAATGATGACGCCAACTGTGCCAAATTGGATGGCCAAAGTCCACATCATCAATAGCTAGCTATATTAGCAAATGTTTTAAGATTAAATTGACTAAATTGAAAAGTTGAGAATTGAATTGAGCACAAGTATAATAAATTTAGGACACTTGCCGCACACTCATTGATGAGGTCTACTTTAACGAATCAAATAAAATTCCAAAAGATATTTCGACAGGCAAGTTATAGCACCAACACGAGTACAATTTTTATTTTCTGCAAATGCATTTATATCGTAGAGGATAAAAGTTTCTATTTTGTAATACAATATAATGGGGAAACTTAGATCACAAAGTAACGCAGCATCTTACATCCAAGTCAGTCAATCAGAATTCCTAATTCTAATCTAAATTTTATGTAAAGACTGTTTATGTATTGAATGAAAGTGAAAGGGCTTAACTTTTGCGTAACTATAAAAACTCAATTTAGTTTGAACGTGAAAACGACTTTAATTGAAAATCATCGTTGTTTGATAAAATAATGGATTTGGAAATGCTATCATTTAAAGTAAAACTTCGCAAGACACTTTGTCTAAGAGTTTGCGGGCGTGTATATAACTGGGTGCGAAGCTTGGGAATGGCTTATGAGGCATTGGGATAGGATTTCGTTTGCAAAGGCTGTAGAAGGTGAAGAAATGGAGCTGTGAACAACACTTGGAGTTAAAAGAGGGAGAGGGTTTTTGGAGTTTGGAAATTAAGTGAACAACACTTTGGCAGGCTGTACCTATTATCTTCCGATACCCTTGGCCAATACTAAAAGTGGTCTCCAATGGTACGGTGGACGCTGGCGGTAACTCATTAGCCATGGTGGAAAGAATCGAAATACCAGTGGCTCTTCTCTTCCACCGTTTCCAAAAGGCCGTTGCATTCAATCACTCTATCAATGTATATGGAGTTAGCTGTTCTCAAGCATGTCTTTAACTCATTAGTAGATGAGACTTAGCAAAAGGCTGTAGGTTGTTTTTCTTCATAGAAAGCAGAGACAATTCAGATTTCTACGCACTGGTAGATGACAGCACCGATTCCTTTCGTATGATGGAGCTTGTTATATTGACTCGACCAGCATATGCAGCATCCATATCCCAAAGCCAATTCATCACCATCGCCAATATCTACTCCATGTAGATCTTCTCACTTGGCCATGGAACTTAACCATCGAATCCAAGATGATGTGCATGAAAAAAAAAATTAAGTAAAATGTCTCTGTTATTTGAGAAATGTTGCCTTCCTTGCCAATGATGCTTCATCAATGGACCACCATCTTCTTTTTGCCAATTCAATGAACATCATGTATAGAAACTAAAAGGCAGAATTGCTTCACGGATAATCGCTGGTGTTGAAAATATCCATCACATTGCTGAAAAGCTAAAGTTGTCCCTAAAGACTTCAGCAACCTTCCAATTTTGTTATTTCAATGGCAGAGACCAGCACTTTCGTTATGAGTGATGGAATAGAGCATCAACACATCCATCTGCTTGTATCCATTCTTCAAGATATTGCGCGTTGAATTTCACCTCGTTCTTATATCAAAAGGAAATTTTTCAGCTTGCATTCCCTATGCCATGTAGAGGTTCTCCAACTGTTGAAGCCTAAGTGTAGTGGTTCTAATGTATTGGACTCAGCCATGTATGTCGGCCAAAGAATCCGCAAAACTGGTGGAGACTATTTTGTACATACAAGTTAATGCACTGACACATGCATCGCACAGGCAAGAAAATCCAATTGTAGTTGTTGGATTAGACTCTGAATTGGGAGGTGTTCACATTCTAACATTATTTAGTGTGATGCTGAAGATTTTATCAGAGATGTCAAACTCAACAACAGCTCTCGTATCTTTGACAACCACATTTTGGGAATCATGCGAGAATGTCAACTTTTTTAAAATATACAAACTCAGTGACATAATTCTTGTTTCTTAATAACCCAATGGCTAGCAAAGACATTTGTAGGGCCAGTTCACAAAATGGATGTAAAAGAGAGCCAACAATGCCCTATATCCCTTTCTCTTGTATAGTGATTTGCGGCTTCTAGTCCCCGCAAAAAGTATCTGAACCGAGATTGTAGAATTGTGTGCCTGTAGTGGACAAAGCATGCGTCTCTAGTGAAGCCAAAGGTTGCTTGGTGGCAAGATTGATGTTGGTTAACAGTATCTCCGAGAGGGGATGAGTAAGTGACTTCAAGAACCTTGATAAAATATTATGAAATTAGAAGCATCAAGTTTGATATAAGCATGACTGGGTGAAACAAAGTACTGGATCCGGTTATTTCAAGCATTGTAATGTACTTCTACAAGACAATAATGAATGTAAGTAAAGAGAGAGAGAACGATGCACTTACAGCTTTATAATGGTTCAATTTAGTGTAAGCCCAAGTCCACTCTCTCAAATTAATAGCCTACTCACTAGATTCCACTTGTAATCTGTGAGTAGTTACACTAGAATGCCATGTGTCATACTCAAGCGCTTCTCTTCAAAGTTAGCGTTGCTTATACTCAAGCAAATAAATCTCACTATCTCACACAAAAGCTCAAATTATATTACACTTTCAGTGCTCTCGAAAGACAATGTAAGGATGTGAAGTTTTCTCTAGATTTGAATTTTCGAACACTTAATCAATCTATGTCATCGGCGTCTTATCTCCATTTATAATCCTCAAAATTCAATCTTCTTGTTGGACAATTTAACTATTGGAGTCCATCAATCTTGAGTTTCCATTGGTTCGATAGCCCAAACAATCAAATTTTGTGTTTCCAAAACTAAAGTAGCTCGGCTATGGAAACAATCTTGCCACCAGGATGATTGTCAATCAACTAAGATGTCACGTGTAATTGATTTTTTTCGCGTGTCTTTAAGATTGATGATTAATCACTTCCTTCTATATTAGGAATCCATATCAAATTACAAGCTATCAAAAGATAAGACAACTTATCTTGGGACATTAATCTTGAAGCACACAATAAGACTGTTGTCGCAAGTATTGTAGTTGCTCCGCTTATATTAGCAATCCCCAATTATATCCAGTTTCCCAATAATATCATATTTCCGCTTATGTTAGGCTTCCACTTATATCAAACTCCGGTTATATCAAACTTCCCAGTTACTTCAAGTTTAAGCATCTCTCTTTACTGAAGGAAAAAGTTACTTCAAACACGGAAACGGCCATAAGTGATCTACTTGTTCTTCTGCTTGTGGCCACTCCGGTGGCCTATGGCGTGAAACACAACATCACAGGTTGGTGCACTCAGGAGACCATCAGAGTTGGGCTGATGGTGAAAAGCTCCTCATCAATGAATGACCCTGGAACGTTCCTTTGTCTTGTGAGCATAATAATCCTCGACAACCAACAGCTAGAGCATTTTATTGGACTATAATTGCGCATGATACCATGTCATCATGTCACTAGTGCATCCATGAATGTGATAGTGACTTGTTGGAAATTCGAAGTTTTTACCTGATCCACGATGTAGCTTCTCCAAGTATCATCTCGAAGTGATGCATCGGTCTTTCATTGGAAGTTCAATCATTTATATTAGGGTAAAAATAGCCAAATGAAAAGTTGCATCACATGTCTATTAACAAAATGAAAGAAAAATGTTCTATCTAGGGATTCTCTCCACGAAATGATTGGAAGACTGCCTGTTTCAATCTAGACTAGGGTTTGAATGAATAAAAAGATGAACTCTGAAAAGAAAAGGAGAATGTATGCTGAGAAACTTTCTCTTGTCTTTTGATTGTACAATGTTAAGCACCAATGGCATACAATCCTGGTTTTAGTGTTCGAATATGAGGAAGGCCACAAGGTGGACATGGTGAACGAGAGAAGATTACGAGAGCTGCAGGAGAGGCAATGCTCTAAAAATCCTACGATGGAGGCAAGACAACCATTCCACTGAGCATGCCTGGCTCGATGAATTCATGTGTCCGTCATCTGACCTTCGCGAAAAGGGCATGAAGATGGCGATCCACGTTGAGGTAGTCGCTACTACAGCTAACACCGCCGCAGTTCGCGGCTGCCGTTTTGTCATGCGTGACTATCTTGCACTGGCTTCATATACGCATTTCGTCAAACAGGTTATGGGCGTTGATTGAGGAGAAGGTATCGACCACTTTAGAACTCAAACTCACATCCATAATAGAATGAAATCATTCACAAGTGTTCAAAATTAACAAAATACACTTATTCAGATCCGACAGGGGCAAGAACTGAACAAACCGAGTCTCAGCTTCCGCTTCACTCAAAACAGGGGAGATCCGGAATAGGACATTACCTGACTAATGAAATCCGATGGAGCAACGGCTTGGCGATTTGGAAAGATAAAACGGCTTCCCTGCGCTTTACTGATCGAAATCGGAGCTCGTAGCGGAGTTCTGAATGAGGTCTTCGTTCTTCGAGTTCCTCAGCCACGAAACAGGGCACAGCAAAACCGGGAATGCGCGGCTCCAGAATGGCGAGGACAGGCGGCTACGGTGGCTAATGACGTCGGAGGAAAGCGTTGGAGAAGTTCTCTCGAGCAATTGGGAGGGGGGGGGTTTCGATCGCCGGAAGAGAGGACGGAGGCTATTGCTCCAACTCCTCCGAGAATGAAATCCGAGAATGGAGAATACAATTTGCAGGAGCGGAGATGAAACGCAATGATGGTAGGCGGCGGTGAAGGTGTAGACGCGGTGTTTTAGTAAAGAGGAGATCGGTATGAAGAGAGTCGATCCTTCCAACTCAAGAACGCCCCTCAACTCTCGACTACCGAATCTTTCCTTTTCTTCCCCATGCCTCTACCCAATGTACCCGCGTCATGGAAGAGACAAAAAAAAAATGTCACGCGTTTGCCTGACTCGACCTTCATTAGAAGCCAAGCCTTCCTCCTCACCCTCAGCGTTAGAAGATATCCCAAACGGTCGGTGAAAAGGAAGAAAGACTAGCGTGAGCACATCGGACCAACCAAACTGAAAACCATCCGGATCGGACTAGACCAATCGATTTGATCTGATTCCAAGGGCATTGGTCTAGTTTGATTCCGGTTCTCATTTTGGGGGGAACCGAACCACTTTTTTTTTTAACAAAATATACTTTTTTATTTTTTTAAAATGACAATAAATCATAAAATAATAATAACTCTATTATTTTTTTAGAGTTAATTACTTTCAAGGGTTAATTACTTTAAGATGAAACTAGAAACTTTGGGCATAGGCTTTGTGGACTAACTTTGGTTGAAAGCGAATTTGGGCCAGTCTCCTTTTGTGGATTGTTGCAAATTGGTTTCTATATATATAAACATTTGAATTAATGAAAAAATTCAGGGGCAGACACTAGCCACAGACAAAGACCTCTACACCCTCGCCAAAATCCAAGCATTAGATGAGTGTGAATAAATAATAAGAGATCACATAATGCCATCAAGAAAATCCCTTGTGAAATTAGATCATCGAAATAAGTTAAACTCAAGGAAAGCAATGTAGATGATATTATTCTCGTGGGAAATATATTCATTCATGAGAGAATTCCAAGAGGCAAATGAAGTGAGGAAGTAAAGCAATAGAAAGGTTAAGAGGTTCATCCGCAAGAAATACAAGAAGACGTTTAGCAAAATGAAGAGACATGAGAATTTTGTAAAGTAATATCAAGTAATGTTTACCATTTAAGTTAATGTTAATACTACAAAAAAATTCTCAAACTATGTCTAATACGACACAAATACCTTGAAAATTTTTTAATGTCATACCTCAAAGTTTTATTTTGTCATAAAAAACTCCGAACTTATACGAATGTGATAAATATACCTTGGATAAAATTGAAAAAGAGAGCATATTTCGAACATGTATAGGTTTGAGTTTTTTTGGTGACACAAAAAGAAATTTATGATTTTTTTGTGACAAAAAGGAATTTGGAGGGTTGTTTTACAATGGGCATGGTTTGGAATATTCTGTGGTATTTTCCCTTTAAGTTAACTTTATTATCGTTGATTGCTTACACCGATTAATTAATATTGTGTATTTAAGATAAGATTCGATGAGGTAATAGGAGAAAGGTTATTTAGTCAACATCACACATTAGTGCCAAAAAAAAAAAAAAAACCTTCTTCTATGTAAAAGATGATTCTGGATCCACTAAGACAGGCGGTACCGAAAGGCATCTATCTTATATTCTCTACTCATCGCGAAAGTTGTCCCTCCAAAATTTAGGATAAGTGCACAAAAGTGCAATTAAATATAAAAAAAATACAATTAAATTCTAAAACTTATTAAAAAATATAATTTATTCTAAAAAATTTTAAAAGTGCAATCAAGTCTTAAATCTTGTCAAAATGGTTTAATCAAGTTATTAGATTTATTAAATTTTCAGAGCTCAATTGTGCTTTCGTAACTAGTTTTAAAACTCAATTACGCTTTCGTAACATGTTTTACACTTGTATTGCACTTTTTGAAAATTTTAGAACTCAATTACACTTTTATAATAAGTTTTAAGACTTCCAATATACTTATCTTTAAAGTTTATTTTGTCCCACAAGACAAACCGACAAGACAAATTATAAGATTTCTGAATTATTACGTCAAACAAAAATAGACATTCAAAAGCGTTTCTGATTTAAGAAGAGCTCTCAGACAAATGACTACATCCAGTCTCGTTGGTCGGAATAGGGAATGAAGGCTATTGCTCCAATTCCTTCGAGAATGAAATCCAAGAATGGTGAACACAATTTGCAGGAGTGGAGATGAAATACAGTGATGGGAGGCGGCGGTGAAGGTGTAGAGGAAATCGGTATGAAGAGATTCGATCCTTTGGGCTGAAAATAGATAGTTTGGGCCTGTCTCCTTTTGAGGATTATTCAATCAATTAATAAGCCTGGGACGTGCCAATTGGTCTATATATATATACACACACTTGAATTAACAAGTAAAATTAAGGTGTCGACACTAGTCATGGGCAAGGGCCTCCATGCCCTCGCCAAGATCCAGGCAAATTAGAGGAGTGTGAATAAATAATGAGAGATCACATAATGCCATCAAGAAGATCTCTTGTGAAATTAGATCATCAAAACAAGTTAAAATCAAGGAAAGCAACATGGATGATTACTTTTCTTACGGGAAATATATTCGTTCGCGTGAGAATTCCAAGAGGCAAATGAAGTGAGGAAGTAAAGCAACAGGAGGGAGGTTCATCCGCAAGAAACACAAAAAAGCATTCAGCAAAATAAAGAGACATAAGAATTTTGTAAAGAAATATCAGGTAATGTTTACCATTTAAGCTGAGGTTAATACTACAAGAAAATCTCAAATTATGTCTAATATGACGCAAATACCCCCAAAAAATAATTTTGTCATACCTCAATTTTTTTTTTTTTTTTGCCATAAAAACTTCAAATTTATATCAATGTGATAAATATGTCTTGGATAAATTTGAAAAAGAAATTCTATATTTCAAACATGTATAGGTTTGGTTTTTTCCGTATTACAAAGAGAAATTTGTGATTTTTTGTGACAAAAAGGAATTTCGAGTACTTGCTTTACAATGGGCATAATTTGGAATATTTTGTGGGATTTGCCCTTTAAGTTAACTTTATTATCGTTGACTGCTTACAACGATTAACTAACGTTATTAATATTGTGTATTTAAGATAAGATTGGATGAGGTAATAGGAGAAAGGTTACTTAGTCAACACCACGCATTAGCACTTATAAACCTTCTTCCATGTACGCAAGATATATGCAATATACAATTAATCTATGAAAAAGATGATTCTGGATCCACTAAGACAGGTGAAGCGTCTCTCCTGTATTATCTATTCATCACGAAAGTTGTCCCTCCAAAGTTTAGGGATAAGTGCATGAAAATGAAACAAGTTTTAAATTTTTTTAAAAAATATAATTAAATCCTAAAATTTATATAAAAAAAAAAAGTTTAGGTTGATTACACTTTCTAAAAGTTTTAGATCTCAATTGCATTTTTTTCACAAATTTTAGCAATTTCGTAATAAATTTTAAAACTTAATTACACTTTTTGAAAATTATAAAACTTAATTGCATGGATTTCCAGTATACTTATCCCTAAAGTTTATTTTGTCCCACAAGACAAACTGGCAAGACAAACCGTGAGATTTCTGAATTATTACGTCGGATAAATACAGACATCCAAAGGCATTTCTGTTTTAAGAAGAGCTCTTACACAGATGACTCCATCCAGTCCCGTGGCAAGCACACAAGAGCCAATTTGTAACATGTCATAATCGCCTGTTCAAGGTTGACGTCACGGCTAATTCCATTGTTTGATCGCGCAGCGAGTCTCGTCACCGCTCGTATCTCAACTAAAGAATTCATAACTACACCCAACCAAAACCGACAAAACCAAATGCTGTCGGATAGTTTGACAGATCGCAGGCCAACACTTCTACTCCAAAGTTACAGCAAAACCATAAGATTCAACTCTTTACAGTTACCTTACATCTACAGCCCAGACGACTACAGAGTAAAACTTTGCATGCCTAAGAAATATTTGGGGGCAAGGGGACATACAACCTCTTCAGGCGTCACTACAAGAATCCTGTTTCATGAAGGGTAAGAGAGGTGAAGAGAAGCTTTACAATCATAAAGTGCCCCCACAGAGACTCCGTCTAACATGTTACACAATCAACTATTTCCTATCTGTGCGTTGCCTAACCACTGTCGCTTCACGCTAGTGGCTATCGCTAATTACCAAATCCTCACATATCTTTACGAGAAAGACCAAGGGAATGCACTTCCTATTGAACAGTTGTGCCACCATTTTATTCCACCTGCCAATTGGAGACTTTACTAACAGCTACTTGATTGTGATGTAACGGTTCGTTCCATGCTTGGCCCAGTGGTCCTTTAGATCCACTGGACTTGAGAGGTCATAACCTTCTGCTGCAAGGCGGCTCAGCAGCTTGCCAAAAGCACTTCCACTCATTTTCCGGCCACCAACTCGAGCATGGCGCTTGTTCGGCACAGCCGGTAAGGGATACATAGAGATGGTGGTTGTGCAACACGAAGACTGCCAACCCCCATTACCCCATTTATAGCATTGCCTTGCAAGTCCAGTGCATGAGCACACAGGGGAAGGCATGGTCGAATCATCAAAAGCTACCTGGTTCAGCCCTAGGTCCTGACCCTTCCAGTCAGACTTCGGCACTCCATATGGCTTGTTATAACCATCATCTCCGTTCAAGAGCTTATTCAGGTCATCGGTTTCCCTCTTAACCTTCTTAGGAGTTTTTGGAGCCTTCTTACTAGTCGACATTGCCTTGGCCACTTTCGTCCGTTTCGTCTGCCGTGATCTTGTCGCCTCAGAAGCAACCGGGGATAATGGCAGGGCATCACTTGTGTGCATATCTCTGGTGCCATAAGCAGCTTCACTCATGCTGGATACATGATGAACTTGCTGCTGTGGATGGTGCATGTGCTTCACACCTCGAGAAATCTGACATCCTGGGGGACATGAGGACATGTTACCACTCGTCAAGGAGTTTTCTCGATACTGAAGAGTTGCAATGGCGTTGTCTCGTTCTATGATAGCATTATTTCTTTCGGCAATAGCCATATCTCTTTGATGAAATGCTATGTCCCGCTCTGCAATTGCTGCCTTTTTCTCAGAAATGGCTAAATTCCTTTCTTGAATAGCTGCATCTCTCTCCGCCATAATACCCATTATCTGCTTCATTGAAGGTTGATGTTGCATCAACCACTGCAATGCAAAGCAGATGACTGAGTAGAAGCACCAATCTAGCAAAGCCCTATTTTTAGGTAGAAGAGCCCAATTCATTAAAAAAGAGGCATCATGAAGGTTTGCTTTCAATACCTGGCTCTGAGCATTTTTATACTGATCTGTTTTGTGTCTTCCATTTTCGCGATGCCCACCATCATCCATGTCAGGCTCAGGTTAAAAGAATACTCCAGCAGCCCAGCCCCAAGTCAAATTGGGTCAATCAACCTATTTAAATAGCTTTAGAGGCTGCAGGCTCCATATCTCGAAAGGGAAAGCAGAAACTGTTAATGTCTTGCAAAAACTGGGATTAATAAGAGTCTACTAAAAGATTAACAGCATTGACAACACTCGCACAGGCAACTCAATATATGAAAAGAGATATGACGCAAATTTGCAAACCCAGTCTGGGAGATTATTACTGTAAGAAGTAGGGAAAGCATTATAAGAGGTCTAGCGAAAAAAGAACCCCAAACCAACAACATCTATATTTCCTGTGTTATAACAGATATACACTTTCACTAATTACTAAATACAGCTAAAGCTATGTGAAAATGTAATTTTCCCTGGATTTCCTTTTGAATTTGTACCTTCCACTGTTTCTTCCATTCCCATTTAGCAAGGGGATGATGATGATGGCCCACGCAAACACTGCAGTTCATGCCAAACAGTGGTCCCAATGGTAAACACTACATCAGTCAACAGTACCTGATGAAATAAGCACCAAACCAAGCTTATAAGTTCTTGAAGGCAGTCAAAGAAAATCCTGCTAAGAAGAGAGACTCAGAGAAGACTGAGCTAACAACATGGTTAATCATCAACACTGAACAAACAGAGTTCAGAAATAAATTCCAAACTTGGCTCTCCATCATATCACCTGGAGATCAGCAGAAGAATTAATGCACCCTCTATGCATTGGTAACTAGTACACTTGCATAAGGGCATGTCACCAATAAGACAAGAGGAAGTTCTACTTCAGAGAAAGTTATTCAAAAACAGCTAACCCTCTATCAGGGAAGCAGAAAGTTCCAGAGGCACTTTTCTTCTTCTTCTCCCTTTCAGTTTTTTTCCTCCCCCCCCCCCCCCCAAAAAACACACACACAAACTTACTGCATAGAGCTTTGAAGCAAATATAAGGCAAATGAAATTTTCACTTCAGATGTACAGGAGTATCTACTACGGCCAGGAGCAAGAGAAGTAGATGACATAAATACATCGAAACACAACTCCAACAGACCCCAACCAACTTCAAGAAAGGATTTCTGAGTTCTGATGCAAGCATCTAGAATGTAGGAGGCGCATACAATTCTGACATCTAAGATAACCACAGCAAACTACATGTCTGCACAGTACTGTGGCAAAATTCACCACCAAATCCTCTCATTTAAAGGTACTTATTAGAACATCGTCATTATTTTACATCAATCCACACATGGACAAGTCCAAATTGCAAGAGATATTCATTTCCAAGTAATTAGATGAGATATCCTGAAATAAAGCCTTGGTCATTAATTGTCATTGAACCTAGTAGATTCATTTTAGTTTTCCTCCAGAATTGAGATTTAACATGTACATCTTAACAAAATACTTCCCTATCAGGACAGAAGCCTAATAAGTATCCAACCAAATCAACTAATTACAATAAAGTACACATCTAAAGCATCTCAGCTAAATTTTTGATAATTTTACACGGCATCATCTCCATACATTTATTGCCCCACATGAATTCTCGGCCTCAGTTTCTAGAGACGCAATCTCAAGTACAACTCCTTATGCAAGCCACAGCCCATCATGTATCCTCACTGACCAAGAACAAGGAGAGTCACTGGCTAAGAGGCCAAACAGACACAAAAAAATCATCATATCAGAGTTCAATATCATCATGCATTCTTAAAAAGATAGCTTATTATCACACCATCAGTAATATAAGCACAAAATGAATCAGATTCTCCTAACACCATCTTAAATTACAATGAATATGGAAATTGTGTGTCCCTAACTACACAAAGTTTGTGTCAATGAATATGGAAATTGTGTGTCCCTAACTACACAAAGTTTGTGTCCTTATACTAACTGGTCAAAGGCTAATTAAAATTGATGTAATCCATATCTAAAATGGAAAGATAAACAGTTTTTTATATAAAATCTATAAGCTATTCAGCATATCACACAAATAAATCCAAACATGTGAGTATTATTATTAATATAAAAGTTAGGATACAAGCCTAAACAAAAGCACATTGACCACTTAAATGATTGAAAATTAAAGACATCACTTCTGTGCATACAAATATATGCATGCTAAGAATATATAAGCACAATATAATTTTACATCTCCTTATATACATACAATGTGATCTCTCATCTTCTTTCTTCAGTGCTTAAGAATCTTTATACTCATAAGACATACTACACGACTTAAAATCAGCATTAGAACAGATCACCATAAGAGAGTGAGAGAAGGACAAAGCAGAGGAAAAACAAAAGGAAAAACATCCGAGAATTTTAAGAAATATTTATTTACAGATGTTTTATCCTAGCCACCTCTTTTCACTTTGATTTCTACCACACCAAGGTGAAAGAGGTTGCCCTGACTAACAATACAGAAACCAATAATAGATTATCCCAGAGTGATGCATGGTGACTTTCAACACTAGTGCAAAAGTTTACATAACCGTGGTTTCATTTGCCTATTTTTGTGGCTTTTGTCATCGACAAAGCTTTACCTGCAGGTGCTTATCCGTAAATTTAGGCACTGTTGCAAACTGGGAAGCTGCCTTCTGTAGAGCCACACGGATCCCCACCACCACACGAATTATTTCCTACTCAGGAGCACAGCATACCCCCTCTCCTCCAAAGCATGCCCCAAATTTCATTCAAAGCCTTCACAGCAGCCACATTCAAACAAAAGTACCATGTTAAATCACGGGTAACACACTCCACACTAAGCCATAAAAACACAATAGACCACCCGGTCGGTCACCGAGCTTCTCCAGCATAGCAAAAAGCTATTCAAAGCAGTCTTAGAAAGTAGCAAACTGCCCCCCACTCGAAACCCAGCAAAGAATGGATGATGCAAAGAAACCTCAGCCCATTGCAAAAATTCCTCTTCCGCACCCGACAAAAGACGTAAAGCTCAGAAAAAACCAAAATCAAGTCTACGACAAAACAAAGTAATAGCTCAGCAGAGAGCCGGACGAGGAAGAGCGCTAGAAATCCGAACAACGCGAGTCTACCGGAAGCTACTAAACTCCAATCCGATACTAACGACCGAGACCGAGCATCGCAAAACTCGCGGCGGACGCGAGCCGCCGTGGAATCCCGCGCGCGATTGCCGGAGCAGGCGAACGAGCATCGAGCATCGAGCATCGAGCAGAAGCAGAAGCAAGAGGAGCAGCAGCAGCAACGGCAGGAGGGGAATCGGAAGGGCTCGGGGAGATTACCGGCCGGAGCCGCGCCGGAGAGAAAACCCTAACGGCGATCGGAGAAGAACGGCCGAGGAGTTCGGAGAGAGCTTTACCTGCGACGGCGACGGAGGGAGAGAGAGAGAGAGAGAGGGGGAGGGCGAAGGAGTCAGAGAGCTGACCGAGTGAGCGCTACGGATGACGCAGAAGGAATCGCAGGGATTGAAGTTCCACCCCCGGTGGGGCCCGCGTCCCTAGCCAGCCGTCGGATGCGTAGCGGATCGATCTCGTCCGTCCGTTCTTTTTCGTACGTCCCCCCCCGTAACCTGGAGAACCGGTCACCGGCCTCGTCCCTTCCCGCACCAACACCCGGTCTCCCCTTGCATTAATGCCGGTTGGTAAAACGCCCGAGGGAGTTCATGGCGAGCTCGAACGTCAAGGCCGTGAAGGCGACCTCGAGGTCCCGGCGAGGGTTCGATTCCGGCGACTGCTCCGTTCGCGGCGACGAGCGTGATCAGCAGCGTTCGTCGGGCCGGCGAGATGAGCCGGCGAGAGGAGCGGAAGAAAGGTCTCGTCTATTTTTCCGGCAGAAGCATTTCCTAGAGAGAGAGAGAGAGAGAGAGAGAGACGGCGAACCCCGAAGAAAGATGGCGGAGAGAGCCTTCTTGGTTGTTCGTCCGGCCGGCGACGGCGGAGCGGGAGGAGGGTTCGGTCGGAGTCGTCCGTGCTGGGAAGAGCAAGTAGTGCGGAGACAGAATCTCGCGATTCCCTTTTTTCTTTTTTTCTTTTCTTTTTTTTTTCTTTTGGTATTATCTTTTTGCAAAAAAGGGAAATCGTCACTTTCCACCAACATTCGAAATAATTTCGAAATTATGAAAAGGAGCTCTATATTATTAAGGTACTAGTCATCATCATTTTGTAAAATGCAAAAGTTTCGAATTTAGGAAAAGTCAAATTCATCGCGAGATTTTAACGAAATAAAAGTTTTTTTTTTTCTGAACGAGCAATTAGACTTTTTGGGATCTTCTTGATTATTCACTGACTTGTCATAATTTTATAATAACGTTTTGACTATTCAAAATCAGTTCAATTCTATTTTCGTCCATCTGCCTCTCTAAAACTGAACGCTCACTATTATTTTTTGTTTGCAATGTTTCTTACATTTTAAGCTTCTTCGAATCTTGCAAACACTCATCGATATATCCTATCGCGAAACACCACAAATCTTTCAAAGTATACACAAATCGACTCGTGAATTTTTAATTGGGCTCGATGCACTTCTTGGCACATGCCCGACCTCCCTGCATTAAATTTTTAGATGAATGGTTTTGATTGGTATTATGTATTTTGTTAAAAAGAGATTATCTATGGAATGAATATAATCAAAGGCAATTTTCAGTATTATGAATGATTTTATTAGAAACAATGTACACAGGCTAAAAAGAATTCTTTTAATACTTAAGTAAAAGCAAGAAAGAGATAAAGAAAAAAAAATGTGGTTATTAGGACTAGGGTTAAACCCCCATCGCGCATGGACAAAAGTGAATATATAAGTAAAAAGATAATAGATTAAGTTACCGGGAAAATTTTCAAAAAAGGCCCCAAGTCTTCGCATTTTCTCTGGTAAGGGTCTGAAGTGGATCTTATTTCAAATAAAATCCTAAAATAGCCTTGGTTATTTCAAATGAAAGCTTAAAGTGATCATGATTATTTCAAATAAGGGTATCGCTGATCGCCGATCGCCGGTTGCTGGTCAACTAAATTTTCCGACCAATCAAGGGTATTTTCATCCAAATCTTCTTCTTTTTTTCTTTTTTCTTATCTTTTTTCTAGTTCTTCTTCTTCTTCCTCATTGCTAGTGACCGGCCGACCACTAGCGACGCCCACAAACGGCTAGGCGAGGGTCACCCTTACCCTATCCAACGAGAGCCACCCTCATCAACCGTAGGCGAGGGGCAACTTTGCCTGGGGAGGCTACCCCTCGTGGCCAACCACAAGGCCAACAAAGGGCCTGCAAGCCCTCACCAGTTGCAGGCAAGGCCCCCTTCGAGGGTTAGCCTCGCCTAGGGTCAGTGAGGGCTCGACGACCCTCACTAACCACGAACAAAGGTTGGCCTCACTTGGGGCAAGCGAGGGCCCGACGACCCTCGCTAGTCGCTAGCGAGGGTCGGCCTCACCTGCGCTTGGGCAAGCAAGGCAAGGAGGCGCAAGCGAAGGGAGCCTTGTCGACCTCATAGTTGGCCGCGAGGGGCAACCTCCCCAGGCAAAGGTGCCCCTCACCCAGCCATCTGTGGGTGTCAGCCACCGATGAAGAGGAAGAAGAAGCATAAAAAAGGAAAAAAAGAAAAAAGAAAAAAAGAAAAATGATAAATGACGAAAATACCCTTGATCGTCGGAAAATCGGGCCCTTATTTGATACAAGATTCACTTGATACCCTTATTTGAGAAAGTGATGGTATTTCATACCCTTATTTAAAACAAGATCCACTTCGGACTCTTATTTGAAAAAATATGGGCATTTCGGGCCCTTTTTTGGAATTTTCCCAAATTTACCATAAAATGAAAAAAGGGAGGTGTGCAATGGAAGTATTAAAATTTGTCATGAAAATGAAATTAAATCTTAAATTTTTTTTAAAATGTAATTAAGTGTCAAATTAGTCCAATTAAGTTTTACGTTGATTGCATTTTTTTAAGATTTTAATATTCGATTGTATTTTTGTGATAAGTTTTAGGTATTTAATTGTATTTTTTGAAAATTTTAAAACTTAATTATACTTTCGTGATAATATTTAGAACTTTCAATAAATTTATCTCAAAGAAAAATGATGGGTGTTCTATTTAATGTAGGAAATAGGTGAGGATAGTTATTTCTTGGGTGGACCACATAGGGTTGTGGCTAGAATGTAATTGTTAAGCTTTTTCATTATTTCATACAGGATTTTTGGAAGACCGAAAGAGGGAGACGAAAGGGTGTATTTGGCTTAGATATGTCGGCCTTCATGCACAAAAACTAGGCGTATGCGTGATTTCTGAATTATTGTAATCGACTGTACATTCTTTAAAATTCATTTCCTCCATGTCCTAGTTTTTCTCAAGTTCGATTAACTAAAATTATAGGACTGTAATCGTAAAATTGCAAAAGTCACCTGCTTCACTAAATTGCACATAATTTTCTTGTAAGGGTATGATGGTAATTTAAGAGGTTGAAACTAAAATTCCACAGTTCTATAAATTATATAGATAAGCACTTAAAGGCAAATGGGAAAATTGTTTTTAAACTTATTAAACAGTGACCAATTCAATTCTAAAATTTTTAATTGTGTCAATTTAGACCTAAATTCTAAACCTTTCAAATATGTCAATTTTTTTATTGAAAGTAATACTTCATTCATTTTCACCAAAAATAAGAAAGAAAGAAAAGAAACAACACAATTCAATTACAAATCAAGACAATTTCAAACAATTTCAAAACAAAACAAGCTCTATATAAAAAGATGAATCATCGTAATAAATTTAGGGGCCACATACTAAAAGAGCATATCGATGACTTTTTCAAGCCAAAATCGGCGGCTGATTACAGAATTTGGTAATGAGCACACACTAAAAACTCAATCTATTACTACAGCTTTGCCTTTCGACGCATGCCTATGTTTGACATCCTTAATACGTTAGAGTAAAAAGATTGACCAAGCATAGATCTTATTGTGAGAGTGAACATTCATAAAACTCCTCCAATCTCCTATGAAACTGAACTTGTGTACCAATGAAACTCAAGGGAAGTGAAACCTGAAAACATACACGCAAAAAAAATCCCCAAATATACATCATGATAGAAACCTCCCTGAAACAAGAGAGATAAGCTTTTTAATCCAAATTTGATCAAAAGAGAAAAACTTTCCAAACTCAAGGAAAGCAAGAAAAAATAATATAGAAAATCGAATCAATCAAAGAAGGGGAGGGGAGGGATCTAGCTTAAACCCTCCCCTCCATGGAAGTTGAAGAAGAAAGTTGCGTTGAGATAAAAGGGGAGGAAAAGAGGAGGTTTGTGGCTTGGGTTTGATGCAAAATAAATATATCAATTTAGTTCTAAACGTTTTTTAGTGATTTGCTAATTTTTCTTTAGCTTACGATTTGTTGAATTAGTCATAAACTTTTAGATGATTTATCAACTTGCCCCTAGAACTAATTTTGGTCAGAATTCACTAACGTAGTGCCAACCATCTAACATGGCATAACTGGCCTTAATGAGAACAAATTTTTCCACATTTTTTTACTATTTCTAATTTATTTGCAAATTTTTGAATTTTTTATTCTTTTTTCCCCCATCTTCCTCCACCAATCGTTAGGCCTCAACAATGATAAGCAACTAACCACAAGCAAAGGGTGTCCTTGCAGTCACTAAGAAGGTGACCTCACCCAACCACTGGAAAGGCCTTGCCTTACCTCACTAGCTCTTACCAAATCTAATGAGGGCAACTCTCATCACCCCTCATTTGTGGCCAATTGCCAACCATTGCCAAGACTAGTAGGTTGGCAAAGAAAGAAGGGAAAAAAGAAGGAAAAGAAAATTTTGAAATTAAAAAATATTAATTTTTATTTATTTATAAAAATGGAAAACATTGTTCACATTAGTTGTCCTTCATGGCACGATCAATGTCTACCTTAATGATTTTCAACCAAGATTAACCAAATGAACTAAATTGGCAATCGTTAAAAGATCTAATACTAAATTAATAAACCATCAAAAAAATTATGACTAAATTGACACAATTAAAAAGTTATGATTAAATTAGCTACAACACAATGGGTTTAAGATTTTTTGGATAATTTTTCCTGAAGTTTGTAATCTAGTTTCATTTAAGGCAACTTTGGACTTCTAGACAAACTCTAGTTTTGGCATAATATATAAGGTTAATACCACGAAAAACCTTAAATGGATACACTTGTAACAAATTTACTTTTCTTTAGTTTTCGTTAAATTGAATTAATACCATAAACTAATACACAGGTGATAAATCCATTTTTCTTTATGTTAACTATCATATATCATTGAAAGTAAAATTTAATGAAAACTAATTAAGAGTTAATTTCTCATAGATGTACTAGTAGTGAAAAATTAATTTGGGGTAAATTTGTCACAAGCATATCCATTTAAGGTTTTTCATGATACTAACCCTAATATATGAAAGATAGGATTTGACGATTAAAGAGTGGAAATAAGTAACATAAATTTTAATACTAGAACTACTGATTAGGATTGAGTTAGTTAATAAATGTTTTTTTTTTGTCGGAATTAAAATTTCATAACTGAACTTAGTCTTTTGGCAAATTACAAGCAAACCCAAATTCAAGATCTAAAATAGTCTTTAAAGGAGGAAGGGGGGGGGGGTTTGTAGCCAATTGTTGGGAAGTGAACCTTGTCGGTGCGCTTTGGCGATCCAATCCGCAGCCCGATTTGTTTCTCGCATCTCAAACTGAAGGGTGGTTGTTGGTTGTTGGCCTAGTAATCAACTACAGTCCATCATTGTAGACCACACGACCCATGGTGGTTCTACACAGTCCATAATCCCATTTACTACTTCTAAACTATTAGGCACAAGTTCAACTCTTACGTGCAAATCAGGTTCTACTTGTCTCCTTCGTTCAAACTCCTCTTCGTTTAACCACTAAAGGTCTGTGCATATGGCTAGGGTTTCTGCTACCAGAGGTGAGGAAGCATAGATTTGATGGACGAAGCCGTAGAGAAGTTTCCCTTCGCTGTTTCTAAGGGTACCTGCTACCGAACTTGCTGCTGTTGCGTCACACCAGGAAGCGACGACATTAATTTTCACAACTCGGGGGCGTGGGGGTTTCCATTTTGTTTGAGCAGCAGCTGGATCTTTCTTCGAAGCTAATGTTTTCCATTTTCTACATAGGTCTATCAAAGCTTCGGCTTCTTGCACGATCCAGCTTGGGTTGGGGGCTACGTTGTGGAAAATTAGCGCGTTCCACACTTTCCAGATAAGCTAGAGTGTTCCGGCGAATAGGGCCTTGTCTCATGATGTGATTCCAGACATGAGGTAATCACACACCCACTTATCCATCCAAGTAATTTGTGCCAGGGGAGGGAGCTATTGAAATTTGGGGTTTAACCATACCTGGTTTGTCCATTTGCAGAGAGCTAAAAAGTGTTCCGTGGACTCCGGGGCATGGCTGCAAGAGGGACAGAGCGGGTCAGGTAATATATTTCTTCTGTGGAGATTAATTCTCGTAGGAATGGCTTCGTTGCATATACTCCATATGAAGTAGCATATTTTAGGAGTGGTATGAAGCTTCCAAATCTCTGACCACAGTTGTTTGGGGTTTCAATATGAGGCCGTGGGTAGAGGCTCTGTTTTCCCTGTTTCCTACATGTGTAGTTGATGATAGCCATTTTTGACTTTGTATTCCCTTGCATTATTAGTCATCCATATAACGCTATCTAATGTTGGGTGTATGCTTAGGGGGATAGCCAGAATTTTGTGAATAGTTGTGTCATCAAACATTTCGGTTAGGAGTGGAGTATTCCACTCAATAGAGTTTGGTATCAATAGCTCATGTACATATTGGGGATCATCTCTATTTTTCGAGCCTCCAATAAGTCCTTATGGTAGCCATCTGTCTTCTCAAATATTGATCTGTTTCCCATTCTTTATTGCCCACCTTATGTCATGTTCGATAGCACCTCTGCCCAAAAGAATACTCTTCCATCCGCAGGAAGGTCGAGGTCCTTTAGTTGCTCTCCACAGCATACCATTTGGAAAGTATAAGGCTTTGAAAATTTTGCTTCATAATGCCTGTGGTGATTAGCTCAATCTCTATGCCTGTTTTCCCAACATAGCTCTATTAAAATCAACTAGATCTTTAAATCCAAGACCGCCTTGATCCTTTCTAGTTTTTAGGAATTCCCATCCTCTCCAATGAATGCCCCTGCTATGGACACTTTGTTTCCACCAGAAAGCTGAAATCCTTTGCTCAATAGCGCGACAAATCGAAGTAGGAAGCTTAAAAACTGACATAGCATACTGAGGTAAAGCTTGCACCACTATTTTCACGAGGATCTCCTTTCTAGCCTTGGAAATAAGCTTTTCTTTCCAGCCCTCAAGTTTGATGTCCACTCTTGCAAGAATCCATGAGAAGAGTTGTTCTTTTGTTTGGCCCTAGTCTAAAGGAATACCTAAATATTTCCCCGTTTTCTCCATGATCGGCACTCTTAATTCAGCAGCTATATTTCTTCTCACTTCCTGGGAGCTCTCGTGTCCAAAGAAAATTCTTGACTTATTTAAATTAATAGCTTGCCCTGAAGCATAGCAATATTGATTTAGCACATTAATCAGGTTTTGTACTTCAATAATAGTCCCATTCAAGAAAAATATAGCATCATTAGTGAAAAGCAAATGTGATAATGTTGGATAGCTAGGATTTAGCTTTATGCCCCTCAGAGTACCATTCCCCACAGTTTTGTTGACTATAGCAAAAAGAGCATTAGCCATGATGATAAAGAGATAGAAAGAGATAGTTGATCTCCTTGTCTAATGCCCCTTGTTGTATAAAAAATATCACTATAATCCCCATTAACATTAACATTAAAAGAAACTAAAGAAATGCATAATTTTATCAATGAAACCCATTCGCAACATATAGTCACATAGAAAATCCCATTCAACTCTGTCATAGGTTTTCTGCATGTCTAACTTCAGAACCACCTGGAGCCTCCTTTTCCTTTTGCAGACCCTCAATTGGTGTAACCCCCCCCCCCAACAAAAGCACTTTGTTAAGGTGATATGAGCTCTGAGAGCCAATGTTTCAGCCTATTAGCCATGACCTTTGCAGTAATTTTATAGTTAAAGTTGCATAGACTAATAGGCCTGTACTCGATTATACTCTCTAGATTAGTGACTTTTGGAATTAGGGTAATGTATGTCTCATTAAAGGAAGGGTCAAATGTACCTTGTTCGAATAAAGTAGCTACTATGTTGAAAATGTCCTCTTGAATGATTGACCAGTTGCTCTAAAAAAATAATCCGTTCAGCCCATTAGGACCTGGTGCTTTAGTTGCCTCCATTTGAAACACAGCTGATTTCACATCTTCCCTTGTGATTGGCGTTAGGAGATCCGCATTCATCTCATTTGTAACCATCATAGGACATATATCTAACACTGATTGATACTATCGGCTTCTAATGGAGGTGTACAGTGAGTTATAAAAATATGTAATGTGTTGCTTGAGGGTAGAATGGTCCGAAGTCCACATATGATTAGCAATCCGTAGCATTGAGATTTTATTTCGTTGTCTCCTTTGAATGGTAGTAGCATGAAAAAACTTTGTGTTTTTATCCTCCACTTCAACCAGCTTATGCAAGTTCGCATGCTCTAATACATTTCCTCTTGCCGCCATAATAGTTCAATTTGGTCTCTGATTTCCCGATAATCCTTCCCCATTGAATCTTGGACACTCATGTTTGTTAGTTCAATCAATCTCCTATTACAGGCCTCGAGCTGTTTTGATGCATATTTGAAAGTTTTATGGCTCCATTTTCCCAGTGCAACGATCACCCTCTTCGTTTTGCTTGCAATATCCAGCCGTTTAACCGTGGTAGGTCCCCAAGCTTTCCTGACTATGTCCCTGCATTCTGGATTTTCTAACCAAAAAGCTTCAAAATGAAATTTCCTCTGTTTAGGGACCCTAGGCAAATATGAGGCGAGTATAATCGGGCTGTGATCCGACCCAATAACTGGTATTGCAAAAGCCTCAACGTTAGGAAATGCCACTCTCCATTCCATGTTACATAAAGCTCAATCTAGCCTTTTTTTAACCATTTCATCTCCTTCCCTATTATTTGACCATGAAAATGCATAACATTTGCTTTCAATATCCATTAGGGAGCATGAGTCCACAAAGTCTCAAAAAGCCACAATCCTATATCGGTCAACCTCCTGTTTCCCCACCTTTTCCCAATGATATAATACCTCATTAAAGTCTCTAATACACAACCAAGGAGAGTTGTTTAAAGGGTTTTTGGTGCCCAGGATAGACCAAAGATGAAGTCTTTCATAGAAGTTGGTGGGGGCATGTAAAAACGATATCTTCATCCTGATACCACTCCCAATATCCAAACAATGTACTTTAATGAGGTGTCCAGAATAGAAGGTAACATCAATTGTAACTTCAGCATCCCAAAATAGCACAAGTCCACCTCCTATCCCCACAGGATTAATAGTAAACGAGGAGCTGAACTGCAGATTTACCTTTATACGTTTTACCCTTCTTCCCTGTTTTTTGTTTCCATTAGAAAAACTAAATTTGGTCTCTCACGAGCCACCAGGGCTTTTAGATGCTTGACTATCAAGGGAGTACCCAGACCTTAACAGTTCTAGCTCAAAAGTTTCATGGCTTCAATGGTGGCTTATTAGGGCTAGCCACCAACACCCTTGCTTGGACCTCTTCCCACATATTGATAGGGGTATCCATTAGCTTCTCTTTGTCGATTAGGATTGTCTGAATGTCCCTCTTCTCATAGGGAGCAAATCGTTTATGTTTTTTTGTCCCATGTCACTTCAGTCCGCTTTTCTTTGTTTTGGTGGTTTTTTGTCCCGTGCCATACTCTAATAAGTTGCATGAATTCTCCAAGACTTGTTGAACTCGCTTCCCCTTATTAGGGTGGCATTTGGTGCAGTAGTTTCAGTTTGAACTTGTTCTTTCATTACCAGGAAATATGGGACAATGGCCTAACTATGATGTTCTAGTTTTTCATACTCTTGAATTTCTCCTGCAGGTGATCTGGGAGTTTTAGGCACTATAAAATCTTCTGCCAAAGTTTTGTCGATTTCTCCATAGAAAACATGCCAACATGGGTTAAGTTCTCTCACTTCTGCTTTTAGCCAAGATCCATACTTGCCTTGTTTATATTGAGGCAAGCTAGTCCCCTCATAAGGGAATTTTGGGTAGAGAGTCGCATAATGGCCCATACATCCATAAGAGTAACAAAAATGAGGTAATCTTTCATATTTGAAATCTATCCACCATTTCTTGCCCCCAAAAGTAATAACCGTCCCTATTTTGAGGAGGTGAGATAGATTAAGCCTAATTTTTGCTTTGCCAACTGTTCAAGAACTAGAGTTTCTTGCTTCAATTTTAACTTCCTCCATAGTCCCCACTTTTCCAGCAATTAATCTAATTGACTCCTCAACTATGGCAACTCGGGGGAGGCCGATTAATTGCACCCACAATGCATAGTGTGAAAAATCGTAGCAGTGCTCTGAGACATTGGGATCACTTTCCTACAAAACAAGCAAGTTGTTGGCGAAAGACCATGGTCCGGATGGACAATGCGCCTCTTGTCTTCCACGGAATTGAAAGTAAACAAAAAGAATCTCGGTTCAAGAACTTCACATTTTACTTCGTCTATCTCCCATGCTCTCTTCATCGTAGTGAGAAATGCTTGTAGATTTACATTGGGTCTGGAGAATAACTTGCCATAGAGTAACAATTCGTTGTCTTGCTTATCTCTCAGAGGAATTTCACAATTCGTTGTCTTGCTTATCTCTCAGAGGAATTTCATCATCCAGCTCTATGGCATCACCCTCTACCCACAAATCTCCCTTCCTCTTCCATTGTAAGATCTAAAACCACTATTACGGTTTAGGGAAAATATTCACTGTTTGCTCGTATCCAATGTAGGTGTCGATGGACTATGGAATGAAGGGAGCCCTAGATTAGATTAGGCGGCAGCATTGCACTCCTTTAAGAGAAGAAAGAGAACAACAAAATCAAACTTGGATTGCAATTCCACAGCTTGATAAGGCGAAGGTCTCCACTCAAGCCGCCCATCCCGCCTGTTCCTTGGCTAAGACTTAGTCAAAGCAAAAGAAAGGGTCGAAGAGAGTGGAGATATTGGAAAAGGGAGTTTACTGGGAGACGGGGAAATAGGGCTAATCAGGTGGGTGGAAGATGGATTTTGCCATAATTAGAAAGGGCAGATTTTTGGGATTGAGATTGCTAGGGTTTACAGTGAAAGGGGACTATCACCTTTAGGATAGAGAAGAGCTCACACTTGGTGAGATGACGGTTAATAAATGTTTAAGTACTGCACATTCTTAGTGTCCGTAAAAGTTGCTTAATTACAAAAATAACTTATCATCAGTCATGATGAAGACGGATAAATTATAAATGAACCAGACAATTTATGAACTTTGAAGATATGCACCATATGACAAGTTATGAAAAATTGAACCTAATTGCCACATTTTAGAACATCAAATATCAAGCATTTTTCAACTCTTAACTCTCATTAATTGAACTCTGATCCAATGACAACTTTGAAAAGGTCTTTCTTGAAAGGTTTGGGTCTTTGTTAGCTAACTGAAGGATAAATGTAATTTTCATGCTAGTCAGAAGGATCAGAGTTCAATTTATTTGTTCACACCCAATGATAACTTCGAATTTTTTCGCTTCATACTTTAGATTTTGCTAACTTGCTTTCTTGGTTGCTCTTGAGAGAACCCACTTTTGGAAACCTTGGCTTCCTCCGCCGGAGCCCGGAAGTCCCCAGATAAGCGCTCTGATGCTCGGGTTTATAACTTAAGAGAGCAGAGAAATGGAGGAATGAGTACTCATGGCTCCCTATGTCTCGAAGACTTACCATGGTTGCTATTTATAGACAACTGTGAGGTCGGTCCTAGTAATTACCTGTGCTAATGTTCGGCCCCTAGACTTATCCAATTCAAATCAATTATCATAATATCACCCGACAGGACTATTTATGGTGCATTTGATAACATTTCTATTTCTAAAAACAATTTTTTTTGAGAAATAGTTTTTTCTATTTCCACTCCCTAGAACAATTTCTGAGTAAAATAATGCATTTGGTAACTACAAAAAAGGAATAGAAATGCGTTTGGTACTAACATAAAATTTTTATTTCTTTTTTCGTGGCAACAACCAGCGGGTGGTGGGCGGCAACCGGTGGCCAGTGAGCTGCTGGTGACGGCAAGAGGCCAGCGGATGGGGGTGGCTAGCAATCGGCAGCAACGACAACCGGCCGGTAAGCAGCGGCGACGGTGGCGATGACGACCAGCCGGCGGGCGGCGATGGGGGGCAAGCGGCTGGCAGTGTGCTATGGGTGGCAAATAGTCTCCAATAAATAGTTTCTAGAAATATTCCCAAAAATAAGAAACTATTTTTTTCTATTTCTTATTTCTACTCCAAATCTATTTCCGGGAACAACTTTCTATTCTCGAGAATAGAAAAATCAATTAACGTTACCAAACAGATTTTTGTTCTTTTTTTAAGAACAAAAAAAAAGAGAAACAGGAATGTTACCAAACGGAGCCTTGATGTTCTCCTAATAATGAATTTCCAGAAGACCTGAAATGGTTATTTTGGTAAATGTTCAATTTGTACACCATAGCCATTGAATTTCCCACCTTTACCACAAGTAACGACTAAGTCCACTTAGTGAAGTCCGTTTATTGAAGAAGCATATGATCTACGAGACACCCAAAAGGATCAGCAGAATAACAACCATCTCCAATTTACTCCACATCATCCGTATTCCAGTGTACACATCGATTTGGAGATGCAATATATAATGTTCATACGGTTTTTCAGGCTGATTAGCAAAAAGGTGCACTACCTTTGGCCGTTGCTGCGAAATTAACACCAAATTTTAAACGTCTCAAAAAAATACACAACCTCCAACCATCGTTGCAAATTTAGCACGAATTTTGAACCGTCTAAAAAGAATACAAAACCTTTTACAATTGCTGCAAATACAGCATCCCGCAACATTCCATCCGTTCTTCTCATCATCTATTCCTTTGTGTTAAACACGAATTGACGCAAATTTAACATATATAAGTTCCATAGCATAATTAACAAAGAGTGTTTTTCAGTTATCCAACTTGGCATGATTTTAAAATCTGAATATGCCACATGAACACGAATTGTCAGCCCTATTTTTCATCGCTGCCCAACATAAGGAGTAACTTTAACTTGCAACGGCCCCAACCCTAACTCACAGTAGCCCTCAAACCCTCAATAGCTCCAATTTCTTCTTCAGCTCTAGCTAACTTCGAGTTAATTTTGCTGATGAGTTTGCACGTCATTTTGAAGGGGAAAAAATGCTGATGTGCACATCGCCACAGTAAATGGTCGTGTAATTTTTTACTTGGCCCTTCTTTTAAGTGCAATAGTCAGGTAATGACTCAATGACAAGAGATAATGGAACAACAATTAGGGCCTATTGATAATTAAGCTGAGTCTTATAATATAAACGTGTCAAGGGAGGCGGTAAACTAGCAAGAATCCGTTTAGTTCTATAAATAACATTAAAACACAGAGATTCCCTATCAAACCACCCAGACACAACTCCATCAAACAAACTTCATCCCAGCAAAGAATGCTATCAAGCAAGTGAACGAAGGTCGAGGAGTACTTATGACAATGCCAGTGGGGTACGTATGCGATCGCGGAATCCTCCGACCTATATTTACTTTTCACAAGTCAAACACCTTATCTTCCATCTCATTCTTAGAATTCTAAGAACGACCTAAGTTTGAAGCCATTACTTTTGCTGTGCTTGGTGGTGAGTTTCCAAAGTCATCCCGATTGAAAGCCGGTGACTTCTCAGACACACAGGTCATGATTTTCATTTGATCCTGTAACTTCTCAAAATCTTATAGGTTGAGAACACAAAGAACCTAATCTAGCATTGAGACCAGTATGTTCATAATTTGTCATTCTTAGAAAGACGAGAATGCAAAGAATTGCTTCTCCAGCAGTTTCATAACCAGCATCTTGTCCTTTTCCGAAGTGACTGCATCGAACAGATGTTGCATATCCACCCAACTCGACTCTTTTGTGGTCTCTTTTCATTGTCAAACCCAATGACTTTGCAATGACAGTGAAAAATCAAGATGACTTTGCTCTGTTACAGCAGAATATGCAGAGATGTGTTTTTTTTTCAACAGCAGAATTAAGTTTCTGCTGCAGCTAGGAACACCGCTATAGCGAGAAAATGTATAACAACATCATTTTCGCAAAAAGCATTCATTATCAAACATGAATACCTTCATATTCAAAATGATGGATTACCTAGATAATTCACCTGATGTCCTTTTTTCATTAATTTAGGCATCTAATGCCATATTCTAAAATTCAGTGGTGCTAACACAGCTTTTCTCGCAATAAGGCTACAAAACAAGCAAGTGGACCTCCTTCATCTCCATTGGGCTGATCTTCTTGTTCAAACCTGACCCCAAATGTGCTTTCCAGAACGGACATCAAACCAGCTTGGCAAGCATACCATTGGTAATAAAAAATGCCATGTAGATTTTCCTTCCATAGAACTTAGAAAGGATTAAAGTGGATGACTGTGACAAGTTTTAGGACTTAAATGCACGAACTGAAAGTTTCAGAACAAACATGCATTATCTTGACAAGTTTTCTAAATTCTGCTGTAAAAGTCCCCCCCCCAAATTTTATTGAGGAAGCTCAGTTTCTGCAACTATGGAGGGTCAGCTTTTCCGCAGAAATTTGCAATAGAAAACTAGGTTTTCCGTTGCAAAAGTTAAACTCATAGAACTGAAGCCCGCACCAAAAGACTCAGTTTTCTGTTCCAGAAACCGAGTTTAGTTGCTGCAGCAGAGGATTCACTTTTCCAGTGCTGAAAACTGAGTTTACTGCTCAGACTCTTCAAGTCTCTAGGACAGAAAGATGGAGTTTCTGCTCAGATATTTGGTACCAGAAAACTGAGTAGTCATCACAGATTTCTCCTTGCTAAAACTACAGAGAAAAGTTGAGTTATTACTGCTGCAAAAAACACACTGCAGTTTTATTCTTTTGGTAAAGATTTCAAATCAGAGTTCATGTTCATTTACATACGGCTTGACTATACTTGTTCAGAGTCAGAATTATTGACCTCGAACAAGCTGTCCCAGTAACTTTCCCATGAAAAGTGTAAAGTGAACCTACATTCCATATTCAATAAACTATTCAAACATAATGTGTACTAATATTGGATAACCATTATTCTAATATCACCTGGTCCTCGAAAAATCATCCAAAAAAACTCCTGACATCAGTAACTGTGTTAGAGCAGACCGCGTCATTGGACCATTTCCCATCTGGTGCAAATGCATGAATCCACATGCGTAGTTTTGCCTGACTGTTTCTCATGGATATAGAATGGCTGCAGAAGGGATAAAAGTGTATGTGAAAAAGACTAATTATTTCAATTATACATAAGAAATCATACAGAATGCACAGAGAAGATAAAGCAAAATGCACTTATCAGTAAATTTACACATCATGTTCAGTAACAGAGAAAGTACAGATAAGCTGTTTCATTACATGTTCTTTTGCCATTTCTCTTTGCTGCTTGTAATGTTTGTCCAAATTCTCCTATGATAGTTTTATAACTTTTATTTTGTTTAGTAATCTCAGAGGAACACTTTCATCAACCAGTAAGTTAAAGAAGCAGCTTTCTCCTCCATGAGAGAAGTATTTAACGGGAGAATCATTCGCCCAACCTGTTTATTGCTTTAAAGTTGGAAGAATAGTCCTTTCATCCCTAACTTACCCCCTTTTTCACCAATTAGTTAAGGTTTAGCACGAGAATTTTTGCAAATGCCAATCATGATTTATGTGAAAAGATATCCAAGTTAATATACATGAAGTATGAATAAGATGTAGTAGCTTACTCTTTTCCAAAGGAAGCACTTGCTGCAAATTCTATTGCCCAAGTGTTTATCCACATTGACAATGCTACAAGCTGTTTCACCTTTAAAGATTCCAGCTTTTAACCCACCCTCCTGTCCATATTACTGTCTCTTTGCGCTCTGCCATGGCCTGCATCTCATAAGGAATGAAAAACTTGAAGAGAATCTCCAACTCAAAGTCTGGCTCACTTCTCACACCCACCTCCATGCCACACACTTTACCCAACGTCTCTGCATTGCTTCTTCAATGAGCATTCCCTACACCACCTGTCTTTCCCATATATTCTCCTTGATAAACTTGCTAAGCAATCTGCCAAAGGAAGTCCTCCCAACCTTTTCTCCTTATCTGCCTCCAATTCTCCAATTATACGAGCCTTCTCTTATGTTGGATTTCAACATTGGCAGATAAAACAAAACTTAGCAACAAATTCCAGCTGGAAGATTCACGTAAAACAATTCATGGCAATAAAGATTGATCCTCACTCACACAAGCAAAATAACCTACTAAATGAGCAGATTTCTCACCATCGATCATTACAGCTGCAAGCTCCATTTTTGAAGAGGTGGAAGCGATTTGCATCTCTCACTAAAATTTCTCTTTGTACAATATTAGATATATACCTGGAGACAGTATGGCAATCAGCACAAACCCTAAGGTTCTTCATTATCTGTAAGGGGCTGCCAGGTTTTGTATTTAGCAAACCAAATGCTATTGCTAGCCTTTCGCTGTGCCCACAAAGCATGTCCCTCTTCTCATCATCATCAACATCATGCAGGACACATTGCAAATCAGGAACATAGCCTTGTTTAGCCATCAGACTGCCTAGAATATCTAGCAACTGATAAACCTCCTCAAATTGTTCGAAGAATCTATCCCCTGTACCAAATATATAAACCCTTTTATTTATCTCCATCCAGCTACAGCCGGCACTTTTTTTAAGTCCTTTAGATCTTATTGATTTCCGTACCGATCTTACTTGTTCCCACTTCCCCATCGAGGCATATACATTGGAAACCAAAACATTATACCCAGTCATGTCTGTATCCAATTCAATAATCCTTTTGGAGACCCGTTCAGCAATTTTCATGTTACCATTTGCACGACAAGCACTAAGTAGAGCTCCCCATATGCTTGCATCTGGCTTCATTGGCATTGAGAGGATAAAATCCTCTGCCTTAGCTAAATGCCCTGATCTAGAAAGAAGATCCACAGTGCAAGCATAGTGTTCCATTTTTGGTTCTATATTGTACTTAGTCTTCATGCAGTCAAATAGATTTAGTCCCTCCTCCACCAAACCCGAATGGCTACAAGCAAAAATTATTGCAATGAAAGCAACATGATCAGGATGGATGCCAGCAATTTCCATCTGTGCAAAAGCTTTCAATGCTTTCTGCCCCTCGCCATACATCCCATAAGCAGAGATTAATGCAGTCCAAGTCACCACATCTTTTACTTTCATAAGCTCAAATACTCCAACAGCACTCTTTAGATTGCCACATTTGGAATACATCTCAATCATTGCATTTCCTACTGGTACATTTGATTCAAACCCCAATCTGAAAATATATCCATGTATCTCTTTTCCCTGCTGTTTAGCAGCAAGTAATGAACATACTGGCAATATGCCCAACAATGAGGCCTCATCTGGCACCAGCCCCTCATTTCTCATAGCATTGATCATTTGAAATCCTAAATAACAATCCTGATGGTGGATGCATGCAGAGATAATTGTGTTCCAAGTAACTATATCATGTACATTCATGAGCCCAAAAATTCTCAGAGAATCCTCCAACTTGCTACATTTGGCATACATATCTATGAGGGCATTGCAAACACGCAAATCCATGGTAAATCCTGACTTTACTATGTGACAATGGACTTCTTCCCCAAGGTAAATATCTGCAAACTGAGTAGATAGAGATAGGAGCATCACATGAGTAATAGAATCAGGTTCATCTTCCATCTTCATATTCTTAAAAAGCTGCATTGCTTCCCAGTATGACCCATGTAGGATATAACCATTTAACAAGGAATTCCATGATACAGAATCCCTATCTTTCATCGTATTAAATAGTTGATGTGCAGCAAGTAGATCGCCACCTTTAGCATACATATCTAAAAGAATATTGTTAGCTCTAGTATCAAACTCCATTCCTTTCCTTATTGAGTAATCATGAATAAATGTTCCTAATTCTAAGTCACCTAAGTGTCCACAAGCACGGAGAACAGAGGCGAACGTCAATAAATCAGGTGTAAATGTGGTGATCATTTCCCTAAACAATTTGATCGAGTGTTCAAACAAGCCCAGTTGACAATACCCACAGACCAGGGTGTTCCAACTGACAATATCTCTAAATACCATCTCATCAAAAACTTTCTGAGCATCCGTAACATTGCCAAACTTGAAGTACATGGACAGGAGCCCATTCCTCACAATGACATCTCCATCCACCCCGATCTTCTCAACCAAACCGTGAAGCGTCCGACCCTCTCTCACCGCTACCAAACCTCCACAAGCAGGTAAAACACTGGACACAGTATACAAGTCCGGCAGAATCCCATCCATTTTCAACTCGCCATAATACCACAACGCCTCCTCCCAGTACTGATTTGAACTGTACCCCGATATCAGACTATTCCAAGACACGACATCCCTGTGAGACATTTCCTCGAACACGCCGCATGCTTTGCCCATGTCATCAAGCCTAGCGTACATATCAATCAGAGCATTACCAATGTACAGGTCCGAGCCAAACACTTCTTCCGAAACATGTCGGTGAACGACCTTACCCATCTCGGCATCACCCAAGCCCGCACAGGCATTGATGACCGAAGGGAAAGTATACGCATCGGGTCGAACTCCGACATCGCGCATCCTGGAGTAGAACCCAACGGCTTCGGAGAAAAGGCCGTTCTGGGTAAGCGCTCTGATGATCGAATTCCACGGGTAGGCATTGTTGGTGGGCGAAACACGGTCGAAGACGGAGATGCATGAAGTGGGTTCTCGAAAACGCGCGTACTTGCTTATGAGCTTGCCGGTCAGGAAGGCGGACCCGTCGAACCCCGCGGTGATCACGAGCGCGTGCACCTTGCGCAGTTCCGTGGAGCTTCGGAGTGAAGACAAGGCTTTCGAGATAGAAGAATGCAGAATTTCTCGGGCGTGGAATCTGCATCTTGCGGTGGACAGGGACATGAGACCGCCCCCCGAGCTCGACCTGTTTCAGGTGGAAGCAGCCTCGCTGCGTTTTCTTACGTTTCCTTCCTGTTGCGCATGCCGCATGGTCGATAGAGAGGGAGAATTTCATTTTGGCCCCCGACTTTTTGGGATTGTGAAAAGTTCCCCTCACGTTTCAATTTTTTTCATTTCCATCCCCATGACATTTTAAAATTGGTGGCGATATGCAACTTAGCGTTGACTCCAGTCAAATTCTTTTCAGATATTTTATTCCGTGGCTGGATGTGATTAGTTATGAAAGCCAAATCCATCGAATATTATCTATATATGTGAGAAAAGATATTAGGGCCATTCGAAAATATATTTCAAAACTTTATATCGATGTATATTGGGGCAAATTATAAATATCGAAAAGTTGGGGGCATTAGTTTACTTAAAATTCAATGTGAAGACTAATTTCAATTTGATCAGCACATTACCCGCGCCTTGCTTTAGGATAAAAAAATCGATCAATTTAACAAGGAAGGTGTTTATATTAATTCTTTAAAGAAGGGAAATTTATTTCTCATCTCTACTAAATCAAATTGCTACTATTTATCGCTTGTAATTAGTATATTCAAAATATGTCTTGCTTCATTTTTATTTTTCAATCGTCAATAACTCACAGAATCTTAGTCAAAACATTATCAAAATGCTAGTTTTCAAACCATCATGTTCAAAGATCCATTTGTTAAGTATCCGTACTTTATAAGACTAGGAGCACCCTATGCTTTGCCATGGTATGAGTTTGATAAATGAAGTTCATTTAAGAGCATACATTTTAGTTATATTGATTATCATGCCCGGTTACGCATGAGTTTGATAAATGAAGCAAGCAATGTCATTGGTCAATCTTAATTCACTTAAATTGATGACATGGTACAATGAATGGCCTAAATGCGCTCTTGATGGATGGCCAAGATTATTGGTTTACCTAATAAGAAAGGTTCCCATTGGTTGATTTAATTTGGCATGGATCAAAGAAAATTTTGTATTTTCACACTTGAGAAGTTATTTTGGTAATTTCATACACCAGTGGAAGGGTTGACTGGTTAACCACATTATTCTAGCTAGAATGGTAGGAAAGTGGTTGAAACCATTCTTGCTACTCTAACTAGTTGAATTGGTTTAGATAGGTTCAATCGATTCTCTAGCCAAAATGTTGTGTAATTTATTCCAATTTGCTCTATATTTGGAATTACATGACTTAATCGCAAAAATTTATAAACATTTATCAAACTAATAAGTCAAATTGAAAATATGCAACTCAAATTCAATCAATTTTTTTTTTTTTTGGTAAGGTAAGAATTATCATAAATCGACCAGCGAACTGTATAACAGAGGGGGGAGACACAGTACCAACAACCATTCAACTAGTCGAAGTGTCATTGGAGTAAAGGGGTACCGTGATCACCAAAAGAAAATTACAAGTAGGCTAGGAACAAATAAGAACCAAGAGGACAAAATTCATCCTATACTATATTGTGGCTGACTCCACACAAAAAATGCAAGCGTCTATCCCCCAACTACGCTACATTCTTCTATTTCTGGGAATATCCTCAACCGATTTGAAAGCTAGAGCTTTGTCCTTGACCGCCTTACAGAGATATAATTTCATGGAAAGGACATAAAGATTGCGGCCACGGAAGTGAATATCATTCCTGGTTTTCTAGATTATATAGCATAAAGATCCAAAGGAAAAGCGTGCTATCTCCGAGTAGAAACCTTTGCCAGTCACAAAGTTAATAACCCATTGAAGATTGTCCAACCAAGAGGAGTTGTGCCAAGGGAGATTACACTTATCGGCCCAGAAATTAGCCAGAGAATTGGAGATGCAGCAATCAAAAAAAGGTGGTTAATTGAATCAAGCCTTGAGTTGCACAAAGCATAGATCGAATTAGGGATACTGCCATATGACATAAGATATTCCTGAGTGGGAAGATGATCTTTGGTAATAAGCCAAAGAAGGAACTGATATCTAGGGGCCAAAGCCTTATCCCAAACAAAAGAGGACCAATGAACCGGGTTGGATCTGCATCAGATTATATCCCACGCTGAAGCCACTGAAAATTTACCGGAGGGATCCTTCACCCAAGAAAAGGAATCTTGACCAACTGAAAGATGGGGAACCGGAATTTGCCATAGAGCCAACTCTTGGAGTAATTGAGACCCATCTGGCGAAAATATGTCCTTCACCTTCGCTTGTCTAAGAAGGTCCGATTGGTAGATGTAACTGTTTGAGAATACCAAGTTAAAGGGACCAATGTCAAGCCATGGATCAAACCAAAGCGACGTAGATTCACCATCTCCTATCTTCCATCTGAAGTGGGGTAGGAATACATCCCTTAAAGTAAGGATCTTCCTCCAAGCCCAAGAGCAAATAGTAGGAGTCGAAAAATCCCAAAAATTATTCCTTTTGAGATATGTGGTATGAATCCATTTGCACCATAAAGACTCTTTATCAATAAATAGCAACCAGATGTGTTTGGCCATGGCTGCTTTGTTGCTATCTCTGATTCTTTTTATACCAAGGCATCCTTCTAGCAGGGGGAGGCAAACATCAACCCACGCCACCTTCGCACCTCCCAAACCCATGGATGGGCCCTTCCAAAGGAATTATATGCATATTTGCTCTATCTTGTCCACTATCGAAGATGGGAGCCAAAAGATAGAGGCCCAAAAAGCTTGGATGGCATGTAACACCGACTTAATAAGTTGTAGTCAGCCGGCAAAAGAAAGAAACTGGTGGGTCCAAGATTGGACTCTATCCGTGAGATGGCATACAAGAGCATTGCAGTCCACTTTGCTCATTCTCGAAGTAATTATAGGTACACCTAAGTAGCGCACAGGGAGAGAACCAAGATTGAAGCCAAGCGCTTGCACGATCTGCTCCTTGGTAGTCTCAGACCCTCCTGAAATATAGACTTCACTCTTGCTAGTATTGGGAACCAGACCACTCCAAGTAGAGAATAATGTAAGCCCATTCTGGAGGCAAGAGATAGAGCCGGGGCTTGCTTCACTAAAGAGAAAAACGTCATCTACAAAAAAAAAGGTGGGATAACCGTGTAGCGTTGCACTGCCAGTGATATCGAAAATCCGGATGCCAAGTGTAAGAGTCAAGGATTCCAGTGAAAACCTCCATAATCAAGGTGAATAAGTATGGCGACATGGGGTCACCTTGCCTTATACCGCGACCACTAGAAAAGAAGCAAGCATCCAGTTTCAAGGAAATCCATTACCGCTTCAGTACGAATGCATACCATAATAAGTTTTGTGAGGTGGGTGGGAAACCCAAATGCTTGAAGGGTTTTCTCTAGGAAGTCCCAGTCTAGAGTATCATAGGCCTTCCTAAAATCCACCTTGATGGCACACTTTGGGATATAAGGCTTATTATGAAACCCACTTAAAAGTTCTTGGGCAAGAAAAATATTGTCACTGATCCTCCTACCTTTTACAAAAGTGGTTTGAACTGGACTAACGTATGGAAGAACCGTAGCAATTCTAGAAGAGAATATCTTAGTGATACACTTGTAAATTGTATTACAACAGGCAATTGGCCGAAAGTCAGAGGTGAATAAGTATGGCGACATGGGGTCACCTTGCCTTATACCGCGACCACTAGAAAAGAAGCAAGCATCCAGTTTCAAGGAAATCCATTACCGCTTCAGTAATTGAATGGCCCATCTTGTCCCAATTCTTTTTAAAGAAGTCGATATTGTATCCATCAGGACCAGGGGCTTTATTTCCAGCCAAGGAAAACATGGCATCATGAATATCGGAAGGAAGAAAAGGTTGGGATAGAGAGCTGATGTGTTCTTCCTTGAGAGATGAATGAATGACATTTTTGAGTTCCTGATGGAAGGCCTCACAATCATCTCAACCGGAGCAAGGAGATCCTGGAAATATGAAACAAAAACCTTCGGTACATCCTTCAGGTCTGTTACCGTTTGCCCTGAGCTGTCCACAACGGAGATAATACGATTACGGAGGTGCCTATGGTTGACCGACTAATGAAAGAACTTAGTATTATGATCCCCTTCCTTTAGCCAGCGAATTCTAGACTTTTGTCTGAAGAAGGACTCCTCAAGAGATCGAAGTTCAATATAGTCCTTAAGTTGAGAGTGTTCATCAGCCGCTAAAGAGCTACTTTGAGGGTCTAGATGGAGTGCCTCTTGAGTGGTTGAGATGAACCTTTTAGCCGAGGCTACCCTCAAGGAGATCTTTGAGTAAGCATCTTTTTTAAGACACTTAAGCCGGCCCTTTAGAAGCTTGAGTCTAGTGTAGAGTCTGTACATAGGAGAACCTGCTGCTTGGGTCTCCCAAGACTGAGTTACTAGCATTGGGAAATCAGGGTGGCTCATCCATAAGTTATAAATTTAAAAGGAATACGCCGAGTACTAGGAGCAAGAATTCTCACAGTCATCAGAGTGTGGTCAGATAAGCCCGGGGCTAGGAAGGATGCTTCAGAGAAGGAGAAGGTGGTGCACCAACAGTTGTTGACCAGGACCCGGTCAATTTTCCGTTGTTTCCTACGAGTGCCTGAGGAGGTGGACCAAGTAAACCGGAACCCTACATAACAAAGATCAAAAAGTTCAACTTGGTCCATGCAATCCCTAAAATCATCAAAAGCAGGAATCTAGATATCCAGGCTCCCCATGCGATCAGAAGAATCCCGGATGGTGTTGAAATCACCGGCAACCATCCAAGGACTTTCCTTGAGAGAAGAGCTCAAACTAACTAACTTACTCCATAAGGGTCTACGAGCAACAAAGGTGTGCTCACCATACATCACCGAGAGAAGTAATGTAGACCCTGAGTTCAAAATTTTTACATCACCATGAATGATCTGGTCATAACAAGATTGAGTATTGAAACTTACCAAAAGCGGGTTCCATCCAACCCAAATACGCCATCAAGGAGAGTATTCATAATTTGTAACCCACATCCAGCCAAGGAGTAAGGCAGAGGAGAGATTAGGAAAACTAGCAACAGAAACTTTGGTTTCCAATAAGCCAAGACAACAAATATTATTAAGGCACACAAGCTGTCTAACTTCAACCCACTTAACAGGATTCATAAGGCCCCTAACATTCCAAAAACCAAAAGAAATTATTGTGCAAGAGGAAGGATAGGCAGACTAAGTTCTTCTTGGCCACCTTCTGGTGCATGCTAGTTTATCTTTAGTAGCTGTCCCTAATGAAGGACTAGGCCTGCTAATCTACACATATTTTGTTTTAACACGAGAGGTAATAGGGGAGGCCCCAACCCATTTGCTTGCACAATCCTCACCTTAGTGAGCTACAAATCATGTAAGTCATTCTCTAGTGGAGCAGGTCTCATATTCTGACCTGAACTAGCATTAGCAACGAGGGCCACTGCTGGACTAACAGCAATAACAGACCCTGGAAAAGCAGCACCAGGGCCCGCCTCCTGACCTGGACCGAGGGATGCAGCTCCTGCAGATTCTGGTGAAATGCAGATAGCAGTAGCCGCTACCTTGTCTTGGCCTGCAGGAACATCCACATCCTGAGCTAGCATTGAGGGAACACCAGCAGCACCAGCTAACTTTGTAGAACCACCAGTAGCACCAGCTAGAGAAGGATCAGCAACATTCACAGAGGAAGGGACAACAACAACTCCAGTGAGCCTTGAAGGGAGAACAACAGCAGCACCAGCAAGCCTTGAATCATTGTCAGCAGCACCAGCTAGAGAAAGGACGGCATCAGCACTCATTGAAAGGGCCACTGTAGTAGCTGCTGTTGCTGTCTCGAGCCTTGAAGTATCATTTGCAGCACCAGGTTTTGGAATAACAGCAGCACTAGCGGCTCTTGTTGAAGAAATACCAACAGCACCCTCGAGCCTTAAAGCATAGTTGTAGCATCGGGTTTTTGAATAACAGCAGCAAACTCTGAGGAATCTGCTCTAGGACACATCTCCTGGCCTGAGTGGATGAGACCAGCACCAATAGGACCTGGAGAAGGACACACAGCAGTTGGAGGCTCCTGGACAGCATCGGCAGTTTCTAAGGCATCAGCAGCTCCATTCTCCTTATCGAGATCATCAGCCAAGTCAAAACAAAATGAGGGAGCAGGATCAAGTGCTGGCTGCTTGTTCCTACCAACCCAGCGGTTCTACTTGCTATAGATTTGTTTCCATTCCAGAGTAGGGGTTGGACAAGCATCCAAACCTTGTTGAGTAATAGGGCCTTGTTCATCCTAACAGCTAGATGATCAGATGGCTGCACACATGCCTAGACAGCTGGTTCAGACTGAATTGGGCAGGGGTCTTGAGCAAGGCACCGATGTCCAAACGTACCACATAAATGGCATGATATCGATTTCCATTCATACTCAACGTCCACTATACGGGTTTGCCCATTTAGGTCAACCGTAATAGTATCACGGCAAGTTTTTGTGGTAGCAAGTTCGATACATACCCGAGCAAATGAAATCATTTTTAGTTGCTCCGTGCGATAGTCTACATAGAGCGGTCTTGCCATTGCACTAGCAACTTTACTAATCCCCTTAGCAGACCACAAACTGTAGGGGAGATTCTTCAGTCTAATCCAAACTGGGATTGTAGAGTGATCACCTTTTCTCAACTCTAATAAGGGGTGCCATTGTTGAAGGATTAATGGCACACGTGCTACAGTCAAAGGACCACCTTCTATCACCTTTCGTCTGAATTCAGGGTCCGAGATATGAAAAAAATAGAAACCTTGGTCATTTGCTTTGACCTCCAGCAAGCGTTGGCCCCAAAGATGGTTAAGGGCTGACTCAACCAGCTTGAATGGGAGTTTTTTCCTCACAAAGTAGCCGACTAAAGATTCATGCCAAATAGGATCAGCAATGCTAAGGTCCTCCTCCGAACAATGGATTATGTTATCCCCACCCGAACAAGGATCAATATAAGTAAGAGAATACCCTTGCATAGCAGCCTTAGCTACATTTGCCCAAGAGCGAGTGGCTGGGGCTGGTATACCAGCTAACTGAGGCGACGTGCCTATCCTATGCTTTGCTGCATTAGGAGCCTGACCATGGACAGGCCTAGCTACACCCATACCAGATGAAGTTAACCCAAATATGCTGTCATTTTTCCCCACCACAGCAGAACCTTGGGCAGCATTTTTGCCTCTTAACAGAGGTCCACAGCAGCAGACTCATGGGCAACATTTTTGCCTCTAAGCATTTGATCTCTAGCAGCATTTCGGCCACCTGGAGCCCTACTTCAGCTACGATGTCGACCACCGCCGAATCCAAGGAGGGATTGTGAGCCAGTAGAACCCCTTTCCATGAATCCACAGGACAGAACTACCCAACTAGCAAAACCTAAGATTACTCATCGCAAGGTTGAACCGTGGAAGAGAGGGCCTTACCTGAACAAAGAGGGGATCGGGTGTTTGGCTTCCACACGACTTCACCTCCGAAGTGAGATTATCGTCGAAGCCAGCAGTCGCCGGCACAGAGGAACCCCAGAACCAGAGCTATAGTTGTTGGGAAACTCATAAACAGAGAGGGTGTGAACAGTAGATGATCCTTTAAATTCAATCAATTTGACTCTATTAAACTCATTATTAACATGTCATTTGAATTAATTTGTTCCAATTATGTCATGAGTAATGCCAATTTCATTACAATTGATTTGTCTCACACAAATTGGGGTTCATTCAATTGATGCAATTGTTCCAATTTTTGGTCCCAATTGTTAAAATTGATTTCAATTAAACCTCATTGATTTGAAAAGTATTCAATTAATTGGGCTTAAGACACTTCAATGTACACAAATTGATCTTCATGCGATAACATGAATTAAACCCCAAAAACAAATTGAAATTTAATTGTCAAATTAAACCTCAATTGATCAAATTAATCCCTAGATTATAGTGGGTCAAGTTGAATCACACCAATTGGACCAAGTTGACTCGATTGTATAGACCTTTGATTAGTAAAATTAGTCAAATCAAATTGGATTCATGCGAATTTGTCAAAATTGATATTGGATTTGAGTTGCATCTAATAAGATAGACACATTTGTGGTTTAATTGCACAATTCATGAAGAATCAACCGGAACCCCTAATTAGGACCAAAATTGGGATTTTTACCTTCGGCTTGGAATCTCAAATGGCTTGAGAATTGAATGTAGAATGACCTCCTGATCAAATTGCATGAAGGAAAATTTTCTATTAATTTAATTTTTGGTCAATTTCAAATTGAAATTCACAAATTGGGGAAAAATTAGTTGTTGATCGATTTTTGTAAAATTAACAATGCCAAAGTCAAATTAAGGTTAAAAGAAGTTGATTTAGATGTTTTGAATTTTTCAAAATTTTTCGAACAAGTATTGACCAAAAGTGACCATAAAATGTTAATTGAGGGTTCAAACTTTGACTTTTTGAAAATTGAAAATGCATAAGTAAAATCGACACTACTTTGGGGCTTTCCATAAAAAAAAAAAAAAGAGAACAAATGACTTAGGGTTCACTTTTCGATCAAAATTTGACCAAAAGTCAATTCAAAATTCAATATTTTGACATGTTTGGTATAAGTGAAAATGAATGGAAACGAAGTACTAATGGAGGACAAAATATTAAATGACTCATTTTGATTGAGAAACAGGTTCTGTCGTGATCAAAAATTTGAATTTCAAGATTTTTTTTTACTTTTATATGACTTGTTGGTTAAAAATGAGATGTCAACAATTCTTTTGACGACATTATGCAGAATCTTGCAATTGATAATGAAAGCAGGGTATATATTTCCCATCATATTTGTCCCTAAACATTGTTGCAGCAGATTCTCGTTTGCTTCGCATGCTCTCTGAACTGTAACTTTTCCTCTTAGGGTGCCTTGACAAAGTTTTGCAAAGTAACATTTAATTTGAGTCGAACTTATGTATGTTTTACAAAGTACTTTAGGCCAAAAGCTACCCTGGTAAGGACTAAAGTTAGAGACAAATATTGAATAACTTTGTCTTCGTGCTTGGTGGTCAAATTAATGAAGTTTTGAACTTCCTATATTGTCCTCACTAACTTTTTATCATTCCAAATATACCCTAAATCACAAACATATGTATGAGAGTGAGCTAAGTTTTAGACTGGAACCTAGCATCTACCTCGTCAAAGTCAGCTCTTAGTTTTTGAAATCAGAAACTGAATCTATTGACTCTAGAACCATCTTGGAATTGGACTAGCCAATTCTAGGGTCAACTCAAGAACCGGTTGATCGTTTTTTTTAATTATTATTTCATTTCATATATAATATGCATTATGTTAAACATGAACGCATTTCTTTATAATTGAGGATATTGTGTCAAATATATTCAATTTCAACAGAATTTTAAAGATCGAATTGAACATTATGTTAAACATGGATGCATTTCTTTCTAATTGAAGATATCGTGTCAAATATGCTCAGTTTCAACAGAATTTTAAAGTTTGAATTGAACCAAAAAACTCTTGAAACCTCGTTCAAGGTCGATACCTTGTCTTCAGACCGATCTAGGGGAGGAAAGGCAAAGGGGAACCAGCAAGTTCTTCATTAGTTAACTCTGATTTTCAGAACTTACCTCTAATATCAAAGTAAGAACATAAAGTTCTTTTATTGACTAAAAAAGTGAAAGCACCAATTCAAAAGCAATACATTACTAAAAGTGTGTTTTTATGAGTGAAAAAGTATTTTGCAAATCATTTTTTTTATATTTTCACACGTTTGGTTATTGAAAATGATTGGTCAATGAAAAACTAATTTATGGTAAAAAAAAAATGCATACTTAAAGTTAGGAAGACGTTTTTACGAAAAAAAAAAGTTTAGAAAATGAATTCCATAACCTTAAAGTAAAAAGTTATTTTCTTGAAAATAATTTTTATTTATCATGAAACTTTTTAGAAACAAATACTTCCTAAACACGTGAAATTCTGAAATTTCACTCTTAAGTGCCTTTCTCTTGAAACTTATCCCGGGCAATAATTTTGAGTTTTGCCTAGAGCATCAATCAATAGCAGAGGTAACCTGGAAAAGAGCGAAAGGCAAAATGATTTGCTTAGTACCTAGCCTGGCTCTGATAGCGATACTCCATAAACAAAAACTGAACTTCCAATCCTACGTCTCCTCCCACCATGAGCTTAATATAAATTTAGATTTACAATCAATTTAGGATGGGTTTCACCATCGTTTCGGTTCTCAATTCTACGTGGAACAAATCTTATTTGGATAAGTATGATCGATCTAGGATATAGAACGAAAAGCTATCCAATCAAGATTGGTTACCAATTTTGAGGCGAATAATTTAATATTCGATCTAAGGATACCGGTCTCTCCCTTATAAAAAGAGGAGGTAAGTCAATTGTGAGATCTACTTAATATGGACTTAGATACATACCTCGACTCAGGACCGGTTTGAACATCGATTCGGTTCTCGATTCTTTGTAAAATCAGCCCTACTCAAGTAGAACCGACCGATTGAGGGTATAGAAAGAAAACCAAAGCAATCAAGGCCGGTTCATAATTTTTTGGGTCCCAAACTGGTTGTTGTGTGAACTAGTTGGCTAAAACCCGTCAAAGCCGGTTCTAGGTTGAACTGGTCTGGTTGCTCACCCCTAAGGTCGTCCCAACTTGGCTACAAGTTCCCCTTATGTAATGATCTTGTTTTACCATTTCAGAACTATTTGCACAGGCATTGATGACCGATAGGAAAGTATACGCATCGGGTCGAACACCGACATCCCGCATCTTGAAGTAGAACCCAATGGCCTCGAAGAAAAGGCCATTCTGGGTAAGCGCTTTGATGATCAAATTCCATGGGTAGGCATTGTTAGTGGGCGAAAATCGGTCGAAGACGGAGATGCAAGAAGTGGCTTCTCGAAAATGCGTGTACTTGCTTATGAGCTTGCCCGTTAGTAGAGGTGTCAATATGGGTCATAAACCCATATTATGACTCACTTTTTGTTAAATGGGTCAAATATGGGTCAAGTGAAAGTTAAATATGGGCTAAATATGGGTCAAGTGAAAGTTAAATATGAGTCAAATATGAGTTGAGGGTAGACCCATTATCTCTCTCCTTCCATCCCCTCCTCTATGCGTTCTCGACCTCCGTTGCAAATCTCGCCATCACGCCGCCATCACTATCACCGATCCCGAGCTTGCCATCACTGACTGGAGCTCCACTTAGATTTGGGCAAGCAAGTTGCAACAGAGCTTCGACTAGTGAGCCCTAAGCTCGCTAATCGGAGCTCGACCTAGATCTAGACAGGCGAGTTGTGAGATCATCGGCCTTGGCTGAGCTGCGACTAGCTTGAATCTAGGTAGGTAAGCCCCGAACTCGCTAGCCGCAACAAAGTTCGCGGCTCGCCCAAGTCTAGGTAGGCAAGCCTCGAACTCGCTAGCCGCAATAAAGTTCACGGCTCACCCGAGTCTAGGTGGACAAGCCTCGAACTCGCTGGCCACATCAAAGTTCGTGGCTCGTCAGATCCGGGCAAACTCGAGCTTGACCACTACTAGTGACCTCGGTGGAGCCTAGATCAACCGAACCTCAAGTTCGTCGGCCTTGGTTGAGTTCGGGCTCGCTGGCCTACATCTTGACAAGTCATCGTTGGGCGACACCAGTAGAGGAAAAGGGGGAAGAAGAAGGAAGAAGAAAGAAAAGAAAGAGAAAAGAAAAAAAAAATAAAGAAAAAATAATAAAGAATAATAAAAAATTCAATTTTTTAAAAATAATTAAAAAATCGTTTTTTAAAAATTATTTTCCAAAAACTATTTCAATTTAGAGGTATCCGCATTTTTATATGTGAAAATTTTAAAGTGGACTAAATAAGTGGGAGTAGGTTTTCTTTAATGTGTTAGTAATATGGGTCGGATATGGGTTGGGTATGGGTATGGGTCATCAAAATTATATTGCATGAAAATGGGTCAAAATGGGTTAAATGGGTTAATATGGGTCGAACCATTTTTGACCCGACCCAAACCTGACCCATCCCACCCATTTGACACCCCTACCCATTAGGAATGTGGACCGGTCAAAGCCAGCGGTGATCACTAGCGCGTGCGCCTTGCGCAGTTCTGTGCAGCTTCGGATTGAAGACAAGGCTTTCGAGATGGAAGAATGCAGAATTTCTCGGGCGTGGAATCTGCATCTTGCGGTGGATAGGGACATGAAACTGCCCCCCGAGCTCGACCTGTTTCGGGTGGCAGCAGCCTCGCTGCGTTTTTTCACGTTTCCTTCCTGTCGCGGATTGTTGATAGCGAAGGAGAATTTCATTTTGGCCCTCGAACTTTTGGGATTGTGGAAAGTTCCCGATACATTTCAATTATTTTCATTTCCACCCCCGGTGACTTTTTAAAATTGGTGGCGATGTGTGGCTTAGCATTGACTCCAGTCAAATTCTTTTCATGTATTTGACTCCATGGCTGCATGTGATTAGTTATGAAAGCCAAATCCATCGAAAATCATCTATATATGTGAGAAAAGATACAAGGACCATTTGAAAATATATTTCAAAACTTTATATTGATGTGCGTTGGGGCAAATTGTAAATATCAAAAAGTTAGGGGCATCAATTTACTTAAAATTCATTTTGAAGACTAATTTCAATTTGACTAGCACATCACCCCCGCCTTGCTTCAAGATAATAAAAAATGGGAAAATTCCAAAAAATGGTTCAAAGTCTTCTTATTTTCTCAAATAAATGTCTAAAGTGGACATTATTTTAAATAAGAGCTTGAAATAGCCTTGGTTATTTCAAATGATGGCCTAAAATTGCCATGATTATTTCAAATAAGGGCATCACCGATTGCCGGTCAGCTAAATTTTCCAACCGGTTAAGGATATTTCGTTTAGGGGTGAGCATGGTCCGGGTTGGGCTGGTCCACCCCCTAACCCTAAGACCAACTCGCATAATGTTGGTCCTCAAATTTTGGGACCGAGGACCGGACCGACAGTGTTAACCTAGGACCAATCATTAATTTTTTTCATTTTTTTGTATTTTTGAAAAATTAAACCAATTATTTCATATTACATATTTATCGATATTGTGATTTTAACTAAATTATAAATACTAATACATATTCAACAAATTTAAAATAAGGTAACAATAAAAATTTCACACTTACTAAAAGCAAGAAATCATAAAAACAATTAATATTGCTTATAGAGTCGCAAGATGAGCGTTGCTCATGAGCAAAAAGAATTTCTAATTAGGACTTTATTTCCTTATGATTTACTCAGGACGAGCAAGGTTAGCAAATAGAAGTGAGCGGCGCAAGCGTCAAACAACAAGTGGGGTGAGCATGGCAAGCGGGGTGATTGTCGAGTGGTGAGCAATTAAAAGTGAGAGAAGTGAGTGTCAAGTGGCGAACAAGGCAAGATTGCTCACAAGTGAAGTTGTTTCTTTTGATTTTACTTGGCAAATTGAATACCAAGAGGATAAAGTAGAAAGAAGAGAACAAGAGTATTGGAGGAGGAAGCCATTTGAATTAGGGTCTTTAGAATAAATATATATAATATAATATATAAGGCCAGGGTTGGTCCGGGTTGGTCCGGGTTGGACCAACCCGAAACTCCTAGGACGGAAGACCAACCCGCACAGTACCGATCTAGGGATCTCAGGACCAAGGACCGACCTAATCTTTTTGGGAACCGAACCAGGACTGGCAGGGTTGGGTCGATCCAAGGTTGACCTTGGACCTATGCTCACCCCTAATTTCGTTCGAATTTCTTTCCTTTTTCTTCTCTCTTTTTTCTAGTTCTTCTTTTTTCTCTTCACTAGTGGCCAGCCAACCACCAGCGAGGATCACCTTTGCCCGATCTGGTGAGGGCCACCTTCGCTGGCCATAGGCGAAAGGCGGCTTCGCCTAGGGAGCCTGCCCCCCCACAACCAACCACAAGGCCAACGAGGGCCTACAAGCCCTTGTCGACCACAATTGAGGCCAACCTTACCAAATTTAGTGAGGGTCGGCCTCACCTAAGAGCGGCAAGGGCTTGACGACCTTTGCCAACCACTGGCGAGAGCCTACAAGCCCTCGCCGGTCGTGGGCAAGGCTCCCCTTGCCATATTTGGGGAGGGTCAGCCACGGGCGAGGCCCCTCTCTCCAAATCTGGCAAGAGTCGGCCTCGCATGGGGTCGGCAAGGGCTCGGCGATCATCGCCAGCCGCTGGTGAGAGTCGGCCTTGCTTGCGCTTGGGCAAGCAAGGCAAGGTCATTGAGCCCTCACCTGCCTAAGCGCAAATGAGGCCAACCCTCGCCAACAATTGATGAGGGCTGTCAAGCCCTTGTCAACCCCAGGTGAGGTTGACCCTTGTCAAATTTGGCAAAGGGGGCCTTGCCCGCAACTAGTGAGGGTGGTTGGCCGTGAGGGGTAGTTTCCACCCTCGCCTATGCCCAACAAGGGAGGGCGACCCTCATTGGATTTGGTGAGGGCAATCCTCGCTCAGCCTTCTGTGGGCGTTGTGAAGAACCAAAAAAAGAAAAAGAAAAAAAGGAAAATGTTAAATGACAAAAATATATTTAATTGCTCGAAAGTCAAGCCTTTATTTAAAATAGATATAGCCATCTCATGCCATTATTTAATAAAGTAATGGCACTTTGGGCCCTTATTTGAAAAAATATGGGCACTTCAAGCCCTTTTTTAGAATTTTCCCTAAAATAATCGATTAATTTAACAATGAAGGTGTTTATATTAATTCTTTAAAGAAGGGAAATTTATTTCTTATCTCTACTAAATCAAATTGCTACTATTTCTCACTTGTAATTAGTATCTCCAAAATATGTCTCGCTTCATATTTATTTTTCAATCATCAATAACTTATATAGAATCTTAGTCAAAACATTATCAAGATGCTAGTTTCGAACTATCATGTTCAAAGACCTATTTGTTGAGTATTCGTAATTTATAAGACTAGGAGCACCCTGTGCTTTGCCGTGGTATAAGTAAACTTTCACATAATTTTAGTTCATTTAAGAGCATACACTTTAGTTATATTGATTATCATGCCCAGCTATGCATGAATTTGATAAATGAAGCAAGCAATCTCATTGGTCAATCTTAATTCACTTAAATTGATGACACGGTACAATGAATGGCCTAAATGTGCTCTTGATGGATGGCCAAGATTCTTGGTTTACCTAATAAGAAAGGTTCACATTGGTTGATTTAATTTGGCATGGATCAAAGAAAATTTTGTTTTTTCACACTTGAGAAGTTATTTTGGTAATTTCATACACAAGTGGAATTGATTGACCACATTATTCTGGCTGGAATGGTAGGAAAGTGGTCGGAACCACCGAAATCCCATTCTTGCTAGTTTGACTAGTTGAATTGGTTTAGACAGGTTCAATCGGTTCTCTAGCCAAAATTTTATGCAATTTATTCCAATTTGCTCTATATTTTGGAATTACATGACTTAATCGCAAAAATTTATAAACCTTTATCAAACTAATCAGTCAAATTGAAAATATGCAACTCAAATTCAATCAATTTGTCTCTATTAAACTCATTATTAACATGTCATTTGAATTAATTTGTTCCAATTATATCATGAGCAATGCCAATTTCATGACAATTGATTTGTCTCACACAAACTGGGGTTCATTCAATTGATGCAATTATTCCAATTTTTGGTCCCAATTATTAAAATTGATTTCAATTAAACCTCATTGGTTTGAAAAGTATTCAATTAATTGGGCTTAAGACACTTCAATGCACACAAATTGATCTTCATACGATAACATGAATTAAACCCCAAAAACAAATTGAAATTTAATTGTCAAATTAAACCTCAATTGATCAAATTAATCCCTAGATTATAGTGGGTCCAGTTGAATCACACCAATTGGACCAAGTTGACTCGATTTTATAGACCTTTGATTAGTCAAATTAGTCAAATCAAATTGAATTCATGCGAATTTGTCAAAATTGATATTGGATTTGAGTTGCATCTAATAAAATAGACACATTTGTGGTTTAATTGCACAATTCATGAAGAATCAACTGGAACCCCTAATTAGGACCAAAATTGGGATTTTTACCTTCGGCTTGGAATCTCAAATGGCTTGAGAATTGAATGTAGAATGACCTCCTGATCAAATTGCATGAAGGAAAATTTTCTATTAATTTAATTTTTGGTCAATTTCAAATTGAAATTCACAAATTGGGGAAAAATTAGTTGTTGATCGATTTTTGTAAAATTGACAATGCCAAAGTCATATTAAGGTTAAAAGAAGTTGATTTAGATGTTTTGAATTTTTCAAAATTTTTCGAACAAGTATTGACCAAAAGTCACCATAAAATGTTTGACTTTTTGAAAATTGAAAATGCATAAGTAAAATCGACACTACTTTGGGGCTTTCCATAACAAAAAAAAAAAAAAGGGAGAACAAATGACTTAGGGTTCACTTTTCTATCAAAATTTGACCAAAAGTCAATTCAAAATTTAATATTTTGACATGTTTGGTATAAGTGAAAATGAATGGAAACGAAGTACTAATGGAGGACACAATATTAAATGACTCATTTTGATTGAGAAACATGTTCTGTCGTGATCAAAAATTTGAATTTCGAGATTTTTATTTTTACTTTTATATGACTTGTTAGTTAAAAATGAGATGTCAACAATTCTTTTGACGACATTATGCAGAATCTTGCAATTGATAATGAAAGCAGGGTATATATTTCCCATCATATTTGTCCCTAAACATTGTTGCAGCAGATTCTCGTTTGCTTCGCATGCTCTCTCAACTGTAACTTCTCCTCTTAGGGTGCCTTTGACAGAGTTTTGCAAAGTAACATTTAGTTTGAGTCGAACTTATGTATGTTTTACAAAGTACTTTAGGCCAAAAGCTGCCTTGGTAAGGACTAAATTTAGAGACAAATATTGAATAACTTTGGCTTCGTGCTTGGTGGTCAAATTAATGATGTTTTCAACTTCCTATCTTGCCCTCACTAACTTTTTATCATTCCAAATATACCCTAAATCACAAACATATGTATGAGAGTGAGCTAAGTTTTAGACTGGAACCTAGCATCTACCTCGTCAAAGTCAGCTCTTAGTTTTTGAAATCAGAAACTGAATCTGTTGACTCTAGAACCATCTTGGAATCGGACCAGCCAATTCTAGGGCAACTCAAGAACCGGTTGATTAGCTTTTTTTAATTATTATTTCATTTCATATATAATATGCATTATGTTAGACATGAATCCATTTCTCTAATCGAGGGTATTGTGTCAAATATATTCAATTTCAACAGACTTTTAAAGTTCGAATTGAACATTATGTTAAACATGGATGCATTTCTTTCTAATTGAGGATATCGTGTCAAATATACTCAGTTTCAACAGAATTTTAAAGTTTGAATTGAATCAAAAAACTCTTGAAACCTCGTTCAAGGTCGATACCTTGTCTTCGGACCGATCTAGTGGAGGAAAGGCAAAGGGGAACTAGCAAGTTCTTAATTAGTTAAGCTCTGATTTTCAGAACTTACCTCCAATATCAAAGTAAGAACATAAAGTTCTTTTATTGACTAAAAAAGTGAGAGCACCAATTCGAAAGCAATACAATACTAAAACTGTGTTTTTATGAGTGAAAAAGTATTTTGCAAATAATCTTTTTTATATTTACACGCGTTTGGTTTATTGAAAATGATTGGTCAATAAAAAACTAATTTATGGTAAAAAAAAATGCATACTTAAAGTTAGGAAGACGTTTTGATGAAAAAAGAGTTCAGAAAATGAATTCCATAATCTTAAAATAGTAAGTTATTTTCTTGAAAATAATTTTTATTTATCATGAAACTTTTTAGAAACAAATACTTCCAAAACACGTGAAATTCTGAAATTTCACACTCTAAGTGCCTTTCTCTTGAAACTTATCCCGAGGCAATAATTTGGAGTTTTGCCTAGAGCATCAATCATTAGGAGCGGTAACCTAGACAAGAGCGAAAGGCAGAATGATTTGCTCAGTACCTAGCCTGGCTCTGATAGCGACACTCCATAAACAAAAACTGAACTTCCAATCCTACGTCTCCTCCCACCATGAGCTTAACATAAATTTAGATTTACAATCAATTTAGGATGGGTTTCACCATCGTTGCGGTTCTCAATTCCACGTGGAACAAGTCTTATTTGGATAAGTACGATGGATTTTGGATATAGAACGAAAAGCTATCCAATCAAAGATTGGTTACCACTTTTGAGGCGAATAATTTAATATTCGATCTAAGGATACCGATCTCCCCCTATAAAAAAAGGGAGGTAAGTCAATTGTGAGATCTACTTTATATGGACTTAGATACATACCTCGACTTAGGACCGGTTTGAACATCAGTTCGGTTCTCGATTCTTTGTAGAATCAGCCCTGCTTGAGTAGAATCGACCGGTTGAGGGTATAGAAAGGAAACCGAAGCGATCGAGGCCGATTCATAATTTTTTGGGTCCCGAAACGGTTGTTGTGCGAACTAGTCAGCTAAAACCGGTCAAAGCCGGTTCCAGGTTGAACCGGTCCGGTTGCTCACCCCTAAGGTCGTCCCAACTTGGCTACGAGTTCCCCTTATGTGATGATCTTGTTTTACCATTTCAGAACTATTTGCTTCAGCAACGAGTGTGTTTCGTCGCACGCCAGAGAGAGAGTCAGCTGCGCAGGCCAAATATTCACCGGAGCCCGAGCCCGGCGGCTCCCTCGCCGACTCCTCCGCCGACTCCTCCGCCGAACGTCGTCTCAGCCGCGGCCGGCGGCGCCTCTCGATTGCCCCGAAAGTCCCCCGTTCCTCCGATTCCGGCACCGGCGAGACGGGCTCGGTGCGGAAGGCTCGTGCGCTCTCCTCTTGATTTCCCCCGGCTGAACGGATCGCCGCGATCTCCCCTTCTCTCCTGTCCGATCGCAATCCGAGTGCTTCTTCGCCCCGTCGCGCCTCTCGGCCGTCGAGTCTCGTCCGTGGGTAGTTCGTTTTTGGGTTTTCCTCGTCCTCGTCCTCGTCCTCGTCCTCCTGCTGAGAAATGGTTGTGCAGTCGTTGAGCCCTGATATGTCGCTCGGCGATATGGCGAAGGGAACGACCGTCCCGATGTCGACGGAGAGGTCGCTGATCGTGGCCGTCGACGGCACCGCGGCCATGGGTCCTTACTGGAAAACCATCGTTTCCGATTACCTCGAGAAGATCGTCAGGTCCATTCGGCGCTCTCTTTTTGTACTGACAATGATAATTTCTCCATCCTACTTGAAATATGATGAATCGAGCCCACGTTACTTGAAACAAATGCGTTGTTTGCTTCGTAGCAGAGAGAAATGTTGTGTTGATTGCCGTATTGTGGGTGCTTGATTTGACAAGATGGGTTTTTTCGCAGGGCTTTTGTGGGAAACGAGGTTCCTGCACAGGTACGCGTTTATTTTAAAACAATGGTGCTGTATGTAACGATGAATTGGGACTGTGGCTTCTGCTGAAGTCCTGTTTTGCTTGCCAATCACAGCCGCATAACTTTTCAGAACTTCTAAAGTGTTTTCTCGGCTTTGTTTCCCTGCAGAAATCTAATTGTGATCTCTCTCTGGTCATGTTCAATTCTCATGGAAATTTGTCTGGTATGTTCTTTTGCATACTACGTTGAACAAATAGCATTGCATTACCCTGAAAAGATATGCTGGGTGGACCTGCTGTAACTATTCAGTTTAATGTCAAAACTAGATGTGTAAAATTGAAAAAAAGAAAAAAGGAGTTAAAGCAATAATTTCAATGGCTTGTTTTATCATTGCGTTGCATTCTTGTGACAACCATTGGGTTGTCAACAAGACATCTGTTAATCTTTAGAGAGTGTAGAATATAGTCATGAATTCAAGTTAAAATGTATTTTTGGAGTTATTATAATGCTAGAAAAGTTATTGTAGTAACTTCAGTGATTGCTATTGTGATTTATGAAGGTTGTTTTTTTCTTCTGTATAGTTAAATAAAAGAGGTTTTCTGTCTGTGATCCTTTTCCAGCTTGCATGGTTCAACGAAGTGCCTGGACAAAAGATGTCAGCCGTTTCCTAGATTGGCTTTCAGCAGTGTCTTTTAGTGGTGGTGGTTTTAATGATGCAGCTATTGCAGAAGGTCTTTCTGAAGCTTTAATGGTATATTGCACTCCTTGTGTACACCTAATTTGAATGATTTAGTACACTACCTCATTGGATATGTGAGCCCAAGCTGACTGTGTAGCTGATGGATTATCAGTTTGGTTTAAGCATGGGCATCTGAATATTATCCTGATGTAGAGTGTTTGGTGAGCTTGTGAGTGGTCTAGTTTTGCACTGACTGGAATGCAACAACTTTTTAGGCCTCATTGTAGTGGCCATTGATTCTTTATAAAGCCTAAGGCAATTTATTTCATGATCCATATTTGTCTGCTAATTGTCACTACTTGTGCAAGTTAAATACAGTTTTTTCTCAGTAAGATATGTCCATGGAGTTGGTTCTTTATCTCCTGTTTATCACCTATACCTTCAGTGGTTGGTGCTCTTCTTCTTATTCTCCCCACATTGTGTTTTGGAGAACAAAAAAAAAGGTTTTTGAGCATTATGGCAGCAATATAGTTTGGATTGAATGCCTTATCTCGACTTTATTCCTGTAGATGTACATATGATCAAAGCTATTATGTTTTTTACCTTTTACTCATTCTGCCCTATGTGCTCTCATCATCATCGTTGTCGTCGTCGTCTTCTTCTTGTTCTTATCTCTCTCTATCCCTTCTTAGGGTGGCCTCGCACATGGTGGCAGAACCTTTGTTTTATTGTTGTTCATGTGACCCTGAAATGAATTGGTTCATCTGTAATTACCGTGCTTCAAATGTTTTAGTTGTGTATGTGGTAACTGTGGTTTACTACAAATGACAATTCATATAATCTGCTATACTTGGAGCAATGAGTAAATTAAGTTTAGTTCTGGAGGATTCATGTTAAATCTTGTCTTCTTCTTCTTCTTCTTCTTCTTCAGATGTTCCCCCTTCCTCCGAATGGAAACCTACCTCCGCAAAGTCTAGATGGCAAAAGGCACTGTGTTCTTGTTGCTGCAACCAATCCTTATCCCTTGTCAACTCCAGTTTATCGACCAACTTTTCAACTGGAAGATGAGCATGTTGAAAGTTACAGTGGAGGACCTTTATGTGATGCTGAGGGTGTTGCGAAATTTTTCCCTCAGGTACTTTTCTATTTTCAGTGGTCAATGCTTGGGTTTGTGTTGTTTCCTGAGCAATATACAATCTCATATGACTGGCCTTTTACTGTGATGCAGTGCTGTGTTTCTCTCTCAGTCATTTGTCCAAAGCAGCTGCCAAAACTTCGGGCGATCTACAATGCTGTAAGGAAGTTGCTTTGCTTCTATTATTTGATTTGCTATAGTTGTTTGTTCTGAGCTCTTCTTGTTCAGCCAGTGCTTTCTCCAGTTTTAGGAAGGACATATTTTACTGTTAAAATGGGAATTCAGACGAGGACCCTAGAGTGTAGTCTATAGACTTCAAGTTAGGCCACCTTTAACCACAAAATGAACAGTGACCAAGTTAGATATGCATATACATACAACAATGAAAATTGTGATGTCTCGTAGGTTACAAAATGTGTGTTCACTACAATGCATATGCATTCTCTATGGAAGTTGAGAAAATTTACCGACTTTATAAGGTTGTACCACCCATTTGAATTTGTTCATGGTGTTCACGAGTTACTAAAAATTGTAGGGAAAACGCAATCCAGGTGCGCGAGATCCACCAGTTGATAATGGGAAGAATCCCCATTTCCTTGTATTAATTGCGGAGAATTTCCTTGAGGCACGGGCAGCTTTGAGTCGCCCTGGAACAGCTAGTTTGCCTTCAAGTCAGAGTCCTGTCAAGATGGACACAGCTCCACCTCCAGTTAATTCAGTCACGGCACAACCTCCTACATCTGTTCAACCAGGTGTTTTATGGACTACCACTACTTAATTATTTTTTCCCCTTTGTTTTTGATAATATTATGCACCTTAGTTGCCATCCCAGTATCCTTTTATGAACTGTTTATCTTTCTTTGGACAATATTTAAGTAGATTTGTAGCAGAATGCAAGTTATGGTAATATAATTCATGCAGTCTATTCAGTAGATTGTTAAATCGTGAATAAATATACTATCTTGCATCTAGGAGGCCCTATTGCTGGGTTAGCCATAGATTAAGCTGTTTTGCACGTTTTCTTTCTGTAGCTTGTTATCACCATCTGTCCCAATTGAGGTGTCATCAAGCTACTTGTAGAGCTTGCATGTTTTGGGATAAACTCCTGGATCATGGCAACTGTAGTAGATAAACTGTTGGTCTATAAGGAAGCTTGAATCTCTTGAAAATATGCCTATGTTTCTGGAGGTTGGAAGTTGCTATACATATATCCCTCCCTTCCTACCTCAGATTATAGGATTGTTCAGTCATATTAGTCAGTAATTGGACTGTAATTCTGGGGATACTTGTACCTGCACAAAATTTGTGATGAGGCCGCTGTCAGTGAGTGAGTCTGAAACTCTCTTGATTTTCAGTTGATGAAAGGAGCTCAATGTCACCAGGGGCAATGTCTGTAGTATATCTTCATGTTAGGAATTCAGTCTATCCTCTGCATGAGCTTGTGTTTGAGTTATAAGTGCAGGACAGTTAGGCCACAATGGTAATTTGATTCTTGCTTATGATTTGTTTGCAGTAAATGGATCCTTACTGAACAGGCAAGCAGTTTCTGCAGGAAATGGCCCTCCTGCCATTGTCAAAGTTGTGAGTCTTCCATCTCTTTCCATTTAAATGGGCTAATGCCTCTACAAAATGAAGATTTCGTTTTGTCTTTTGCTGTGTGGACTTAGATATTTCTTTTCCAGGAACCAACTACAGTGAGTTCTATGGTGGCTGGCCCCACATTTTCTCACATTCCATCTGTTCCGCGTCCTGCTACTCAAGGAGTCTCTGCCTTGCAGACTTCCTCACCTTCTTCTGTATCTCAAGACATGGTAACTAACAACGAAAGTGTACAGGATTTGAAGCCAGTGGTGAGTAGTGGCATTTCACAACCATTGCGACCTTCTGGAGTTCCTGCAAATTCAAACATACTAAACAACCTCTCTCAAGTACGACAAGTGGTCAATTCGGCAGCATTGAGTGGAGGGACTTCAATAGGGCTTCAATCTATGGGTCAAAATCCAATGGCCATGCATATGTCAAATATGATTTCTAGTGGGATGCAGTCTACTGTGCCTGCAGCTCAAACAGGTTATTCTTCAGCCCAATCGGGCATCACCTCTGTGACAGGTCCTGGCACTCTCTCGGGGACCATACCAACTGCACAAAACCCAGGCCTTGGTTCATTTGCTGCAGCAACTAGCAACATTACTGGAAATTCAAACATTGGAATATCCCAACCAACTGGCAATCTTCAAGTTGGTCCTGGTATGGGTCAAACTGCTCCAGGCATGAGCCAAGGAAGCTTATCAGGATCACAAATGGTGCAGAATGGAGTTGGCATGAATCCTAATATGATGAGTGCTCTGGGTCCAGCAGCCCCCTCTTCCGCAACTGGCACAATGATACCTACTCCAGGAATGCCTTCACAAGGACAATCTGGCATGCCATCAATTAATGGCAACAATAATCCAGGAGCAAATATGCCATTGTCACAGCAATCGTCAAGTGCTTTGCAGAGTGCACAGTCCAAATATGTGAAAGTTTGGGAGGTATGAACTCAAGCGTATGTTCTTTCTAGGAAAATATATATGGACAACGGGATTACAAACCTTTTGGATTTTGCATTCTTCATTAATTGTTGCTGGAATATCTCAGGTGGTTGATTAATTTTGTTTGGTTCACAATAAGTTTATGGATTTCATGTGGTTAATTTTCATCGCATGTTGCTGAGATTTTTCTTTATCATCATTTCATTTCTTTATCAGTATTTTTTTTTTAATCTTTGTCAGTACATTTAATATTTGTGATGGCTATCCCTGATACGGAGTATGTCATGTTATTGATTTCACTAAGATCATTTATCTGCAATTTTATGTCATTTCTTCTTTGTGATTCTTTTGTCTTCTATCTGCTTACAACATGATAAGGCATTGGGTCATGGTTTTGCACTGGTCCTCTTTCTTGACTTTTCTATTTTGGTTCCCAGTTCCACTTTAGTGTTCTGCTGTTCGATGTGGTTAGAGCTTTGTACCATGGTTCACATGTAAATGTCCAACACGTGGTTGGAGCTTCCATGGTTCACTGTTCCTCTCCAGATATATCCAAAGCCTTTTTCCCAAAAATAGTCCTCTAGAAAAGAAAACGACTGATTCAGTTAGGATCCTAACCTTTCCTTTTGTTTACCATGATTCTGAACTGCAAATCAACAATGGCTCTTCTTTGGTAGTTTCAAATGATGATCTTTTTTCACATAGCATGCACTTTAACATAGAGTGGGAAGAATCATTCAAAGTCTGCCTCTGCATTTGTTGTCTAAATATATAGGTATGATGATTTGCTCCTCTTATCTGGGGGAATCATCTGTTAATGGTTTCTTTTAAGATTGAGTGAATTGAAGTTCCATGGGGTCTCCTTTCATAAGTGCGATAGATTTTACTCTCTCCAGAGGATGAGCTTTGAGCTTAATACTTGCTGCTGACTAGCTCTAAAAAGGTGGCCAACTCTGACCAAGCAAATCTTTGGCTTCTTTAGCCTAGATTAGTGTACTTGCAAAGGCTCTTAACCAATTTATTTTCCGAGTCTTGTCTCCTAAAATTGTTGGGTTGCTGGCATTTGGGTGCATGGAAAGGTCTAACTAAGTGGAGTAAGATTTACTGAACTTTCCGCGCATTCTCTCTTACAAATATCGCAATTATCAAAAGAAAACTCAGTAGCCTGATTGATAGTGTGCCAAAAATATGAACTTTGCAATGAAACTAATACTCTGTCATAAGTGCATATGAATAGAGGACGTCGTCATCCATTGTTGCTGTTTTTTTTTTTTTTTAAATTATTTACATGGTTGTTCCATAGTAATTTATCTAGGCCTGCAAATTGTTGACTATTATAAAGTCATAGATCACTGACTGAGATTTACTTCCTTGAAAATATGCGAGCAGGGAAATTTATCTGGGCAAAGACAAGGACAGCCTGTCTTAATCACCAGATTGGAGGTATGTATTCAATCTCTGATGAGTTTGTGTAAAATGAGCACCCATGTTATGGTTTTTCCTGCCTGTTACTCATTACTAAGTTTATTTATTTATTTATTTTTTCCAATCCTTAATGCTGTACTTGTGTTGTGGCAGGGGTATAGGAGTGCATCAGCTTCTGAGACGTAAGTCTCAAACTATTTTGCCTTTAGAATGGAAATATGGACAGTATTCGTTTTGATATGGCATTTTGTCTCTGAACAACTAAACAATATTGCTCCATTTGGTGATTTCAGCATTTCTGTTCCTTTTTCCACAAACATATCTGCTATAATTAAGCTCCATTGCATCTGTGAGTTTACTTGTGACAATAACAGAGAATGGATTATTTTTTTATTGTATTAATTAAAGCACTGTCTTCCGGCAAAACACAGATGTCTAATTTTAGCTTTCTTAGTTGGTCCAAATCAATTACATAAAGGGTCTTATTGAGAATTAGACATGGATGGCATTCTTCCGAGGTCATTAAGATAAACCCCTGGAAAGGATACCTTTTGCTCTTTCTTTGGTAAAAAAAGTGGACGTTTTTTTTCTTTCAATTTTTGAAGGGGAGAAGTATCTTAAATTATGCATAGAACTTATCTAAAGGTTGATTGTGTGGTAGTTAAAGATTGAAGAAAATGACTTGAAAACTGGAGTTCCCTGAAGCTCCCTTGTCTGCCTTTAGCTGATGTTATGAACTCCGCTGAGATGGAGGCTGAATACTTAAAAGGAATCTTTCAACATATTAATTTCATGATAAATCAAGACAAGATTACAGAGTGAAGGTTAGAAAAGAAGATAGGTTACTGGATGTTAGAAAAGTAGATTAAATTATATACCTCCTGAAGCCTTACTCCTGCCATTCTGTGCCCTGTGCATTGCTAGTAAATGACCACTTCAAATCCAACACTGATAAGAATGGTTACCACCTCTGGAAATGCTCATTAGTCAGAGTAGCATAAGCCAGGGAGAGATAGAGGGAGAGATAGAAGGACAATTCATGTTCCTTGTGCAATATAATTTTTGTAGATTATGTACATTTCTTATGCCCCCAGGAGTTCTCCCCTGCAAAAGTGTGGAATTGTTATGCCTTTTTCTTTTCTTTTCTTTTTATGTGTTGACATGGGCATTAGGGGCAGTTATGGAGGATGACATGCGTATTTGGGGCAGTGCAACTATGGCTAAAGATTGTGAATGCACTAGCTATAGGGGCTTGTTGTTTGGTGAAGATTACTAAGGCTATGTTTGTGGAAGTCAGGAAAGTGGGGAGGATAAATTTGAGTGGAAAGTTTTATAAATTTAAAATCTTGTGAGTAGGACAATGAGGGATGATTTATAGTTATGGGTGTTTTTCTCCGTATTTTCCATTCCCTTTGGTCTCCCAAATATAGCATAATTTTTGTGGAAACCTCTTTTTGCATTGTCATTATCTATCTGATGCCCTTCATTAAGTTTTCCAGCCTCATTACCTTCTTGTTTAATCATTCATGTCCGAATTACTGATTGGAGCAATGCCAATAAAAGATTTTCTGTTCATTGTTTCTCCAGATGACTGTTTATTTGACAGTACTTATAAATTTCTCTTATATATTGTTGTATCAGTTATTGAAATGCTGATTTATTGTCACTTTCAGAAAGCTTGTATTGTTTCTTGAAAAAGCTAGAGTTGTGAAATTACTCTTGTTTTCCATCTGCCTTTCCAGTCTTTAGTCATTTAGATGGAATCTGGATATGGATCCATTCTGGTCAGCTGCATTTTGTCTCAAGATTAATCTTTCACTGCATGAGCATTCTTTTGCTTCTTTCAGGCTTGCAGCAAACTGGCCTCCAGTCATGCAGATAGTTCGTCTAATATCTCAGGACCACATGAATAACAAGTAATTCCACTTATGGAAACCCACCCTTGTCCTCTGGAATTTTCATTGCTATCATTTATACTCGATTGAGCAGGTTACTGCTACACTTTGCTGAATTAGAACTTTATGCAGGCAATACGTTGGGAAAGCGGATTTCCTGGTTTTTCGGGCAATGAATCAACATGGTTTTCTTGGGCAGCTCCAAGAGAAAAAACTTGTAAGTCAACCAATTCCTACGTCCTTTCTATTTTTATCTATCCACTTTGTTACTATTAGAGTGCAAGTGTTATTATTTCTATCATGTCAACACATTGGTCTTGGATGGAAAGCATAGCCAGAAGTATATTGATGTTGACCATGGGGAGCTGCAGCTTGGCAGACTATCGGGGCTAGTGAAGGAAAAAGAGTGGCTGGACATCTGGAGACTGTAGACATGTGAGATGTTGATGGTGGGTGAGTGAGTTGTGGCGATTTGAGGCTACAGTGATGACTGCATGCTAGGGGCATTGTGTTGGTGATGAATCTGTGCTGGTCATGTTTATTATTGGCACGACTGTTAGATAGAGAGAGCTTGTCGAGGATGATGGCAAGTGGGAGTGGCCATGAGTAATGTTGACTGCGAGTGGTGGTGGCTGGCACTGAGGTGTTGGTGAGGAGGTGCCAGGCCTTGCTCAGATTGAGTGATAAACTGTGAGAGGAGAGATGGGAGTGAGTTGACTACGTCCAGGCTATTTTCATATGGAAAATAGTATTATGAGGCTGTAAGGGACGAACCAATAAACGGTCAGCGGCCCGGACTGTAGCTAATTTGAGTCTGTAATGAAATAATAATCTAGGAGACTTCATTCTGTTCTTTTGATGTAATAGTTTTGAGAGATCTTAGTTGCATAAAGTGGATAGATACAAATACGAATGGGTCTAATTACATGGACATGGATAGTGTCAAAGCCCTCACTGTTTGCAAATATGTTTGGTCTTATGGTGCGCTTCTGTGTAGTTAGGTTATTTTGGGCCATTGCTTTAGGTATTTAAATGCAAAGCTACATCTTAAAGGGGCGGTTCTTCTAAGGAATGAGCAAAAATGGGTCAGGCTTCCTAGGTCCGAGACACGTGCGTGTATGCCCAAAAGATATTGCCTAACTACTGCTTAATTGTGTAATGCGGCATTACTAACAGGCTCTCCAATGTCAATCTGATCCAATCTTCTGACATTGAGCTTGTGGCTTTCTCTGTGTAGTGTGCAGTCATTCAATTACCATCTCAGACACTGCTGCTTTCTGTCTCAGACAAGGCATGCCGCTTGATTGGAATGCTTTTCCCTGGGGTGAGTCATGTCTGAACTTGAATTAATCTTCTGTCGACAGGTTCAAATCAATAGGACTGGACTACTTTTTTGTGCTTCACTCGTTTTATAGTCTCCGAAATGCAAGGACAATTAAGGAATGACTTTTAAATGAAATTCATCTGTGTAAATTTTATAGGAAAAAAGGTAATAGTTCATTATATAGTTTACTTTCTTTTTGCCATCCTATATTATTGTATTTCTGTACTTGTTCTCTATATTGTTAATAAAAGACAAAATTATAGGTAATACTCTTTTTCTAATGCCAAATGTTCATTCCCAAGAGTCATGTCAAAATACTATAACAAGAAAACATTACGAAAAGTAAGAATATGCTTATCATTGGACTTTCACTTATTGATAAGAGTATTATTTGCAACAAGAGAGAATGAAAGTTACATATCATTACAAAACAACAATTCACTTCCAGTTGTTGTAGAATGCCATTTGATTTTACTTTGTAGAGAGCGAAAGCAAAGAGTTAAAGAAAACAGTTGGCTTAGAACAGTGCTATCAATAGTCACGTTTGAAGAATAATATACATGCATGTAGATGAATACTTATAGAATCATACTATTGACTTCTAGGCTGGAGAACAGTGCTATTAGAGTGTGAGTGTGTGTATGTGTAATGCATGTAGATGAATACTTATAGAATCATTTACGATAGATATAATAATTTCTTGTGCAATGAAAATATACCTTGACTAAAAAGCAATATACATACCTCTTAGAACTAAATGATTTCATCTTCAAACACTCCCATAAACAGATCCTGCATAATCTATATCATTGTGCCTGCACCAAGTCTTTGATAGCATAGTCAATATGAAGGCTCTCATAATTAACTAATGATAATCTATGCTATACTAATAGATCAAAGAAACTGGAATACCTACTTTTAAGAAAGCATTCTCCTTTTGTTTCTTACAAAAAGATCCGTATGTCTGGTATGATATATTGGATTTGTGGCTGAATATACAAGGGAGAAAAAAAAACAAAACAATACTACCTACCCATTTTTAAGGAATGTTTCAAAAATTCAAGAAGGGGATCCTTCTTTTAAGCAACTACTGCTCCTTTTATCCCCTAAAATATTCTGAAGTGTCAAATCATAGATTCCGGATTTGTTCAGGATATGGTTGTATTCAAACCGCAAATTCCAAGCCAGCAACAACAACAGATGCAGCAACAACAGATGCAGCAACAACAGCAACAGATGCAGCAGCAACAGCTTCCCCAGATGCAGCAGCAGCAGATGCCTCAACAGCTGCAGGCCCAGCACCAACAGATGCAGATGATGCCCCAACAACAGCAGCAGATGCAGCAGCTCCAGCCGCAGATGCCACAACTGCAGCAGCAGCAGCAGCCACCACAGCAACACCTCCAACAGCTGCAGCCGCAACACCCACAGCAGCAACAACTTCAGCAGCTGCAACAACATGCGCCTCAGCAGTTGATGGGGACTGGAATGGGGCAAGGCTACGTCCAAGGTCCAGGGCGTTCACAGTTGATGCCACAGGGACCTGTTTCATCGCAGGGGCTGCCCAACATTTCTGGCGGGGGATTCATGAACTAATCTGAGATTCTGAAGTTCCCCTCTTAAACCACATTATGCTTTTCAAGTCATCTCCTGCTTGAGACGTGTTCTACAATGTTTATTTTGGCTGGATATTAGAATTGGGGACTTGCCTTGGAATTTCTACCCAGGTCACCTGTTATGATCAGCTAGATAGATACCATCTTGTGTGGTGATAGCATTATGCAGTATCTTGTACAGATTTTAGTTACCAAAATGATCATTGTCATTGTTCTGCTGTTCCTTTTATTTATGTTTCCAAATGAACTTACATAGATTCTCTATTCATGCTCGACTGTTTTGACCACATTTGGTGGGCTTGAGATCCCCTCTGCATGCGCAAGAGTTATCTTTTTAACTGTGACTTTCCAAGGTCTACAAATAGTGCTCTCAATTCAATTACCCCTATGTGGCAAGTGGTGCCTCTCAATTTGACTACCCCTATGAGTTGAGAAAGAGTTGGGAAAATATGGCCCGAGAGGCAAATTTATCACATGAGTTTACCGCTTTTCATAATGCAATTTTGCCCCGTACATTGGAAGACACATAACGAGCGGCACTGGCTTGTCCACTTCATTCCATCCGACCATTTTACCACCGCCTCATCCTATTCCCGTCGGTTTTTAGTTATCCTATGGCTTGTGTTGCCTTTCGATTTAGTTTAGATTTTCCTTGTAGAAATGTCTTGAAATGATGTTTTGCATTGTGTCGTTATGCAGACCTGAATTTCCTAGTGGAATGAAAATTATGTTAATTTTCCTTACATGCCAGTCCTAGATAAGACGATCAAATTATTCGTCAGATCATCCTCAAACGAAGTTTGTTGTGTTTTTTTTTTGGTCATAATCCGTGAACGAATATAGACGGCTTCATTTGGAAATTGCTCGGATCACTCTAGCTCACTGCCCATTTTCTTCTAGATTCACTATCATCAACACACCAATTTCAATCTCCTTTCATCATTGGGCTTCTTATGAATTAGGTTCCACCGAAACTGGCAGAACTTTTACATGATTGGCATGCTCACTTAAAATAATATAACCAAATCCTTCACGAGTAAATCATCCAATATTGAACGTAAGGATCAATTCTTACACCGACAATCAAGCTAATTAAAATTCAAAAGTTCAAAAAACAATAATTTGAACGTGAGAAGGCGAGTTTTGTATGTGCAAAGAAAGTTTCCAGCAGAACAACAGCCCTGTTCCTCATGCTTATTTACAAATTTTTACACAAGAAGAAGAGCTGTCATCGCCGAATCAAACACCGACGACACCCGACCCGACCCGACCCGGCGACTTCAGTTGAACCAGAGGCAATGATGTCGGTTGCACAAGACACTTTGCATCACCAAAGATGAACTAATCTGGAGCAACAATGGCTTCCCTCGAGGACATCACCAGGCTGCTCCCCAGATTCATCATCGCACGCGAAAATCCTTTCTGCTAAAATTCCTGACGTGGGTCGCCTAGGCCTTTTCGCTGCAACCCATGGACTAGCCTCGACACTCGAGCAGTTTCGCACCCCAAGAAAGGACCCGTCCATCCAAGCGTTCGAAGAACACCCCATCGATCTCAGGATCCGGAAAGGGAAAGCAGCTCCGACATTCTGCCCAAAACGTGAATCCCCAATCCACTGCCACAGGCACAGGCGCCGTCGTCTCTCTTTGCATCCTTCTTCTGTGCGGTGCGGAAGGAGGGAGGAGATCCGGGATTCTCCGTTTTGAGCAAAATGACGAGGCTTGAGATCGACGGGGAGTTCTGGAGCGCTCGGATGGACGGGTCGTTTGTTGAGGGCAAAGCCTCTCGGGCGTTGAGGTTAGGCCATGAATATGCAGTGAGGAGCTTCGTCGTGCTGACGAGACTACATATAGAGGCGGTCGCTTCTAGGGCTTTTTGGGCAGGGAAGGAAGCCCAAGCTTCTTTTTTCCCCAAAGCTTGTGATGTCTAAGTCCTAATCTTTACATTTTTAAATCTGATTTCCTATATCGCCAATAAATATATAATATCAATCCCATTTTAAATTTACAAAAAATGAATAATATGAAAAATATTATTTTAAGAATGATCTTGAAATAATTAATCAATTTTTTTTTCATTATCGATGATACTTTATATCTTAATATTTTTGCGAACAATGAAAATATTTTTTGTTTGTTCAATTTTATAAGTGACGCAAACAATCATTTTTAGGAAAATAGTTTTTTAAATCATTCATTTTTTCAAAAACAAAGGGAAAATTTCAAAAAAGGCCTCCAAGTGCCCTCAAGTTTTCAAATAAAGGCTCGGAATTGATTTTGTTTCAAATAAAGGTCTAAAGTGAATCTTGTTTCAAATAAGGACCTAAAGTAGTTATATTTGTTTTAAATAAGGGTTTCATTTTTCGACAATCAAGAGCATTTTTGTCATTTACTATTTTTTTTTTCTGGTCATCTTCTTCTCCATCACCGATGGTCGGCTGGTCATCGGTGAAGCACACACAGGGTTGGGCTAGGAGAGGGTCGCCCTCACCGATGGTTGGCAAGGGATGGCCTTGCATGGGTGAGGCAACCCTTGCCCTAGGGGAGGCTGTCCCTCGCGGCTATCCATGAGGTCGGCCTCGCTCGCAGCTGACAAGGGTTGATCTCGCTAGATCTAGTGAGGTTACCCTCGTCTGCGGCCAACAAGGGCCAACCTCACCTACGATCGACGAGGCCGACCTTGAGGGCGGCCTCCCTCAAGGTGAGAGACGGCCTCATCTAAGGCCACCGAGGGTGGCCGACCCTCGCCAGATTTAGTGAGGTTAGCCCTTGCCGACCACGGGCGAGGCCGACCTTGCGGATGGTCGCGAGGTGGCCTCCTTAGGGCGAGAGTGGCCCTTGCCCAGCCCTCTATGGGTGTTGTTGGTGGCTGGCCGGCCATTGACGATGAAGAAGAAGATGAAACAGAAGAAAAAAAGGAAAGAAAAAAGAAAAGAAAAGTGGCAAATGACAAAAAATGCCATTGATCGGTCAGAAAATTTAGTCAGCCGATGACTAGCAAGGTTAGGCCCTTATTTGAAACAATTATGGCGATTTCAGGCTCTTATTTGAAACAAAATCAACTTTGAGCCATTATTTGAGAAACTAAGGGTACTTGGGGCCCTTTTTTGGAACAATATGAAAACTATTATTTTAAGAATGATTGCTTGAAATAATTAATCAAAAGAAAATTTTCATTATCGACGATACTTTATATCTTAATATTTTTGTGGACAATGAAAATATTTTCTGTTTGTCAATTTTCTAAGTGATGCAAACGATCATTTTTAGGAAAATATTTTTTTAAATCATTCATTTTTTCAAAAACAAATGAAGTCTAAGAAGAATTGCTTGTATTATTTTAATTAATTGACCTCTGTTTGTTTAGTGAAAACGAATAATTTGAAAAATATTTTCCTAAAAATGATTGATTATATCGCTTGAAATAATTAATCAATAAATTATATTTGCATTATCATCAATATTTATGTCTATTATTTCTATGAATGATGAGAATATTTTTCTTTTATTAATTTATGTAAGCAATATAGATGACTTTTAAAAAAAATTAATTTTCTAGTTATGCATTTTCGCAAAACAGACTGACCTTGGTAAATTTTCCTCACTCATACAAAAGTCTTAATTAAGAAATCAATTTCTTAGATTTTATCCTATAACAAGAACCCTAAGTAATATTCAAAGTCTATTCCATTATTTTATCCCATACAAAAGTTTAGATTTTATCCTAAGAACTCTAAACGGCCTCTTTAACCAGAACATACAGAAAAGTTTCACAAAAATCTAAGAATATATTTAAAACAACCTATGTCATATGACCCCTCATTCTACTGATGGACAAAATTATATTTTATAATAATTAAAATGATTGACAAGTACTTGATGAATCCTTACTTACAATAAATTTGAATTCAATTTTTTTTCAAGTATTCTATAAATATGTTATCCTTACTTGCAACAAGTAAAATTATATTAAAATAAGCAGATCAAAATCCCTACACACTCTTTTATTCTATTTCTAACTTATCTTCTTCACTCTTTCTCTTTTCAACCCATGAAAATTTCCATATCTGTTTTTGAGATGTATTGAATGAGAAGGTATCACAAAATCGATAAAAATCATGCTCTAAAATGGTCAATATGATTTTCGAGTAGTGCTACAAATATATTACTTTATAAAATTATAAAACTCTCACATTTTGTAATTTTTAAAATCTCTTTCTTGATTAAAATCGATCATTTTAAGTATAACATCACTTAATGAGTTAAGTAAAGAAATGTTTACTTAGTTGATCATGTCATAAAATATTCAATAGAAATTGAAATTTTACCGATTATATTGTCAAAACCTTCGAATCATACCTGCTTTTCAAGATTAGGGTAATAACTAATAAAATTTATCGTTCAATTTTCACTTATAATAAAAAAAAAATTATTTTCGTTTTGGGTACTTAAAGATCTAAGCACTTAACATTCAATATTTAAATGTTTAACACTTATTTTTCAGTATGATCAGACAAATCCCAAGGCAATGACGAGCAGAATAAAGATTTCATTCTGGTCTCTCTTTCTCACCAAACATATTGTTAGATTCGCAATTGACCCGTTTCGTTCCTAAAGAAGAGCTTCCATAAGTGGTTATTTGATAAAAACATTTGATGAAAATTAAAATTCCACCAATCATATTGTCAAACCCTTCCAATAATACTCACTATTTAAGCTTTGGAAATAACTAGTAAAGTCTATCCTTTTATGGAAGATATGGTAAATTTTTCTGACTATAGTTTATTATTATTATAATTTAATTTTCCTTTAAGATTGATTAAATTCTATGGAACGTTTTAAGGAGTTGTACTCCAAAAAGGTCGATCCAAACCTTGTGAGGTCCATAATTGGTGCTTGAAGTGCCTTATTACGAAATTTAATAACTTTAGAGAGATTGGGGGCGCCGTAAGATCGGGAGAGCTTCAACACCAACAAAACAACCACAAACAAAGAGAGCTACAAGTGAGCGAGATTTTCTATTCAAGAAAGATAAAATTTACAAGGGAGAAAATTTAGATTAAACTTACCATGCTTGAAATTAGAAAACGATGTCATTTATAAGCAAATCTTACCTCAAAAGGGAAATGGTGCCGTAAAATAAGGGAAGTGGCGTGAAATTGATCCGAAGCGGGCTCTAAATGCCCAACCCCCGTGGTTTGGGCCAAGCAAACGCCGAAATGCACAGGCCCGACGATCGCCTTGAGCTATGCTCACGCAGCCTAATGCTTGCTAGGCCCACCACGAAATGGGCACGTGTGGCCCAGTCCATGATTGGGCTCTAGCGGTTCATGCACCGGCCCGCACTAATCCATCACTAGGCCGGCGCTCTAACAAGCCCACCCTGCGCTACATGATGGCGGGCTCACGTCATTATATTTTTGAGCTAATATCATGAAAAAAACTCAAACCAGTACCTTTGTGGAAAATTTACTCAAAACTAACTTTTTGACTGTCAAAAATACAAACTAATACATTGTGACAAATGTACCTTTCATTAAATTGAATTAATACCATAAAATACTACAAAATTAGTGCAATTATGACAAATTGAGAGTAAAATTCCAAATTGGTATACTAGTCAACTTTCACGTATCATTTAACACGGTAATTTAATAGTAAAATTTAATGAAAATTAACCAAGGGTAAATTTGTCAATTTGTCAAAGGTGTACAGTTTGGGGTTTTTTATGGTTAAAAAATTAATTTGACATAAATTTATCACAGATGTATCAGTTTATGGTTTAAGTGATATTAATTATATATATTTTTAGAAATTTTAAAAAATAGATAAATTTTGACTAATGATAACTTCTGCATATGACGTCCAATCAACCTGATACTTACGCCCACAGATAGCCCGTGACACGACCTTGTGCGAGGAATCATTTGTGCCCGCTTAGTAAATCGTCAACTTCCTTCAAGGATCCTGCCCCCTGCTAGGTCGCCACAGTATTCAATGCATACTTGTTACTCTTAATCAAAACTTTCTTTAGTATTAAGTGCACTTAAATGTTGTAAAAAGTGTGAATATAAAATCATGTGATATTGGCCACAATATTCATGAAATGCATGAGAAATTTCTGGCCAAAAATTTAGGTGTCAACATAGAAAACTCATTCAATTGGGATTCTTATAAGGCAATGGTTGTCCTTCCCCTGTACATGATCTGATCACACGATTTATAAGAAAATAAGAAAGTGCACAATTTTTGTTTCAAAAAAGGAAATTTGTTTTTTTGGGGGTTCTGTTAGGATTTGGACATAGGACTTATTGGCTCCAAAAAAAGGAAAACGAAAAAAGAAAGGTGAGCAAACATCGCTAAGATACAATACCTAAGGGAGACATGGGATTGGAAATATGAATTCACAAAGTACAAGGGATTCTAACCAAAAATAAAAATAAAAATAAGGGATAATAGTCCAAAAAATCCTATATCTATTATATGGTGATTAATTTAGTTTTAAACTTTCTAATTTAACCATTTTAGTCTTAATTTTTTTAAAATTTTTCAATAGAGTTATTTTAGTTAATTTAAAATTAAGAGATATGGAGAATTTCATTTAATTCCGAGATATGGTTTTGGGCATCCGGACCTTACTGTAGTCTTAGGAAAGTTTGACCGATACGATTATTTCCTCACATGACGTTTGATCGGCTCGATTTTTCTTGCGCTGTGAATGCTTGTGGCTGCTAGTTTTTGAGACATGTCTTCACAAAAACAAGTGACGGATCTTGAAGATTAAAGGATTAAGTATTGGACTTGGCTGGTGATATCGGTTAAAAAAAAGGAAAAAGAATCAGCGGGCTGTGTCCTAAAAGAAGAGAAGGATAACCTCTCATGAACTCCCAAATTAGTTCTCCTATTCACGTGCCATTCAAGTAATGAAGCGTTCGACCAAAAACAAAGTAACGAAGCTAAAGGTTTTCAGTGCATTTTCTTATTATATCACTATTGTTGGGGAGGATGACTGGCGAAGTCAACAAGTCTCAATTCGAGCCTAAGCCTTGAATCTCCAATCAACCTTGGGTCGCGTTTGTTTGAGGGAATGAATCTATCATCCGAGGAGAGTGAACCTATCATTCCTTCGTTCCGAAATCCCCAAATAATTAATTCAAAGTCTAAAAATTAATTTACACATGAGTTGTGATATAGTAGAAAAAATAAATAAAAAACAAGAAAAGACAGAGCGAAGCGAAGCGAATCCTATGCTCAAGCAAAGAATAATAATAAATAAAAGCAGCACAAAATAATATGATCATGTTAAAATCGAAGAGATATGTGATATATTCAAGATAGGAAACCAAGCTATTCCGCTGATCAAAATTTTCAAAGATATTGATTTTGTAAGTTAGAAAACAACGCAATCTATTTTCATTTACTTCCCCCATGTGTCCTTTCACAGGTGATTTTTGGCCACAAAAGGTATTCATAATTTTATACTTTTGTGGGCTTAGCCCAGATAATTCAATTAATCTCAAAGTTCCACTAGCTCCTATCCAATTAGAATGCAATTCATGTGGGCTTATTATAAAAATAATCATAATATCCAAATGCTATTTAACAATATTTTTTGTTAGGGGCCGGGATAAAACCTAATTTGCTATGCAATAATGTAACCAAATGGTTGCCAAAATTTAAGTATTGACAGCATATAGCAACGGACCAAGGTTTTTATAGTATTCTGGAGTTTCATCTTTTTCACATCTTGAAGGCAGCTTCTAAAGACAAGATGTTGCAAGCAAAATTAATGATGTCCAATCTATATAGTATCAATTTTATGTCCAACCTTCTAATTTGTGGTTACGTTAATTGCTTTCTTTTTATTTTGGACTTTTGATGTTGAATCTGACATTGTAAACATTTTTCTAGCCTTTCGAGCGTAATTGCATATGATTCGTCAAGCCATGTAATCAGCATATTTTCAATGATTATTAATTAATTCGTGGGAATGGCTTCGAAGACCTTGACTTTGATACTACTTCCAGAAACACTAGGCAGAGTAACACTTAGCTGTTTAATTAGGATACTTCCACTAATTTTAGGACTATTCTCTCGATCTTTGTACCAATTGCGATGGCTCAAGTGCAATCTAGAGTAACATTAAGAAACTGAAACTATCTGGCTAGCGGGAAAAAGAAGAACGAAACTTAACTAGCAAAATGTAATATTCACATGCAATCAATATGAATTGCTCATGTTACTATCATAATGGGAATTTGGAAGGATTTTGAGCTCGAAGAAGAATCTTAGGGGAAGAATGTTTTTCACGACGATGGAGAGATGATCTGAAGAAAAAGCCTCTTCTCAATATAGACACTATTGAGATTCTGGTTGAGAAATTTGAAGTGATAGAAATTGAAAAGAGAGACAATGAATTCAAGATTCCGTTATATAAGGAAATTTGAAGAATCAATTGATGGATCAAACATTAAGTTTGTTTTGAATCTTTTATTAAAGCTATTGATTTTACCGATATGATTCCAAATTCCAAGACGATTGTAGATATGACACAATATTTTCAAAATTTCGAGCTCAAGCCCCTTTTTTTAGCATAGAATGACGTGGCGGTGGGGCGCCTCAAGTTTGAATTTACATTTTCTATTTGATGAATTTAGGATTTTGAAATTCTTTAATATAGTTTAGGATATTCGCTTTGCATATATATATATATATATATATATATATCTATTGTTTTGTCACTTTGACTTTTTAAATGCATTAAGATATCTTATTTTTAGGTTACCTTTCAGATTATAGTTTCCTAGTACAAAAAAATAAAAGAGAGAATATACAACTCATTAACATAAATAATTAGTTAAATATATGGTAAATAAACTACTTTTTTTAAAAAGAGGAATACCAATTTTGTTCCAAATGGAGAAAGAACAGGAAAAATCCAATAAACAAAAAAAAGAAGGCAAGAAATCTTAAATCAAGTGGGAGGCCCACATTTAACCTTAATAAGTGTTGTCTGAGAGGACTATGGGTTGATGCCTTTTTAGGTTTAACTAGGCTTTTGTTATATTTTCAGTTTTTCTTATCCTATTACTTTTTTTTTTTGTCATACTTGATCACGCAACTCACTCTCAGACTTTTATTTTGTCTCTTTCCATGGTGTGAGAGACGAAATTTACACCTGAAGCTAATCGTTCCCACCCCAATCCTCCTTAGAATATGGACATTCGAACCGCTCACCTCCCCCTTCCTATGCGAGAAGGATAGCCATTGGGGGCAAACTCCAGTGGTTTTGTTTCGTTACTTTCTGAGCAGTTATTTCTAGAAAAAAGGGTTGCAATTGTCCTTATTTGTTGTGTTTTATAATATCATGCAATCTACCTCTTTTCAGAAATACATACATATAAGCTTTGGGCATTCATTTTTTTTAGGTCAAAAGGCACTCGTGTTTGAGAGTTGCAACTCAGTGCTTTTAATTTCCACCGTGTCATTTCATGATGTTTAACTAGGAAAAATAGCTATTTGATGTCCCAACCGAAAGCAAGATTAAAGGTCTTTATCGATTAAAGGAATCAATAGATGAGTTGATTACATGGTACTAATAAAAAGAGTCATAGTTCTTGCAAACACCAAGACTAAGAAACATGGATTATATGCATACGAGACAAGAATATTTAAAGAAACTAATACTTGCGAATTATTTCCGATCCTTTGGTCATAGCAAGTTGCCAATGCGTCTCCCTGGGGCATCGATTCGTGGGACGGCTTTGCGGTGCTTTTTCCACGAATAAATGGCGAACACGAAAATGGAGTTCAGCGAAACCGCATAAAATTCCACTGGCAAAAAAACTGCGAGCTTACTGGAGTTCGGCAATTCCATCAATAGGGAAAAAAAGTATGTCAAGCTGAGAAGTGCCAAAGCGACGTGAACCATAATAGTGTGGGGCACTACTAGTAACAGGGGAGTAATGGTGGCCCAGATTGCGCCGATGGAGGCTAAAAAAGCCGTGGCGTTGAAGATCGTGAATAAATACATACCGGGCCTGTTCAGGATAATGGTTCCGGCTTGATGTGGTTTTCCATTAGCAATGCTGCTGGAATTGGCGGTAGCAACAGTGGAATTGGCCTGCGGATTTGAAGAGGAATCCTGCCAGAATCCTCCCGGAGGACTGAGAGCAGCTTGGTAAGTTGCAGTTGCAATTAAGGTAGACACTACAAGGATCACGTTGCGAAAGTCTTCATTTTCGATTCTCAAAAGCCGTGCAAGTGTCTCAAGTACAGTTGGTTCCTCGCTAAAAAACTGTGGTAGAGAGAGGGTAGGAGTTAAACTTCTTTTTCGACGTTCTTCACGTTGTAACATCTTCGCAACATCTTCACCGCCACTAGGATTCGCTTGGAAGATTTCCAGGGCGGTCTGATCTTGGAAGTTCTTTGCAAATACATGCGGATACCCAATCAACAGCTTGATGATCTGGAAGAAATGTGTAGGGAATAAATGAAGTATTATCAGAAGCTTCACTATTGTGCACAAAGTGAGCTCATGCCATATAACTTTGAATGATTCTAGTGACACAACAACCCATGTACAAAGGGAAAAAGTTCACTAGACCTTGTTTATCAAGCACCATCATTTCAACCAATGTAATGAAGTCCCAGATTTTTTTTTTAAAGTGCAATTTACTCATATCATCCAAAATTATATACATGATTGCTATGAATCACTCATGTGAATTGTAACATAGGCGAATTCACAAAAATGATAGCCCGAATGATGGGAAAAGTACCAAAAAAGTCCTATGGCACTGGTACCAATTCAGTCATAAACATTTCAATTAGATTAATTTATTCCTAATTTTTTTTGCATCGGTATCAATTTAGTCCATCCGGCTAATTTAGGCCATAAATTGATGACATGAATGCCGGTTGTTTTACGTAGCACAGCCGATGCTGACGTGGATATTTTTAAATATTTTTTAAAATAATTTTTCAATTTTTTTTACTCTTTTTTAATTTTTTTGTTTTCTTTTTTTTTTTTTAATCCTTTTGGACTGTGGCCAGTATCAACCATGGCCAGTCACCGGCCATGGCCCATAGGTGAGGGCTAGCGAGGGGACGACCCTTGTGGCTTGGGTGAGGTTGGCGCTCATCGAATCTGGCGAGGGCCCCTCTCAAGGGTGGTTTTTGGGCTCATGAGGTTGCTTTTTCTCGGGGTGCATGAAGGTGAAAACTGTTGTGGAGAGTGCTTGGAGTCTTCTTGCCTTTTCGACTTGGGACGGATCGGGGATGATAGACCTGACACCACATCATAGCTTGGATTACCGCTTTTTGACTAGGGATGAATCGGACCTTGAACTTGCCCTCGTCCCTTGCTGCGAGAGTCATGCCCTCACTAAATCCATCGAGGTTGCCCTCACCCAGGCTGTGAGGGTCGTCCCCTCACCTATGCTGGTGAAAGCCGTGACGCCCTCACTGGTCATCACTTGTGGCCAATAGCCAGCCATGGCCAGTACAAAAGGAAAAGAAAGGAGAAAAAAAGAAGGAAAGAAAAAAAAAAAGAGAAAAGGAAAAAAAAGGAAAAGGAAAAATAATTAAAAAAGAATAAAAGAATAAAAAAATAATAAATTTTTTTTAAAATGTTCACGTTAGCGTCACCATCTGCTAGCCATGCCACATACAATGGCCGACGTCCATGTCATCAATTTCAGGCATAAATTGGCTAGATGAACTGAATTGGTATCAATGCGAAAATGTTTAGAACTAAATTGATTCAATTAAAAAGTTTATGATTGAATTAGTAATAATGTCATAAGTTTACGGCTTTTTTGGTACTCCCCCCCCCCCCTCGCGCGCCCGAATGACTATAATTTAACATAAAATTTATGATTTAATCACATTAACTGAAATTCAATTACACTAGGAGTTCCTTTTTTTTTTTTTCCTATGAAGAGAAATACTATCTTAGACAAGTGTATTTATACCCAGATTCAACTGGTCAAGAAGTAATTTTCCATCACAGATTGACTATTTTATGCTTACATCTGATTAGACCCGTCAAATGGGTGGGTCGGGTCGGGTTTGGGTCGGGTCAAAAATGGTCCAACTCATATTGACCCATTTAACCCGTTTTGATCCAAATTCATGTAATGTAAATCTAATGACCCATACCCGACCCGACCCACACCCGACTCATACCCAACCCGACCCGTATTGCTAAAAGCCATTATTATTGTAGAGAAACCCAAATTCACTCGAAACTCTATGTTAAATGACTCACTCAACCCATATAACTCATATTTGACCAATATTTAATTTTCACTTGACTCATATTTGACCCATATTCAATTTTCACTTGACCCATATTTGACCCATATTTAATTTTCACTTGACCCATATTTGACCCATTTAACTAAAAGTGAGTCATAATATGGGTTTATGACCCATTTTGACACCTCTACATCTGATTGCCCTTGCTAGCTTCAATCTCGTACAATATGTCCGGATGGAAGAAAGGTGATTTTGCTAATCAATAGGAAAAGCAAAATAAGAGAAAAGAATGGATCAAGTTATTGTTACGTTAGGTGTGAGTGATTATCATGGCATGGGAAGAGTCGAAAAGAAATTGTTCATCCAAAACCATCCAACTTGGAGAGATGTTGAGCTCCTGAACAACTGAGGGAAACAATCTTAATCATACCTTTTCTCTTCATTAAATAAACTGTAAATAAGGTGATCTCTATATCCCTCCTTTCTTTTCCTTCCTTTCTCCCTATATCTTTCAAACAAAGCATTGTTAATGACAATTAAAATGAACTCAAATTAGAAGCACCACGAGCTTAAAATAGTTTCCCCACTAGTAGTTTTCAAAATGAAACTGTGAGATTGTTTAAATAAAACTAAAAAAATAAGCGGCAATGTCAATATTCTTAAGCCCTGAAAATAGGCCTAAAAAATTATCTAATGATAATTAAAAATAAATCATGAATATGATTACTTTCTCATGAAACGGCGAATTGTGTTACTGTTGATAGGTTTTAAGATCGATCCTTATTTGAATCTTATAATTGTTTGTTTGTGGCTTTCTCTGCCTCTTTTTTTGGGTTTGGATACCAGTTCATCCTTATTATTGTAGATTATATTGCCCTTTGATTCATTTCACGGATGGTACAATCACCACATGTTAAATCCAGTCTGTTCGGTCAATTCATTTCTTCTTTATTTTATGCTAGACAATAATCCCAGCGCTGTTTTTTCAAAGTGAATAGCACCTACTTTTTCATAAAGAAATAGTATAGATATTAGTTTTTTTTCCCGACACTATTTCTACTCCCTTTTACCTAAATGCGTAAATTTCTTTTCCAATTATCCTGCACTCATTCTAATGTACTCATATTGTATATGAACTACTTTAGTAGATATCCCATACTTCTTGAATTAAAGTTCCGTTTGTTTTGCAAAAAATGAATGATTTGGAAAGTATTTTAAAAATGATTATTTTTATCGTTTACAAAAATAAAACGAACAAGAAATATATTATTACGCAAGAAAATATTTGGATATAAATTATTGTCTATAATAAAAAAAATTTTACTGACTAGCATTAGAAGCGATTATTGAATAAATAATATTGTGATAATATATTCAAGTGATATAAAAACCAAAAGAAAATTTATAAAAGGACATGTTTGATTGTTTCTTTTAGAGGCTTCAATACGATTTGATTATCACAATATTCACATATATTATATCATATCACTAGATAAATCATTTTTGTTGATCGTTTTCTGTGTTTTTGGTGGATCACTCCAAGCAAGCAAATTTATGGACATTTCTACAGCAACATCAAATGTCAATTGTTAGATACACTTATCAACAAGTGTTAACCATTAAATGATAACAATAAATGATATACCGTTGCACAAAATACAGTTCAAATCTGCTCTCTCTAAATCTTTCTAAATCCATGTATTTTCAAACCTCATATTTCATTATCATAACATTTTTTCTTGGATTAAATTATGTCAAATTCAAGCAGGGAACAATAAAAGCACAATCAACCCAAAATTGATGAAGCATACCTGGGGTTGAGCTTCAAACACAGCAATGTGTAAGGCGGTGTTACCATCTTTGTCTTGCCAGCCCAAGATTTCCGTCAGATTGACTCGCTTAAGCCATCCCAACAAAACCTCAAATGCTTTGAAGTTGTGGTACTTGACGGCAACGTGCACCGCACTCTCGCATCGGCTTGTCAAGTCTTCGATGGATGATTTGCTAATGCATAGGAATTTGGCTAGGAGCTCTAGCTCCTTGTCACCTTCTTTCATAGCAACATAATGCAAAGGGGTGATCCCGCCTCGTCCTTTGACTCGGATCAACTCGGGGTCCAGGGTCATCAATGCCCTCACAGTGTGATAGTGCTCATATTGCAAAGCCAAGTGCATGGGGCTGTAACCCTCTGGATTCAGCGTTTGAGCAAACGAAGGCCTCAAGATGGCCATCTCCATGGCCACCTCGATTTTTCCAGCAGCCGCCGCAATGTGTAATGGAGTATCTGGGAATGGGTGCTTACATACGCGATCTAGGAGCTCTCGCTCCTCCCCAATTAAGTCATGTAGCTCATTAACATCATCATTAGCTATTGCTTGTTGAAGCCGAGACTCCCTAACCTCTTTTGCATCTTTCTTGGGCTGATAGCTGGCCATCATGTTACTAATGGAACTATAGGAGCAGGAGAGGGGCTTTGCTGGGCGATACGATAGATGGAAGTAGCGAACTTGCAAAATCATGTATGTGAACAAGTGTTCAGGTGGGCCCAATGCAATTCATCTTAGATTGGTGCGCAGCGTACTGGTCAGGTTCTCACCACAAAAAGCCTGCCCAATTTTTATGTTTCGCAATAATTGCACGACATGAATACTGAAGAGAGAGAAACTATGGAGTTTCACGGCCCGTACAGCGAACTTGCAAAATCATATATGTGAACAGGTGTTCAGGTGGGCCCAATGCAATTCATCTTAGATTGGTGCGTAGCGTACTGGTCAGGTTCTCACCACAAAAAGCCTGCCCAGTTTTTATGTTTCGCAATAATTGCACGACATGAATAATGGAGAGAGAGAAATTATGGAGTGTCACGGCCCGTACGTTGAAGTCCAACTGTAAAGCACTGTAATACATTTTTTTTTCCTCTAAAGGCTGGATCCAACGTTTAATACTTTGATGCTCCATATGAATTTGGATGGAATGTTATTTATATTGGTGATATACATGGCGGTATGTTACATTGTGGTTTCGATTCTATGCTCATAGTCAACCTACACATTGAGACATGACATGATGTGTATGTGCAGGGATCAATTCTATTTTGGGGTTAGTCGCGGTTAATATATTTTTGAAGACTTAATCAGACTGAAGTGAATTTTGGGGCTAAACAATAGTGGATATGATTTTTGTGCCTCATCGCCTAGTGAAGCACGATTGTAAGGTCTTCTTGACATGAGCATATGATGAGTTTGACATATGTTGGCTATACTATATTCCATTGTTTTTGATATGGTGCATATGATTTGTTAGAATATGCTTGTGAAATGAGCGAATGCGATGCATGCTCATTTCTAAAAGTGCATTATTCTTTGCTTGATCCCATAAAAATAATGATTTTGGTCATAGGGGAGTTCTCGTTGGCTATACTATATTGCATTGTTTATGATATGGTACATGTGATTTGTTAAAATATGCTTATGAAATGACCAAATATGATGCATGCTCGTTTCTAAAGCTGCATTATTCTTTACCTGATCTCATAAAAATAGTGATTTTGCTCACTGAGGATTTCTCTTTCTCCTATCAATCCCTTTTTATTTCTGTCTTTTTTTTTTAAATATATTTTTCCATGTAAATAAAGAGCAAAGAAAGTTGAAAGCAAAACAAATAAGGAAAAGAAAACAAAAGTGCCACTTCCTTCCCATCAGCCCATCGAATCTTTGCAACGTAACAGAAATAGCCACACCTTACTTGTTATTGATAATCCCAAACTAAAGAAGATAATTTTCGTAATATAATCATACACTTGAGGAGTTAATAGCACTACACCTGCTTCCTCTTTTATTTGAATGAGTCCACTTTAAAGTTGTGAGATTTGGTGAGATCACTACCAATGTTATAAAAATTTAGGCTATTAGCTAAGTCATGACTTAATATTTAAATATCACATCACTCCCTCATGTTTAGTCTGATCCTTTTGCATAGTATTATAGATTTAATTGGATAAGTAAATGAGGCTTGGAAAGATTTGATATTTTAATAATGCGTTATTGATAAATAAGCATGCATATAAACGATTTGTGAGAAGAATCATTTCTCTCTTTGTTTTCTAAAATTCGAAATTGTGATGACTCTTCGGACGACCAAAAGCAAAGTTCTGGTAGTCAACTTTAAAAAGAAAAAAGAAAAAAATTTTTTTTAATGCCGACAAAGATTATCGAGCATAAAAAAGTAATATCGAAATCACGATGACTACTCTTAGGAATAAAATTATCTCAACCCTGTCACTACTGAGTAATTCAAAAAACAAGGATTAAAACTACCCTTGAGACATGTGTTACATTAAACCTATTTTTGATCATTAGTGCTAAAGGGCTGGCAATTTCTGGCACAAATTAACATGTCTCTGCACAATTATATGGCGAACCCAAAAGAACATGAATTGATACAAATTTTTTATATGCGAGTTTTGTAGCACAATCAATAAAATATAGGTGTTTTTCAATTACACGACTTAACACAATTATGAAATCCGATCAAGCCACATGAATTTGAGTTGCCAATTCTTGTGACAACATATTATAGGCATTCAATGCAAATAGAAAGTAGTTGATGTGATGATCTTTTTATTTTTCTATATACTGTATATAGAATAACATATACCTACATATGGAAATGCTCTATGTCATTTACCCGACAACCTTCTTCTAGTCTCTTTTTCTTTTTCTTCTTTTCTTTTGGGGTTTGTCTTGCTAAATGTCAGCTTCTTTTTGTATTTTCACTTTGCGATCACGTGTAAAACGTTTGTATTATCATGCGTTTATTCCGTCTGTTTCGGGAAAAAAGAGAGAGAATTCTTAGAGACGAAAAGTACTTTCCACGCTTGACTAGTTAGTAACTTTAATACCATCTTCAATCTTGATCACTAGCAACATAAAGGGTTTATTGCTTATAGCTAACAAAAGACAACATGAAGGCCACAGGCAAAGATATCATATAATAAAATGTTTGTGTGATCTTGTCTTGGATGTGTTCCTTTGTTTCTTATGATGACGTTGGCACAAGGCAAGTAATCCAAATCTCCTCAAGTCATCCATGTGTTCAGCATAGACTAAAGTAATCACTAGTCAGACCATCAATTCGGATAATAAAGGCTCAACCTCCTGTCTGCTCTGGCACACAAAAAGAAAAGAAAGAAAGCAAATATAGTCCACACCCAATTTGGAGAGTGCACATTCTCAAAAGTGGCAGCAACTGTTCTTTTATGTTCAAAAAACGTTTAAGAATTGTTATTTAATTGATCAATCCTTCAAAATGATGAGACAAAGTCACAACTTATATTTATCTTTTTGATAGGTTAATATTTTACTACAATGCTATCGGTTACAAGACCATGCCCGAAGGGCTACCAAGAGAATAGGGGGACTTGGACTCACCCTTACTCACTTCAAACGTAGCGAGCTACTATACCTTGCTTACTTGGCAGTAGGTAAAATCGAAATTTTGATGTGGAGTCTGTCTTTCCCACCGTAAGGCCCCATAATTAGTGATTGTATCTTTTTCTTCCCTAGTACGAAGGAGTATGAGGGACTCTCCAATAATCGGCTAAGTCACTTGCTCTTGGATTTTCTCCTTTGAGCCTTTTAAGGACATACTCAGGTCCAGACTACAAAGCTATTGGCTGTTCAAATTTATTGTCCCTTTTTTATTTGTTTTTCCTATTTATCCTTTCCTTCCATTTCTTTCCTTTTCCCTTCCTGTTACCCCCCCCCCCCCTCCAATAAAAAATGAAAGAAAAGCTATTGAATTGCTAAGCAAAAACTTAGCGCCAACTCTTCCAAACCCATTTTGATTGCAACTTTGGGGTTTTTAATTTAATTAAACATTCAAAACGATTCATTTTGGAGTCACCACTAATTTATTATTAGGAAATTAAAAATCTAAGTGAAATGTGGAAGAATATTTTACTTTGCGAATTGGAGATTTCATGGATATAGGGACTTGATTACGCTACATAAATCTAACACCCTTTCAACACTTTGTTTCTTTATTCAATAATATTTTGCAAGTAGTCTTGGTTAATTTTAATTCTAAACCACTAACATGTGATGGATGATTATGTAGGTATGCAAATTGAAATTTAACATTCAATAATCAAAACGATAAATAAATTACCTAAGGAAACAAGAAAACCTTGATGCTCTAAGCAACATAAAAGCTTCATTATATCCAACCTATCAAGTGTTTTGCAAAATGTTAACTCAAGACCAAATAATTTATGCATGACCTAAATATAATTTCTAAATGCAATATCAACTAATTCTTTTTGGTTTTTCTTTTTATGATATGTAATATGAATAATGCATTAAATGTCATTACCAATTAACACTATCTACACAATATGATTAGTAAAGCATTGACATTAAGATATGTAACCCTTTAGATCACGTGCAACATGCAACATGAATATTAAATAATCAATAAATTTATTCTACAATTAATTGTAGTCTATATGAGATATGGATGCAATATTTTTAAAGATTTTCTTTATGAGTTAAAATAAGAAATTGCATAAACTTACATGATGACTTTGAAAAATTAGGAAATAGTATATATTATATCTTAAACATGCAATATATAAAGTTTTTTTTACTTTCCTAAATTGCTATCTAATTCCTAATGCACGTAGGATATAAATTTCTAAACTAGGAAACATGCATAAAATGTGCAAATGGATGCATATTTGTTTCTAAAGTCGCATTATTCTTTGCTTGATCCAATAGGAATGGTGATTTTGCTCATGGCTCCTTGACAATTCCCTTTTTCCCTCTTTCTTTTTTTATTTATCCATTTAAAGTAAAGAGTGAATAATGCTGAAAGCAAAATAAATAAAGGAAAAAGAAGAAGAAGCAAAAGTGCTTGTTCCCTACCATTAACCCATCGAATCTTTCTCAAGTAATTGAAAAGTATTCATGCCTTACTTGTAACTAGGGGTGATCAATTTCAAAGTGCGTAGATTTCAGAGTTGAAATTTGTAGCCTACCATGTTAACTAGTTTCAGTTTTTGGATCATGGAACCTACCTTGTTTATTTGAAACTAGTTCTGGAAACAACTTGTTTTTCCAGTCCAATTCCAAGGCCTACTTGAAGACTTGTTTTTTCTTTGTTTTTTCTTTGTTCATTTTTTATAGCAAAATCATACGAGACTATGATTAATAAAACGATTTAAAGTAAAAGATGAACACGTAGTTATGTATAATTATGGACGATGAAAAGTTCAAACATGTAACATAAAGCATAAATTATAAAACTCCATTCCCCATTCATCTATAAAAATTTAGGGGAAGAGGAAATATTGGCGAGCAAGTCCGAGGGAGGACAAAGGATGGAGTGCTGAAGTTAGAATTAAGGGGAAAAAGAAATTAGGGAACTAGTTCTAAAACAGGGTGGTTTTGGTGGTTCTGTCCGATTCCTAGGTGGTTGTTCACTCAGAACATGTTCCCAAACCAATTCCAACGGGATCCAATTCTCGAATATATTTTTTAGGTGGTCCGGTCCTGTTCTAGGGTAGAATTGGTTTGATTGTACACCCCTACCTATAACTAATCCCAAACTAAGAAGATAATTTTCAGAATTTAATAATACATTTGAGAAGTTAACAAAACTAGACTTGCTTCCTCTTCTTTTTTTCTTTTTTCTTTTTGAAACAAGTCCACTTATAAACCTAACCCTGCCATTATATCCGATTCAATAAATGGATTATGAGTTCTCTATTCTTTATTATAATAATGCAATCAAGTTTTAAAATTTATCAAATTCGTCCCATCAAATCCTCCGTTGATTACACTTTTTGAAAGTTTTAGGACTCAATTATACTTTTATGATAAGGTTTAGGACTTTCAGTGCACTTTCTTTAATGTCATTGACAATTAACATTGCTCTAACTTATTTCCAGTTCTCCTGCTATGGATTCTTAGCTTGTCAATGGCTATCCTACCCATCCAACGGTCATTGGCTAATGCACTCATTGACCAGTACCTTGTAAAACTTGATATCAACATGATATAATGCTCCTTAAAACTTAATAGCACAATCCACACTGGGCCGGTGCTCTAACAAGCCAACCCTGTGGCGCTGGAGCTACCCTGTGATGGCGGGCTAACTTCGTTATATTTTTTTTTTTGGAAATTTTTGAAAAAAGAAAAATTTTGACTAATGATAACTCCTGTATATGACATCCCTTACGCACACGAAAAGCCCGCGACACCACCTTGTGTGAGGAATCATTTGCGCCCGCTTAGTAAATCGTCAACTTCCTTCAAGGATCTCGCCCCCGTAGGGTCGCCAAAATAGTCAATGCATATACGTTATTCTTAGGCAAAACTTTATTTAGTTGTCAATATAGAAAACTCATTCGATTTGGATTCTTATAAGGCGATGTCCTTCTCCAGTACATGATCTAATTACACGGTTTATAAGAAAATAAGAAAGAGCATTATTTTTGTTTCAAAACACAGTTTTTATTTTTGGGGGTTTCTGTTAGGATTTGGACCTAGGACTTGGGCTTCCCTCCCCAATCCTCCAAGCCATCATTCTAGATGCCTCATTGATTCACAAAAAAAGAAAGAAAGGTGACCTAACATCGCTAAGATACAATATCTAAGGGTGATGATGGGATCGGAAATATGAATTCACAAAGTATAGGGGATAGTAATTCAAAAGATCCTACATGTATGTATACATGGCAGTTAATTTAGTTTTAAACTTTTTAATTTGCTCAATTTAATCTTAAATTTTTTGACAATTTTTCAATTTAACTCTTCCAGTTAATTTTGATTGAAAATAGTTGATGTAGGACATTGTGTCTAAAAAAGAAGGATAGCCACTCATGAACTCTTGGGTGTGCTATTCAAGCAATGAAATGAACTATTAGGATTTGTCCAAGTGGTCACTTTTCCTACATGGGAAAAGAAGGTCGGAGGTTCGAATCATCATATTTTTAGAAGGATTGGGGCGTGAACGATTTAGTTTTAGGTGTGGGTTTTAACTCCTATGTCTTACAAAAAGACAAGGCAAAAGTCTGAGAACGAATGTTAAAGTAATAGTAGAGTATGATTGACAAAAAAAGAAAAAAAAAGTAATGAAGTGAAAGGTTTTCCGGTGCATTTTCTTATTATATCCACTATTGTTGAGGAGGACAAGTGGCGAAGCCGACGTGTCTTGGTTGGAGCCCGAGCCCAAGCCCAGAATCTCTACTCCGCCTTGGGTCGGGTCAATTCAAGGGGAGTGCGAACCTGTTATTCCTCGTTCGAAATCACCGGATAGTTAATCCAAATCTAGAAATTAAGTATTAAATACTACGCAACTGCAACATAATAGAAAAAATTAATAAAAAACAAGAAAAGACGAGAGCGAAGCGAATCCCATGCTCACCTGAAAGTCCATAACGCATCTCTCTCTCTCTCTCTCTCTCTCTCTCTCTCTCTGCGCCTCACCACTTACCAGCACACTGCCCTTTCATAGGCATTGGCAGCTGAATCTCGCCACCATCATTTTCAGCAAATCCTGCTCTTCACGAGAGCTTTGTAATTAGAAGGACAAATGGAGAGAGAGAGCCCGGAAGAAGACGGGTTGCCGATGACGAGCTCTCTGCTCCTGGGCCGCTCCAGCGACTCCAAGCCTTCGGGCGATCCCCCGGTCACTCCTCTCGTCGTCTTCAGCACTCTCGTCGCCGTCTGTGGGTCTTTCGCCACCGGGTGTGCTGTGAGTATCATCGCATCGGCTTTTCCTTGCTCGCTCGCTCGCATGTAGTTGGATCACTAAGAAGAACCCGGCTGTGTTTTCTGGTCGAGCAGTCTTGCCTTCCTTTGTTTTTTCCTATTTCTTTCTTGGATTTATGTCGGAAGGAACGGAAATTGACATAAATGATCGTCGAACTTTTGTTCCATGCGTTATTTGATCCTTGAATTTTAGATTTGCTCAATGTGGTTATTGAATTTTAATCAATTGTATAATACGATTCATGAATTTTTAATTTGTTCAATAAAATGTATGAACTTTTAGTATATGTTCATTCCAATCCCTGAAATAGTTTGATACGGTCCATCCATAATTATTTAAGACCAAAGATTTTTTTTTTTTTGGTCATATTTAAGACCAAAGATTACATGGAACATTTTCATACCATTTAGGGATTGTATTAAATATGTACCAAAAATTCAGGAATTACATTGAACAAATTAAAAGTTTATGATCATATTATACATTGGATTAAAATTTAAGGATCATATTGAGCAAATAAAAAAATCAGGATCAAATTGCATATTGAGTCAAAATTCAGGATTGCTTTTATCATTTGAGAAAACGAATTGGCCGGTCAATGTTGGTCCTTTTACGACTTTCGTTTTCTTTCGAAACGGTGGTTCTTGTCTACGATGTTGCAACAGTATCTGTGTCCGCAATTCTCCTTGAATGTCTGATTGCTTTTTGTTTTCTGTTGGGGGGGGGGGGAGACGGGTTGGTGGCGAAAGTGAATAGGGCTGCAGAAGCACGTGCACGGCATGCTGTGGATCACGTGGTTTAATAGACCCGAGACATCATGCTGACCTGGATTTTATGAGCGTCATCATTTGAACATCATTGAAAGGCTCGATTTGCTTCTCTCTAGGATCAATTCAGTTTATTTTATGGATACTCAATTTGGTAGAGACATGAAATTATCACATTTCACTACTTGGATTGCATTTTTGAGAATAGATATTTTCTGAAAACCCAATTTTTAGGATATTAATCTCTTATTTTTGGGTTAATATTACAAAAAACCTTAAATTGGTACATAAGTGATAAATTTACTCAAAACTAATTTTTTTATCATCCGAAACCCCAAAATGGCATAGTTATGATAAATTTATCCCAAACTAATTTAAAATATAACCGGTACATCTATGACAAATTTATCATCCGTTAGTTTCTATTAAATTGGATTAATACTTTAAAAAATCATAAATTGGTACACTTATAAAAAAAATAGAGGATAAAATTCTAAACTGGTACACCAGTCAACTTCGTATGTCATTCAGCTCAGTAATTTGATGATAAAATTTAGCGGAAATTAATGGAGGATAAATTTGTTATAAATGTACCAGTTAAGTTTTTTAGATAAATATATTGCAAGTGTACGAGTTCAGAGTTATCCTGGTATTAATCCTTTAATTTTCCTCTGGAATGTGATCTCCTAGGACAATTCTCTGTTTGGGCTGTAGCTTCTCATGAGGTTACTCTCCACCAAGTAGAAGTCACCATAACTAGTGGAATATTTTTCTAATGCAGTCTGGTTATTCATCTCCCGCTGAGTCCGGAATTATGGAGGATCTGGGGCTTTCTACCGCAGCGGTGAGTCCTATCATGCATGCATGCTACATATCCTCAGTGCATTGCTAGAATGCATCAGCCATTTCTTTGTTCAGTAAGGTCTCGTCCAGAACCTCTATTATTATCATCGCGAATTTCATTCGAACCTTTCAGTAAAAGCATGGCCTATGCCCAAAAGCTCACGACCTAAAGGGCTAGCTAACAATGGCTTCTTTATCTGCGATACCATTTGGAATGAAAGGGAATTTGTGAGTAATGATTTCAGGTTCAACAATATTGACATTCCTGGTTTTTCCTGTTACAGTATTCGCTTTTTGGTTCTATGATAACGATAGGAGGGTTGATAGGAGCTTTGGTTAATGGGAGGATGACAGATATGGTGGGTCGCAGATGGGTAAGGCATTCTCTAGCCTTTCCAGCTATTCATGAATTGGAAAATCGTAAGTGAAGAACCCCAAAAAACTCTTACAGAAATTCTTGACTAATGGGTTTGTGACGCAGACAATGGGGATTTCACAAACAATTTCAGCTGCAGGATGGCTGTCTATTGCATTTGCCAAGGTTTGTGCCCTGTCTACTTGCCGCTTCAGAATTCTGTTTCATAGGTTGTCAATGACTTGATCCACAAAACTTCAATTCCATTTCCTGCTCTCACGTTTATCAGATAATGCATAAGTGCGCTGAAGACTATCTTGACAGGAAAGGGGTTTGGATAGTGAACTCCTCAGGAGTATTTCTGTGATTTTCACTTCATTTCTAATATCTGATGGGTCACATGCTCCCCGGGACAAATTGGGTTTCAAACTATCCCTCCATCTGGTCAAGGGGTCACCCTTGAAAAGGAAAAAACTAAATTTTCCTGCTAAAGTTTGAAGATTATTCTCTCACATTTTATTTTTCTGAGTTGCGTATTCTCTGGAAAGGCCGTGATGTATTTCATCATAACTTGCAGAATGCTTGGTGGCTTAATATTGGAAGACTGTTAATTGGAGTTGGCTATGGGATTATATGTTACGTGGTAAATGCAGAAACATACCGATTTCTTATCCTGATTAATTTCTAGTACCCGTTGGTCAAAATTTTGTGGCCAAACAGGTACCCGTGTACATTGCCGAAATAGCACCCAAAAGCATCCGGGGAGCATTCACAGCATTAAATCAGGTGAAAATTTTGGGCCGCTGTAAAGTGTTAATGGTGTCTACTCGATGCATTGCCTGTCAACCTTTGCTTGGCCTCATTGCAGTTTTTGTTATGCTGTGGCCTTTCGATGATTTTCTTTGTGGGAACTATTGTTTCCTGGCGTATCTTGGCTTTGATAGGTTACTGTCTTCGTTCTCTTCTGCTCTATTTTGTTAGATTTATCTTGAGAAACATCAAAAGGTCACTGTTCATGATTTCATTTTCAGGTTGCAGCCCCTGCGTACTTCAAATTTTCGGTTTATTCCTCATCCCAGAGTCTCCTAGATGGCTGGTAAGTTGTTCATGGAGTGTACCACGTACTCATGAGTAGCTACATAGATCATTGTCATTATTATGTGAAACTTTAATCTCGATTGTGGACATCACCTTTTACTCTATGTGCCTTCATCCGATGGGAACATTTCATGTGTGTTATGTCCAAATTCGTTATTCAATGGAGACAATTTGAGGGCTGAGTAACCATGACATAATGGAAGTTGGATGAGTTGTTGATGGGACAATATAGATTGCACAAGTAGCATGCTGCATGCCATCGAAGAGTATTATGTAGCACACCGCAACATATCACAAGGCATGGGAATCATTTTGAATTGCTCTCACACGAAACATATTACTCTGTAAAAGTTTTAGACTGAAAATGGGAAGAGTGGTAATGAATTCAATATTTTACTAAGAATAGCTTTTTACTCACGACTGAAATTGAAGTCTAGTGGAGAGATGGGATTGATCAGAGGTACAGGCATTACAATTTCCATGTCAAATACAATTGAAGTGAATCATTTTTGTGAGAATTTAGAGATCTGAAATCATAAAATAAAGGTGATGTTGTAGGAATGTTCAAGTGAGGACTCTGCATTTTCCATCAAAAGGAAGATGATTATTGTAGCTTTTGACAGGTAAAAGTCGGTCAAGAAAAGGAGTTTGAAGTCACATTGCAAAGACTCCGAGGCAAAGGTGTCGACATTTCCCGGGAAGCAGCAGATATCAGAGTAATTTCTCCATTTCATATATCAACAGGAGAAAGCTGTCCCTTTTCCTTTTCCTTTTTAATATCTCGGTTCATATTGTCTTACAGGACTATACAGAAACCTTTGAGCAGCAATCACAGTCTAGAATTCTAGATTTGTTTCAACGGAGATACGCTCATTCCCTCATAGTAATCCTTTCCTTCAAAATATTCGAATTGCTTATCCATAATTTGCTCATTTTTTTTCCCATGTCCTAATATTCTCAAAGATTAGATAGGAGTGGGATTGGTGATGCTTCAACAATTTGGAGGCGCAGATGTATTTCCCTATTATGCGAGCTCTATATTTGAATCAGCTGGTAAAAATCATGCTATAAATTCATTAGTTAATCATAAAGAATGAACACTAGGTAATCTTTACTTATTATCCTGGCAGACTTTTCCAGCAGCATTGGCACCCGAAGCATGGCGATTGTCCAGGTAATAGATTATCGAGAATTGCGCTGGTAGATGAATTTTATTTAACACATATCCAAGATTCCTCACATGTTTTGCAGATCCCGGCAACCGCTCTTAGTGTAATCTTGACAGATAAAGCTGGAAGAAGACCGCTTTTACTGGTGATGAAACCAATACATATCAACCTAGTTTCCTAAAGTAAGCCCCTCATAAGCATAACCAAATCTGACCTTCATTTGCAGGTATCTTCTGCTGGAATGGTCTTGAGTTGCTTTCTTCTAGGATTCTCATTCTTCATGCAGGTACTCTAAAACTAACTATGCCTACTTGTCCTTCTTGATCTCATGAAGTGGCCTGATTTTTTGTTTTAATACTGTCCTGTGAAACCAGGACCTGCAGTATTGGAAGGAAGTCACTCCCATCATGGTGTATGTAAGCATTATGGTATGTTTGTGTATCTTGTTTTTCAAACTTATACGGCTAGTTCTTATGATTGAGGGCCTAATGAGTTGTGGCTTAATCCTACTTTACCAGGCAATAATACACTGGAGAGCATACTTTGACAAAAGAAAAAAGGATTTTGCGTCTAATACTTTCTATTCAATTTTAGAACATACATGGCAGATGAATTTATTTCTCCACTCATTGCGTCTAGGAGATGGGGAACAAAAAGGAAAAAAGTTGGTTCACATTTTATTTCTAGCAGGGAAGCAACAGTCTAATAAGTTTTCTTTATAGTAGTGCTGATTCCAAGTCCTCGACCGTCTTTCCAGGAGTAGTTGTCTTGACTTTACTGACAGATGATTATTGCTGTTAGGGGTATTCTGTAGCTTACTCACTTGGCATGGCAGGGTTACCGTGGGTTATGATGTCCGAGGTAAATAGATACTTTCAGTTTAACATTGCACTCTATAATCTCCATTTCAAGACTATTTATAGGATTCCCACTTATTCCAATGGTCATATTTTCAAAAGGTATTTCCATTGAATGTTAAAGGATCAGCCGGAAGCCTAGTGACCTTTGCCAAGTGGTCTTGTGCTTGGATCGTTAGCTACACTTTCAACTTCATGTTTGAATGGAGTGCAGCCGGTAATTAATTCTTCTTTTTCTCCTTGTTCTATAGTTTTCACCAGCTATGCTTCTCTGGAGCTAATACACATGAACTGCAAGCGTTCTTATGTTGGGTGTATGCACTAACAAATCTCTGTGTTGACTATGCTGCTTTCAGGAACCTTTTTAATTTTCACATGCATTTGTGGTTTAACTATCTTATTCACTGCAAAGCTAGTGCCAGAGACCAAGGGGCGAGCATTGGAAGAATTGCAAGCGTCACTTGCCCATTTTCTGGAATGATTTGTAATTTGTGTTGAAATCTGAATTGGTAGGATGAAGCAACCAAGATCAGTGTCTGCAACTCTGGCTGAATGTATGTCTTCTTCTATTTTTGGTGCCTAAAAGTTAGTAAATTATTTTCTAGAGGCACCTGTATGTCGTGTTCTTGATCACTTGGCTGATACCAAGACATTAGGTTTGATCTTGATTATTGAAGAATGTAATAATTTGTCCCGACAACTACTTCGTAACATATTCCACTCACCCAAGACAGAGGGGAGGACATGTCGGACAGTCTGATACTTGTTACCACGTTTTCATATGATAACTCAACTCAGACGCAACAAAGCAAGTAATGGATTCAGGATCACTCAAGTATACGGCATGAAACTCGTCTTTGCAAGAATGAAGTCAAATGATCTTCTCAATCACATTTGTGACAAAGAAGCCATTTGAATACTGACTTCAGCCTGCCTCTTTGTTTTGCATAGACTGCAGAGTTTTCTCTGCAATCGTGCTCCTCGCTGCATTTCTTGACAAGATTAATACACGTCAAGGAGAAGGTGCCATTAGCTGGTGGCATGTTTTTACAATGCAGACCGGTCGTTCTTCACCAGCCGAGTCAGGCATAATGGACAGCAGCGGCAAGGCCTACCACGCATTCATGCTATATCTCTGGAACCGTTCACCTGTCTTTATATTGCAAAATGACATTTGTTCGATTGAAATGAAACACACGAGATTAAGCAGACTAGCTAAAAGTCACATCTCTATTGGTGACACCAAACGGATAAATGGAAAGTAGATCACAACTCGTATTGACATTCTCCTCAATATTTCGTGTGACAGTACTCGCTTTTTGTTTTGATACTACAGTTGAAGGCCTAATAGCAGCTCCGGTAAATGGGAGGGTATCAGACTTGATTGGTCGTAGATGACTAAGTGATCCTCAATCTTTCCCTTTCATTCTCGAAATCTAAATGAAGAACCTGACAGATCTTATGGGTATTCTCAAAAGATGTATCTTTTGATGCAGGCAATGTGGCTCGCTGAGATGTGCTGCACTGCCCTCGCATATTCAGAATTTATCTTCATCGTCGATGACTTGATAAGCTTAATAACCCAAATTGCATTTCCCACCTTTCAGGCTTATCGTATGGATGAATTCATTCAAATATTGGTGCTTTTGGATGTTTTTGTGTCACTGTATTTGTGGAATTTGCACTTACAAGCAATCTGTCTAGCTGGTTAAGGTATTGCCATCGGGAAAACAGAGGATTCACCTCACTTTCTTCCTGCAAAGATGCGAGGAAAATATTCACCACATCCTATTTTTGTGAATGATCAAGCCATGGATTAGGCTATAATGCATTTAATATTCCTATGGGATCTATGTCAAAGTGCATTGTCTACAAGAGAAAATTTAATTGAGAGGAGGATTTCAATTTACCCACCCTTCGCCTTTGGTAAGCAGAGCCCTGAAACTCCTGAACATCTTTTCTCCTTTGTCAATACACAAATGGTATATTATCAGATCCACAGCTAAAGATCCAAATATCAAGCCAAAGTCTCATCAGCATCGACCAGTGTCTAGTGAACTACAAAAGTTCCTCAGAAGACTTACCATCTGTCGCTACCCCGCCGAGGGATTTTTAAATATCCCGGATGGGGTTTGACGAATGTTTAAGTGGGCATGATTGATTCCTCTTGTAAGGTGGGGCTAATTCTTGACATGGGCTCTCCCCAAACTTATCGAACACAATTTGATTTTCTCGTTTTAAATTATGACATTTGATTTTTTGTTAGAAGCCTTCGCCAATCTCTTTTGAGCTGATTAGAGGCCAAATAAAATGTGGGAGTTCATTTTAATTTTGCGAATCAAAGAATTGGGACGCAAGGACTTATTTATGCTAAATTATTATCTAATGTCCAATTTGGTACCTTTCTTTTTATAGGAAAACATCCGTGTTATATATCACACTTTTTTATTTTCCTAAAACAAGAAAATCTCATATACCAAAATTTAAGCAGAGCAAAAATCAAACATGATATGACAACATCAACACAAATAAAAGTGCGATAAACAAAACCCTGGCCGTATGGAGCAAAATTTAACATGACCTTGTTACATGTTTCCGTGAGCTATTGCATAAATTTAAAGGTAGAATAAGGAATACAAATTTCCTAAACTGGATGCTGACAATGCGATATTAAGCCGATTAAAATGAAACAAAGCTTGAATTAAGCTAAATACTAAGATGCAGATTCTATCTAAATGTAATTTCAATTTTCTTTTATCTTTTTCATTTATCTTTCTTTTGACAAATATTGTAAGATGCAGATTCTATCTAAATGCAATTTCAATTTTGTTTTATCTTTTTCATTTATCTTTCTTTTGACAAATGTTGTTTAAACTCCAAGTACTACTAAATGCATACCACAAGAGTAATAATCTAAATAGGAGTGAGCTTGGTCCGGGTGGGTGGTTCCCACCCTAAAATCAGAAACTACCCATTAAGGACTGATTATGAAAAATTAGAACCAGGAGCTGCTCATTGATTCCATGGATCCACTTGAACCCAAACCACTGGTTCAGTTCGGTTCATGGGTGGGTCCATAGAATTGGTCCCACGAAGCTTCACACGTTAGCATCGTAATATGCAACAAAGAATTACACAATTGAATCATCTCATCAAAGTCACTCCAAGTTAAAGCCAATGAATCAACAATATTAGTATGTTATGAAGTGTGTAAGCAAGAGAGCATATTCATCAAACTTGTTATAAGTGCACAAAGCCGATAGTTATCCAACATAAAAATTAGCCAATAGCCTAAGGATTTAGGATTTTTCATTTTTTAAATTAAAATTTTAAAAAATTATTATATATATTATCGATCCTGTCCGAGTAGGTTGGTGGACGATTCTGCACCTAGAACCGAGAACCAGACCAGTACTCACCGATTTCGATAGTTTGGAATCGGGAACCAGACCAGTTCCCTTAGGAACCACCGGTTCTTGGGTTGTCCAATCTGATTTTGAACAGTTCTCGATTCCTTTGCACGCTTCTAAATCCCAATACCCTGATAAGAATAGAACTAATGCTTCCTTTATTTTGTGGAAATTGTTTTGGGAGAATATTTTCCTCATTTTTCAACATCTGCATTGCTTAGAAAAATGAGTAAATGGAAAATAATTTTTGAGTCAACAATCAAAAATCATTTTCGAAAATATGATTAGACATTGGCACTTGAATTAGAGGCTCTATGCTTAAGCATGAGAAACCAACACCCATTCTTGAGTCCTTGGTAGCAAGCTTAGGCTAGGTTCATCAAGGCCAAGCCTATGTCCAAAGAAGCTAGGCAATGCTTGTGCCTAGTTTGCTGATGCTCGAGTTTGGGTCCATAGAGGCTAGGTTTGGGACTTTGGTGCTTAGGCCCCTGTCTACAAAGTTTAGGCTTGGGACATCAACGACCATGCCTGGGTCCCTAGCACCCGAAATCTTGTTGACTAAGAATGGGTCAAGGTCTATAGAAGTCAGACCTAGGACCCAAGACTTGTGCTTGGGTCCATAGAAGTAAGGCTTAAGACCGTAATACCTGTGTCTAAGTCTATTGAGGCCATGCTCGGTCCATAAAGATCGAGCCTGAGACCTTAGTGCATGAACCTCGTATTCTCAGCACTTGGTCCCAAGTTTGTCAAGGCCCAACTCAAGTTCATCAAGGTTGGGCTTGGGTTTACATAGATTGAGCTTGGGATTCCAATGCTTGTGCTTAGGTCCCCAACGCTTGGGCTCAAGTCCATAGAGATCAACCTAGGTCCATAGAGGTCATGCTAAGGATCCTAGTACCCATGCTTGGATCCTCGAGCTTGGGTCATAGAGGCTGAGCTAAGTTCCATATAGATCAAGCTCGAAACTCAGTGCCCTTGCTCATATCCCTAGTGCTTGAGCTCAGGTTTTGACACTTGATCTCGGGTTAAGACCCCTATGCTTGTGCTCAGGTCCCCGATGCCAGAGCTCCATAGAGGTTAGACCTAGGTTCATAGAGGTTAGGTTCGAGACCTTGCTACCGGTGCTTGGTCCTTGGCTCCCAAGCTCTGGCCCTCGGCGCTTGAGTCATGTCTATTGAGGCTAGCCTAGGACCTTAGTAACCTTGCTTAGGTCTCTGACACTCAAGCTCAAGTCCATCGAGGTAGAGCCAGGGTCCATGGAGGTCAAGCCTACTCGACCTCCATGGTCTTGGGTCCATACGTTGGGGATCCAAGCGCAACACTTGGGTCTCGTGCCTGGCCCCCATGTACTCAGGTTTGGTCTTGATGGACTCGAGCCTAAGCATCGAGGATTTAGGCATTAGTACTAGAGTCCTAGGCCTAGCCTCCATGGATCTAGTCCTGACCTCAATGGATCCGAACTCGAGTGCCGAGGATTTGTGCACGAGCATCAAGGTCTCAGCCTAGCCTCTAAGAAGGCCAATTAGTACAAGTCTATTTAGGATTGTAAAAGTTGATTTTCCTTTCTAAATGATAGAAAATAATTTCCAAATTATTTTCAGAGTTCAGCCATATACCAACAAATTTATTATTACCATCCTGAAAATGACTTATGCAAAATTGTTTCCGAAAAATGTATTATTTTTCTTGAACAAAAGGAGCCTGACATGTAAGTTAGGTAAACGTGTAAGGGGACGCCCTGGACCACTTGGGGATTTCGCCACGGGATGAAATAAAATCGAGGACTCGCTATCTGGCCTGTTACTTGGTCGCGACAGCAAGTCCAGGGCCCATACTAAATTTCGTCACATTCATCACCAAATCTTTTAAACTAACTTTTATTACGAGATACTATCCTCATGAATAACTCATACATATCATAGACTCAACCAAGTAAACACACTGGAGTATGATAGCATAAGCTTAACAATGCAGCATAGCCCCAATTATAATATGTAGACAATTTCCACACCATCAAAATCATTAAGTGAACATCACTTGAATAGAACGAGTCAAATCATGAGTCTCTTGTATTTTTCAAGTTATACTATCTTGTAACTTTTGTACCAAAGAATTTTGGGTTTAAAGTTTTTTCGAGAGCCTATCCAAGAAAAGGTTGTATTTGACGTATTTTTCTTCTACGAGTAAAGGTTCTGCTAATTATGTCCAAAATCCATGAGCATAGGGAAACCTTTGCTCTTTAAAGTTTCCTTAATTTTTTTGGGTCGGTTAAAGTTTCCTTAATTAAGTTTGATTTCAAACCCTTTTTTCATCGTCTTAGGCCATCTAGCACTAAGATGAAGAACTAAATTTATAATCAAGAAATCATTAACTTTTCGGAGCTAACCTCAAAATCTTGGTTTGATCTTAGCCTGGATTCAAGTAATCAATTTCTATTAGAGTGAGCACTCATTCATGCGAGAACCCATTTAAATCGAACATAGAGAAGGAATCCGCAATTCAGTATAGATGGATGTGATATATATCACATAACGTGTATTTATATATGCCTATTTTACTCTCATTTTGCTCATGCAATTTGGAATACTTGAATAGTGAGTTCTTAGGCATGTCTCTTCATTAAGGTTTAGAATGCATTAGTCCGTATTACATCGTTCGTTTTTCTTCTTATCTCATCCTTTTCTGAGAGTAGAGTGGACATTTTACAAGATAACTAAAGAAGAAGAAAATTGAAATTGGAAATTGATTACATTGTATTGTGTATTTAATACACATTAATCATTTATATGGCTATAACAATAATTTCTATAAGTAAATCATTTCATTGATTTATAGATAGAACATTATTATAATTATTTATAATTCCGTAAACTATTTCCTTACCCTAGAGTTATTCAATTTTTGCAAAACGCCGGCTGATAATCTTCCAAGGCAGGGTTTAGAATACGTAGTATTTTAAAAAGGAATGAGAAGCGTTACGGTAAATGGATTAATTCGTCTTACTAAATTCCTCATTTTTTGACTCCTAGTCATTTATTAGTTTTTCAAGATTTCCTTCATCTCAATCACAAAGCCTAAGAATGTCAGATCATCTGCCTTATGATTTTTGTAAATCGAACTCTCATGAGATCTGTAAAAATCCTTAAATTAATTGTTGTGATCATCCTAGCTGCTCAATAATATCCCATCGATACACTGCAAAGCTAATCTAATTGCTCCAATTGTATTTTTTTTTTTGGTCGAAATTTTGCAATAATTGTTGTACCAACATAGAAATCTAGTTCCTCAATTTCCATATCGACTATCTCTCAAGATATTTAACAAAAATTTCTCCCCAGATCACCAAAATAACTATTTATCTTCATTCCAGAATTCCAAAAGAGTATTGTGATTCAAAGGATCTTCACTTAAGATTTAACAATCACAACTTCTTAGATCAATAACTTCACTACTCGCCTTAGTTCATACTTAAGAAAAACACATTTTAAACAAGCTTGCAAGAGTGAAGTTTTTATTTCGGGTGTCTCAGAAAAAACAAGGATCCAGATTTTGCATTTGTTGAACTTTCGATCGGGATCTCTACTGGTCAAGTATCTGGGTGTCCCAATCATCACTTCGAGGTTGAGCAAAGTGGATTGCCATGCCCTAGTTTGTCTTCTAACAGTTAGAGTCCAATCTTTGACACATTGTTTTCTTTCTTTTGCGGACTAGCTTCAACTTATTAGATTTGTCTTGCATGCTATTCAAGTTTATTGGGTATCCATATTCTGGCTACCATCTTCTATAGTAGACAAGATAGAACAAATATGTTGGCAATTCCTTTGGAAAGGACCAGGCCTTGGCTCGGGAGGTGCAAAAGTTTCGTGGGTTGATGTATGTCTCCCTAAACAAGAAGAGGGACTAGATATTCGAAAAATTCAGGATAGTAATAAAGCTGCGATGTTAAAGCATATCTGGATTCTTTTCACTGATAAAAAATCTTTATGGTGTAAGTGGATACACTCCACCCACCTCAAAAGGAAAAACTTCTGGATTGCCACTACACCGACTTTTTGTTCATGGGCTTAGAGGAAAATCCTCTCGCTGAGGGTGGAATTTATAGGTTGCTTCAGGTGGAAGATTGGAGACAACAAGTCTACCTCTTTGTGGTTCGATCCTTGGCTAGACATGGGCACCCTCAATTTGATTTATAACGATACATACATTTATCAATCGCGTCTTACAAGACATGCCAAGGTTGCCGATCTCTTTTCCCCGGACAGGCAGACGGTATTACAGGAGCTCCTCTCTTGGCAAGTCACAATCCCCCCCCCCCAGTCAAGTGGAGGATTCATTTATGTGGCCTCTTCATCCTTCAGGTAAATTCCCTTTAGCATCAGCATGGTCGGTCATCTATAAGAAAGCTGCTCGAGTCTCATGGGCACCATTTGTATGGAATAAAGCCATTGTTCCTAGACACCAATTCTTCTTGTGGCTAATTTCTCGAAATTGACTCCCCACCCAAGTTCTTCTAATGTCCTATGGTAGATTACCTTCGGTGCTGTGTGCATTTTCCAACCTTACACCTAATTCTATAGATCATCTCTTTTTTTATTGCCATGTCTCACTATCCCTTGCCTCCTTTTGGGCCGCAAAGTGTAATCTTTCTTGGAGGAGCCTAGCCTGGTCGGAAAACCTTCGCTAGTTTTTTAGTTCTTCGAACAATGGTTTCTATTTTGACATTGTTAGGTTTTCCTTTGGGGCTCTCTGTTATGTTATTCGGAAGACTGGGAATGACTTGATTTTTTGGGCTACCAACCTATATTTGTCTTCCATGAAGCAACACCTGATCAAGGCGGTTAAGGACAAAGCTCATTCCTTTAAATCCGTTGTCGACTCCTTGAAGAACAAGAGACTGCAGCGCAGTTGGGGGATAGACCCTTGTATTTTTGTCTCTGAGACATGAGAGGGTTGTATATGTCCTCTCCTTACGTTCTTGTATGGTTTTATTGCTGTAGCCTCTTTTGGTTTTCCTTTGTGGACCTGGCACCCACACACTCCAGTGACTTGTTGTCCCATTGAGTGTGTGTTGGTGCCGAGTTGCACATCCTTTGTAAATCCTGGTTGAAAATTATATTATACTTACCTTTATCAAAAAAAAAACAAGCTCGCAACACTAATTACATAATGAGTAAGATTATACCTAAAACTTACTCCTTGAACTATATAACTCCCACTTTCAAAGTTTCAAGCTTAATATTTCAAACTTGGTCTTCTAAGATCCATTCTCATCTCACTATAACTCCCCACTTGAAGTTTCAAATACCTCACTGGAAGACCTATTTCGTTATAATCAGAGAATCGTAACCTATCCCTTAGAATCCCAGTGAGACCTATTTTGTTATAACTAGAGAATCGTAACCTATGCCTCAGAATCCCAATTCCTTGGTTGTATGTACTTTTTATTCAAACTTGACAGCTTATTGTAAAGGACCTATCTTCCAGCTATGCAATCCAAATTAGCCTTATTATACGAACAACTCAATGTCATTTAAAAACTCATCATAGTAGACAATGGTGTTAAATGCGTAGAGAGCCATCACATTTTAAAAATAAAAATAAATGCACGAATCTTTAATACTATCATCACTGTTATTACTCTAGGAATTATAACTTAGATTCCTAAAGATTGCATCTCCTGAACTATTGCTTGAGAAACGACCCAATTGCAAGAGTGGAGCTCTACCAACTAAGTGGTGATGCCATATTCCAAAAGGAAGAGACTCATAGAGAGGAATCGTACCATACTTGATTCACATTCTCTTGTGGTCGTACTCCTTAAGTGACCTTGTTGGGCACCACGAAAACATATCCACTCTTCTGATATTGCAATTTTTGCCACAGACAGGCACAAAAAAGTTAGTCATACAAGATGGCTCCGGGCAGCTTGACTCAGAATGCTTTTTGTGGTTGCCGACACATTGGTCCTACCAATTCAGATTTCAACAAAGTACAAATCATTGCAGGAGATGGGCAAGTGATGCTTGTAATTCTTCCAATGCTCGCCCCCTGGTCTCTGGCACTAGCTTCGCAGTGAATATGATCGTCAAACCACAAACAAATGCGAAAATCAGAAAGGTTCCTGAAAGCAGCATAATCAATACATAGATCTGTTAGTACAGACGCCTGACATATGAACACATGCAGTTCATGTGTTTAGGCTCCATAGAAGCATAGCCCGGCGAAAACTACAAAACAAGAAGGAAACAAGAGGAGAATTTCTTACCAGGCGCACTCCATTCGAGCATGAAGTTGAAAGTGTAGCTAACAATCCAAGAACAGGACCACCTGGCAAAGGTCACCACGCTTCCAGCAGACCCTTTAACATTTACTGGAAATACCTATTGGGAACATGTCTAGCGGATTAGACAGGTTTCTAATCCTATATGTGGTCTTGAAATAGAGATTATGGAGTGCAGGACTGAAGGCATCTATTTACCTCGGACATTATAACCCACGGTAAGCCCGCCATACCAAGTAAGTAAGTTGTGAAATACACCTAATTGCAATAATCATCTGTCAGTATCTTCGACCCAACTAGTCCTGGAAAGACGGTTGAGGACTTGGAAGCAGTAATATTCATTGAAGAATTCAGTTAACTGTTGCTTCCATGTTTGTACAAAAACGCATTTTTCCTTTTCTTTCCCCATGTTGTCCTAGACAGACCGAGCAAATGAGCCGTAAAAGAAATTCATTCCCAGGATATCGTTCTGAAGCTGAATAAAAACTATTCGGGCACAAAACCGTTTTTCTCTTTTGTCAAAGTGTGTTCTTCAACGTATTATTGCCCTGTAAATTAGGGTTGAGCCTCGCTCGTTTATGCCCTCAATCATAGGAGCTAGCTGTAAAAGAGTTGAAAATCAAGAAACTAGAAAAATTCTTGTTTACATGCTTACCATAATGCATGCATACGCCAAAATGGGAGTGACGTCCTTCCAATGCTGCAGGTCCTGGTTTAACAGCAAGGTTAATAAAACAAAGGATCAGGCCACTTGATGACATCAAGAAGAATGAGTAGGCTCAGTGTTCGAATACCTGCATGAAGAATGAGAATCCCAGAAGAAGGCAACTCAAGCCCATTCCAGCGGAAGAAACCTACAAACGGAGGTCGGATTTGGTTATGCTTATGGGCGACTTTAGAGGCTACGTCAATATGTATTGGTTTAGTCACCATTAAAAGTGGTCTTCTTCCAACTTTATCCGTCAAAATTACACCAAGAGCGCTTGCTGGGATCTGCAAAACAGGTGAGGAATCTTGAAAATGGGACAAACGAAATTATCTTCTACTTCTGATAGTCGAGTACCTGGACAATAGCTATGCTTCGGGTACCAATGCTGCTTGAAAAGCCTGTCAGTATAATAAGTTCAGATTACCAAGTATTCATTCTTATGATTAAGTAACGAAATAATAGAGCAATCTTTACCAGCTGATTTAAATATAGCGCTCACATAATAGCGAAATGCATTCGCCCCTCCAAATTGTTGTAGAATCATCAATCCGGCTCCTATCTAAGCTTTGCAAACATTAGGAAATAAAAGAGAAAAGTAAGAGCGAAAAATGGCAAGCCGTTCTAATATTTTTTGGGGAAGGCTTACTACGAGGGAATGAGCGTATCTTCGTTGAAACAAATCGAGAATCGTAGACTGGGATTGCCGTTCAAAGGTTTCTGTATACTCCTGAAAGGCAATGCGAATGGAATATTAGAAAGTGATAGGAAAAGGGAAAAATCCTGCTATTGTAAATGGAGAAATTACTCTTATTTCTGCCGCTTCCTGGGAAATGTCAATGCTTTTGTCTCGGAGTCTCTGCAATGCGCCTTCAAACTCCTTTTCTTGACCGACTTTTATCTGTCAGTCATTAAGTACGCTAATCATCTTCATCGCAATGGAAAATGTTGAGCCTTAACTGCAATATTGCTACAACATTAACTTCATTTTAAGGTCTCAGATTTTTAAACAGTTAGTAGAGATACATTCACCCCTAGACTTCAAGTTTAGTCATGAGTGAAATTTATTTATTGGCATAACATTTAATTTGTCACAGCTCTTCCCATTTTCAGCTAAAATTTTGGCAAAGTAACGTGTTTGCGCATGAGAAACATCTAAAATAATTTCCATGCCTTGTGGTACGTTGCGGTGGGCTAAAAGGTTCTCTACAATGTGGAGTCCAGATGGCGTGGGGCATTCTACTTGTGCTATTTAGATTGCCCCGTCATCTGATCATCCACGTTCCATAATGTCTTGTCTGGAGAGAATCCCCCTGTATTATTTTAAAGATTGTCCAAATAATCAAAGGCTACTACTGTGTTTATTAGTTGTGTAGAACCAACTTGTAGATGCACAAACCAATGTGTAGTTGGCGTCTGGACGAGGAACATCTAAAGGCCAGTGACGCTTTGCTTCAACAAAACTGCTTCTACAAAAGTTATATAAACCATAAAGGGTTTCTAAAGTCAGATGGACCTGTGTAAAAGGTGAACAGTTATGTAGAACCAGCAATCGTTAATTAAGTTTGGAAGGATCATAGTGTAGAAGGTGAACAGTCAATTCAATGTGAAGTATGAAAAGACTGGAAGGACCGGTTGCAGAAGCATCTCCTGCTATAGACGGAGTATAAGATGGGTTTACGTGCTTCTACGTTCCTGGATAAAAAGACCCATATCTTCTTCCAAATTGATTCGAATTCAAATTAATATCAAGCAACTAATTTTAAGGTCCGGAATCCGCAAAAAGCAAACTGGAGAAGATCGAACAGTTTTTCCTTTTTTTGTCCAAGCAGACTGGACCACCATTTTTAGGTCTTGAACACATAAATTGGTCCCAAGGTTCCTTTGACAACAAGATGGTTTTCAACGGTTAGTTTGAAGATTAGAAGGCTAATCAAAGTAGAAAAGGATGGCTCAGGACTTTGGCGGAAATGAAGAACTTCTAATTTCTCTCCGTCATTCTTACTCTCGTGCTTATACTTGTTCTCTGAGATGGTTGTATTTCTTGTAATTTGGGAAATGAGAGTGGTTTATAGTGTAAGAGGTGCTTGTACTTATAGTTATTTACTCAGCTTGGTCTAGAAGCAATATCATCTATAAGCTGTAAAATCTCTCAAATAGTGCGTTCCAATCTTGGTTCGTGGCTATTAGTCTAGGAGAGTGGATGTGAGCTAAGTAGAAGGCCAAATCATTGTAAATATGGTTGAAATGTATGTAACTTTTTCCATAGGAAAAGTGTCAGAGAAGTCATAAACCTATTGTATTGGTGCCAATTAGTTGTAAATCATTTTAATTATGTCAATTTATTCCTTTTGGCTAATTTTAACTGAATATTGTTAACTTGGACGTCGGTCGGCACTGATGAAGACATTTTTAAATGATATTTTAATAATCTTCGATATCTTTTTTCCTTTTCTTTTGCAGCATATTACAAATAGTGTAGTTTGTTATTGTGTACTTGGATGAAGGTAGAGCACTTGTCCTATGCTTCACATACTAGTAATGTTGGTTATCCAAGCATAGCTTGGATAGTACTAGGCTTGATTTATCGCATGCAATTAGGAGAATGCATACAATTAATCTAGGTATACATTATGATGCTATGAAGTGGATCCCCTGATTTTATTGGGGACAATAGACATTGTGGTTTGTTTCATAGAATATAGTTCAGGTAGTGTGCAATAACTAGATTTGTAAGCTTGGGTCATCCATAAACTTGAAAGATGGTCAATTTTTGAGCAATTATACCTTTGCTTCCGTTAGTGGTGCCATTTTTTGGAAGATGTTGCCATACATGGTGACTACGAAATGAGTTGAAGAGGCAATGTGGTATTGTGACTTGATTAGTGATGTTGGCATGGGACATTCAATTAATGTGTTGTTTGGTAATAGTCGGAGATATCACCAAAGAATTGAGTTATTTGGTGATTGAAATTTCTGCGTTAGATATAACATGTCAAGAGAGGATGTAATTGCGAAGAAGTTTCTTGCAACGGTGAATCCTGTAGACATGTGGACCAAGTTCTTTCCTCTAAACAAGTTCATGCTCAACTTGGGCTTGAAAGACATCTGTGATGATTGAGACCCATCGGGGCATTGGAAGATGAGGATGGATAATGAAAACTATGACTTGGCTCAAATGTCAAGTTAATGCGGTGATTGTTGAGAATGTCTTTAGGTCGAGCAATTCACCTGGTTGCTTGGGAAATTATTTACTTGCCAAAAAGGGAGGGAGGACTAGGGTTGCTCAATCTAAATCTATGGAACAAAGTTTTACTGGGCCGCATGCTATAGAGTCTCATAAATTGTCAATCGTCTTCCATATGGAGTAAGTGGGTTCATAGTACCAAATGTAGAAGCATTCCAATTATGTAGCTTGAAATTAAAGGTAGTATGGCATGGAGTTGGCACGGTATTCTTAAACTAAGGCCAACCTTAGCTCTAGCCATATCTAGACAAAGATATTGTTGCAAAGAGTTATACAATAAACTCAGGAATGTGGGACCGGTTGTGGGATGGTACCAATTAATATGGATAGGTGGGGTTAGCAAACACAATTGTATCGGATAGCTAGTTTGTAGAGGCAAACTCCCAATAGCAAATATCATATCATATTGGATGTCTACAGTAGCAATCCATTGTAATTTCTTGTTTGGATAATCTAAAAAATCGAGATCACCTATTCTTTCAGTGCACGTAGACGGGAAGCATATGGTGTATTATCCTTGCACAATACGGAATTTGCTGTAACTTAGGAGGATGGAATGATGAAATCCAATGGATTATCAGGACTACCAAAGGCAAGGATTTGGCAGTAAGGCTTCTCAAAGTAACTTTTTTAGCAACCATATACTATATTTGGATGGAACGTAACTGTAGACGTTTCCAAAGCAAGTCAAATGATGTCCCCATCATTGTGGCTAAAATTCGTAAGCTTGTCAGAGGCCGAGTATCATTTTACAAAAATTTTAAACTTTCCCAGACAAATGTAATTTTAGCTACCTATGGAGACTTCCTTACTCCATTTTTTTGTGTTCTTAGTTATCTTTGTAGTGATGGGGAATGCTCCTAAGCTCTTATACGTCATCTTATAAATGATACTTACATTTCAAAAAAAGAAAAAGTCACCTAGTTTGCATAGGTTTCCTATTTTGAGCATACACACACTATTAGATATAGGAGAACAAACAAGAAGAATATCACATATTCTCTCTGTGAGTTCTCTAAGTGAGTTTTTTTTTTTTTTTGTAAAAGATTGTGAGATAATACTTGTGGATTTGTATTGGATTTAATCTAGGTGTGAAAAACACTTGTGTAAAAATCTCTTTATTTTCTAATTATTAGTGAATTATTTGCCATTAGCTCTCCTCATGGAGAAGGTACCGACATTCGGACGGAACCACCTAATTATTGATATTATTTATTATTCACCGTTCATTTCTTTTGGTAATTTTGCATTGATTTAATTGTTAGATCTATTTGTGTTTCCGCATTATATTACAACTGACTCCATAGGTAAAGAAATTATCTGTTTTGTATTCAAGAAACCAGGACATATCAAAGCCAAATGTCTGCTGTGGAAGAAAAAGAAGAAAACATTTATAAATCAGACTTGGAGTGACACAGAGTGCAAATCCAGAAGGGACGAAGAAGAAGAGGAGGGGAATCTCTACTTGATGGCAGACATCAATTTTGAGGAAGACAACGGTAGATTCTTTGAAATTTCCTATGATGAGATGCCTGAAATACTAAAAGATATGTTTAATGTGTTGAAGAGAAATGCTGAGCTACAAAAAGAAATATTTCTGTTAAAGGAACATCAAGCTTCACATAAGGAAGAACTCGAGGCTCTGCAGAAGGAAATTGCTTCTGGAAAAGCAAAACAAAGAAGGACAATGCTTTGATTACGAAGGAAGTTACTGAAATTCACAAAAGAAGTTTCCTTTGAGTCAGAAACTCCTGAAAATATTTTATCTAGTCAAATGCAATATTATGAGAAATCTGGATTAGGTTATGAACCTCATGAAAATCGAAATTCTTTCCAAGAAAGAACTAAAGAAATCTGCCAAGCATATCGATCACATTTTAGAATTCACTTTGTAGAACCAAGAGACACAATATTTCTCCTCTAATGAACAAGATCATTTCAAGAAAGACTATCCTAAGAAAGGCAAGAAAATAATTTGGAAATTAGTGCAACTTCATCTTTTGCTTCTAACAACAAAGGAACCGAATGTATTTGGGTGTCAAAAAGGAAATGAATTGATTCTTTCTTGTAGAGATACAACCAATCCAAGAAGAAAAGCTGCAAATGATACCTTCACAGTGGATGCTAGTAACAACAAAGGACCCGAATGTATATTATCTAGGCATAATAGCAAACTCGTTTTATTTTACACACTCATAATTCTAAATCTTTTGCTGCATGAACACATCTATATGGCGAATTCAGAGATTGTTTTGTAAGGAAAGATGGTTGAAAGAATACCATATATTATTTTGAAGATGACAAAATAATTCAAAAGCTACTAATACATGCATTGTAGAACTAGCTTGCAAATGCATAGGCCAATATATAGAAGGTGTGTAAAACGAGAACTTTTGAAGGTTGATGGTGCTCTGCTTCTACAGAATACGAATGAGATTTTGGACTAAATGGTGTCTAAAGCTGGAAGGACCTGTGTGGAAGGTGAACAAGCTGTAAAATGAGGGATTGGTTAAGAGCTTGGATGGACTAATAGAAGGTGAAGAGCCGTATGGAACCAGAAGACATCAATATGCTTGGAAATACCAAAGTATAGGAGATAAATAGTCAGTACAGCGTAAAAAGACTGGAGGGTTGGTATGCAGAAGTTGTTGGAGGTTATAGGTTTGAGAGAGAAAAAGTCTTTTTGGTTGCTAGAAGTATTACACCAAGAGACGTCAAGTTTGGAACGCTCAACAGTGTTACCTCCAGCGTAGGGAAACCCTAGAGTTTATATATGCAAGTTATTGGGCTCCAGCCCATATGGGCCCAAATAACCATGCTTTTACCTATTGGGCTTGTATATGAACATATTATTTGGATTATATTAACAATATATCCAACAGAAGTAACTCCTGCTACAGATGGAGTAAAAGACGTGTTGGAAGATCAAGATATTCTTCCAATTTGATTGAAATTCAAATTAGTGTCTAGCAACTACTCTCAAGGTCTTGAATCTGCAGAAAGCTACGTGGAGAACATAAGAATTGGTTTTTCTCTTTTGTGCGAATAGTCAGTGAGTCAGACAGACAGTACAAGTAATAGCTTGTATTCTAAGAAACTTTTGCTGCTAGTGAACAGCAGACTAGACGCATAGTTTGTTGGTCTGCTGAGCAGAGAAGTCGGTCCAACGGCTCCTTTGACCTAGATATGCCTTCCAGTTGGTTATAGATTGAAAAGGCTATTTAAAGGGACCAAAGATGGGAGAGGACTTCGGTGGACATTTAGTTTTATTGTCTGTCTTTCATACTCATGTGCTTACACTTGTGAAAGGCTGCTTATCTTCTAATTGTTATTGTTTGAGAGGTTCTTGTAATCTAGGCACATAAATTGTTTGATAGTGTTAAGAGGTGTTTTTATTTGTGGTGTTATCTATTGAATTTTGTACAGAAGCAGCGCCATCTACAGACTCTAATATCCGGAGATTACTAGTGAATACCAACCTTATTTATATGGCTGTAAGTTTGGAGAAGTGGACATAGGCCATGTGGAAGATTGAATCATTACATTTCTTCTTGCAATATCTCCTTTCATTTCAAACCCTTTCTATTAACAGTTTCATAGAAGCATTTGTGTCCGTATAGCTGTTTCTCATTCTACAAAAGCCTATATGCAAGATGTTTGCAGAAAAACTTTAAATTTTTATAAAATATCTGATTCAACCCTTTTTGGTTGTTGTGTTAGCCGTATCATCATGGTTACTCAACCATCCGACAGTCCCATCGAACGACAAATTTGGACCTAGCACGGATGAATTTGTCACTATTGGATGAAGCTACGTAAAGTGATGGGCCACCATCTAAATTAGGGTGTCGAACAAGAATGATAAACGATCGTGCCATTGCGTGGCTCCTCATGAGCACCTGATACATTCCATAAACAACTCACCAGCCATCTAGGCGACTCCGGGATGAAGAATAAACCGAAAGCTTCAAGTATGCAGGGGATTACACCTGAAATTGAAATTATGGACTGTGAGCTTTTAACGTTTCCAAGGTAAATCTAACAAAACAAAGCACAAGAGAGCTGAGACAGTAACCTATCAAAGCCAAGACACGCCAGGACACAATAGTTCCCAGAAAGTAAATCAACGAAATGCCACAGCACACCAAAAGCTGCAACAAGACCAAGCAATGGTTGATGAGCAATGCATCGAGTCGACACCATTAACAGTTTACAGTGGCCCGAAAAATGTTTACTTCATTTAATGCCATGAATGCTCCCCGGATGTCTTTGGGTGTTATCTCGGCAATGTACACAGGTACCTGTTTGGCCACAAAATCATGACCGACGTCCTCTAGAAATTGATTAGGATAAGAAATCTGAACATTTCTGCATTACCACATAGGTTGAAATCCCAAAGCCAACTCCATTTAACAGTCTTCCAGTGTCGAGCCACCAAACATTCTGCAAGCTAAGAAGAAATAACCATTATCTGCTTCAGAGACTTTTCAAGATATTCTTCGGCACACTTGTACATTATCTGATAAACGTGAGAGCAGAAAACGGAACTGAAGTTTGATGGGTCTGAAGAGGGAAACAGACAACACGAACCTTGGCAAATGCTATAGAAAGCCATCCTGCAGCGCTAAAGATTAGCGAAATCCCCATTGTCTGCGTCACAACACCTCAATTGAGAACTCGATGAGACTTGTTCAGGTCTATCATTGAACACGTGATCTTCAAATTCAAGAATAGCTGGAAAGGCTAGAGAATGCGTTACCCGTCTGCGACCCATCATATCTGTCATCCGCCCATTAACCAAAGATCCTATTACCCCTCCTATTGTTATCATAGAACCAAAAAGCGAGTACTGTAACATGAGAAATCGGCAATATTAATGTACGAGAACCCGAATCGTGACTTACACATTCCCTTTATCCAATGGTGTCACGCATAAATAAGTCATGGTTACCTAGCCCTTTAGGTAATGAGCTTCCGGGCATTGACCATGGTTTTGAGGATAAAGTTGTGAACAAAAGAAGCGGTCAAATAAAATGTATAGAACAAAGAAATAAATCAGATACCGGATATATGTGGTTTGATCAGTAACTTACATTCATAGGAAAAACAATACAAAATTCCACAATAAATCAAATAATATGATAGAAATTACAATCGTTCTCGAATACTCAAACATTAGTTCCCAATCCCAAATTATATTCAATAACTTACGTAATATTTAGCCTTCACAATTTTTAATGAAATAATATTTTCATTTGACTAAAGGAGTACACAAATTCTTAACACAAGAACTTAACTAACCAGTTTACTCAGTATAATTGATGGACAAAATAAACTCACTTGAAGAACACTAACATTAGAGACCCTCTCGTCTTCGGTGCTCAAATTCACACTTCAACCACGATGGCTCTCCTCTATTATAACCAAGAGAAGCCTCCCATTCTTGCTCATCATCAGACTTATTGTTGAAAGAAGCTCAACACCAACTTTCGTCCTTTTGTTTATTTTATTTGGCTAATTAGTCAAGTGGCACCAAGGCATGACAAACAAACAATAATCTATCAAATCTGAAAGTCCAACTTGTGGCTAAAAAGAAAGAGATAAAAGCAAAACTACTTTTTGGGATGAAGAGACAGACATGTTCCGTGGACATCCTAGGCTTCACATGTTGTGTAGTACTAGAAGATAAAAGAATCCCTCAGCAGTAAAACATCATTCCAAGAATGGACATGGAGCGCGAGTGGCCTTCAAGAGGGTATTTCCTTTTCTTTCTTCAGACTTGGTCGACCCAAGAAATTGTGACCCACTTGGATGACCCGACTCCTGATATATGCCACGGTGCGGAAATTGTTCATATACTACGACCGCTCTGCATCCTCCAATTCGGGTCAGATTTCTTCCAGACTCAATCTCAACACATATTCTAACCGTTCACATGAGATTGGAGATAATATTAACAGAGGCTAAGCGCAGAATCTTAATGAGCAAAGAATTGACTAAAATTGGCAGTAATTCATTGTACTTTCTAGCTATGCACTGAAGACATGTAGCATGTACGCTCGATAGGACTCACCGCTGCTGTAGAGAGCCCTAGATCCTCCATTATGCCCGACTCGGCAGGTGATGAATAACCAGACTGCATCATAAGATATACACCATTGATTATGGTAACTTCTACTCAGTGGAGAGTAACCTTATGAGGAATTACAACCTAAACATAGCACTTGCCCAGGAGATCACATTACAGAGGCAAGACCCCCCCCCCCCCAAAAAAAAAAGATTAAGTAAATTGAAAATTGGTTTTTCCAGGAGCATCTGTTCTAAAAAAAGCAATCCAAATAGTGAAATCTAATAATTTCATGTCTCTTTGCCGATTGAGTTTCCACAACAAACTTCATTGATCCTGAAGAAGCAACTTGAGTCTTTTAATGTTGTCTGAATTATGCCATTCTTTTTCTTGAAAAGTTTCAAGTCAGCATAATATCTTTGATCTATTAAACCATGTGCACAACAGGTGCCTCGGCAAATTATTCCCGTTCGCTCCCCACACGCCCCCACCCCCACCCCCACCCCCACTCCCACTCCCAACAAACAAAACCAACCAGATATTGAACAAGAATTGCAGACATGGATCTTGCTCGTTGCAACATCATACGAATGCCAAAACAAAAACCACCATTTTTTAGACAGAATGAAAGTTGCTATTGGCCGAGCAATTGGTTTCTTCCCCTTTCTTTTTTCTAACGAAACATTCGCTCGAATTTGAAGAACCCGCGAAAGGAATGCCAAAAAGGAAAAAAATAAAAAGATGAAGAAGCAAGGGTGCTCGACAGAAAACAGAGCCGGGTTCTTAGCGATCAAACTACGTGCACGCAATTAACGAAAAAGTTGGTGCAATAATTCTCACAGTGCACCCAGTGACAAAAGACCCGCAAAGGGCAACCAGCGTGCTAAGAACGACGAGAGGCGTGATCGAGGGATCGCTTGAAGACGTGGATTTGCCATAGTTGCCAAGAAGCTGAGAGCTTGTTGGAAACCGATCTTCTCCTTGGCTCTCTCTCCCCATCTGTCTGTCTTAGTTCCCCTGAAGAGTAAGACCAGCTAAAGGCGGCAGCAAGAGTCAGCTGCCAGTGCATATAAAGGACAGAGCAGGTTGGTGCGAGGGGGAGGCAGAGGGGCTCGGGTGGAAGTAAATACCAGGTAGTTTGGACAGCAACAGAGGCACCTGGCCCATAGTCCACTCCGCTAGTTAATCGTCCAATATTACCCATTTTACTTTGTTTTTCTTCCTCCATTGAAAGAAAAGGAAATACTTTTAAATATAGTCTGCAGTACGGTAGTTTTCTGAATAATGACTCATAGGGGAATTTTATTTCAAATAAGGATACGAAATAGCTACTTAGTCTTAAATCAGGATCCAAATTTAGGGGTAGCAAATTCTCCTCTGACCAGCGGCTAGAGCAGGGGCGATTTCATCCATAGCAAATTTTCTTTTGGATATTTTTTTCTAAATTTCGTTTCTTTCTTCCTTTCTTTGCTTTCTTTCTTCATCTTCTCCGGGTCTCCATCTTCTGCATGTCTCCTCCTCCGAAGTCCCTCTCTCTATCTCTCTCTCTCTCTCTCGCCACGGACCTCACCATCAACGCTTTCGACCTCGTCCACCACTACCCTTGCTAGCAATGGAGATCGATTGGAGTCCTAAATTGAGCACGCTGGCCACTTCCCTGCCCAGGCCGATGACGGCATGATTGGCGCAAACATCATCCTGCAGCTGATGCCGAAGAAGGTGGAGTACATGGCCTGTTGCCAGGGCGTGCTAGCGTTCACCATTAGTCCCTAGTGATATTGATGAAGGGAACCGGGAGCTTTTAGTTATGGCTACTGGTGATGGAGACAGCGGGGTTGGTGGTCGGGTCGGGCTACACCAGGCCAATGATGAATACTCAGTGGACAAGTTTGGGTGGGTAGACGTGGACTCCTAGCACAACACGGTAAAGTAGTTCTTCAGGTATTGGATTTGCCCATATGCGGGCGAGGTTTTGCATGATTGGTTGTTCAAGCTCTTTGTTCCCAATCCAGAAAGCCAAGGAAATAAAGGCTTGCAAAGAACAAAAAAGCAAAGGGGTTTGCCTTTTTCATTAATTATTGCTCTATGAATTTCTTCATCTTGTTGGAGAATAATCAAATCTGAAGGGACAAATCCCAACTGCTTCCAATATGCGTAGGCTTTGGTGTTTGTAGTCCAAAGCACTGAGAATGAAAATTGAGCAAAATGAACTAAATTGGGGGATTATGCTTAGGATTCGTTTGATGGCAAAATCAAGTCTAGCAACTTCGTACGCCACCACTCACATTTGAGGAGAGAGGTCTGAAGAAGAAGAAGAAAGGAAAAGAAAAAATAAAATAAAAGAAGAAAGAAGAAAGAAAAATAAAGAGAAAAAAATAAAAGAAAATTTATATGGACGAAATTGCCCCTATTCTAGTTATTGGCCGGCAAAGATTTGGCTTCCCAGCTAATTTGGGCCTTCATTTGAGATCAAGATTGGTGCATTGTTGATTTCATATTTTTATTTATGATTAAGTGGTCACTTCGAACTTTTATTTGAAATAAAGTTTATTTTGGATTATTTTTAAAGAAAATGACCATATTTCAAGCATTTATATAAAATTTTCCCGAAGAAAAGAGAGAATAAAACTCGATGGGAGATTGCTTCACTTGAAACACAACGGACAAAGAACCAAGTAATGATGAAGGCTGCCCAAAACCGGGTTCTTCTTTGGCACGCACGCTCTGAGCAAAGACCCTAGTGACTTGGTTAGCTTCGACTTGGATGCCTAACTTGAGGCAGGATGGCCAGATTCAGAGAGCATGCAACAACATCATTGGCCATGGCGCTGCGGACTCCTCCTTTTCCAATTGGCCATGGACAAGCAAGGCACCGGCCATGAACCAATGGCGTCCTCAGCCATTGAAGAGCGGGGATCGTGTTGCCGCCTGGCCGAACTTCCACATCTTGGCTACAAGTGATAACGAGGGTGGAAGGAGTTCAAAAATGAAGATAGTGGGAAGAAGGAATTGCAGTTGGATGAAGAAGGACCAAAAAAAATAATAATGAGAGAGAGAGAGGAACAACAACAGAAAATGGAAAGTAAAAAGGGAAAGGTTAGTCCAATTAGGACACATGGTGATCAACTAATAGAGAGAACGATGGGTCTACGTGGTAGTCCAAGACCATCTAATATTTCCTAGGGAACGAATTGCAAGTGAAATTTACTTGCCAATAAGGCGTATGATTAGTTAAATTTGTAGTTTTTTTTTCCTTCTAGTCTTTGCTTGAGCATGTGGTTCGCTTCCCTCTTTATCTTCTCTTTCTCTTTCTCTTTCTTTTCATATTATGTTGCAACTTAATTACATATAATTTCTAGACTTGAACAACAATCTGATAATTTTGGGATAAGGAATTATAAATCGACTCCCCTCAACCTACCCCGATCCAAGGCGTTGCCTTCAGATTAACCTAAATCCGAGGCCGAGTGGAGATTCGAGGCTTCTCTTAGACCCAGCTTGGGGTGGCTTTGCCACTAATCCTCCTCGACATTAGAAATATAGTAAGAAAATGCACTAGAAATCTTCCACTTCATTATTTAAACAGCACAACCAATTCTAGAGTTCAATGAGAGCTTATCCTTTCCTTTATAGATACAGAGGATCATTCTTTGACACCTATATTGCCGCCCAAGTCCAAACTTCAATTTTTTACTCTTCAAGATCAATCACGTGTTACCGACCCAAAAAAGAAGAAGAAAAGAAGAACCAATCATTTGTTTTCACATTGTCGAGCACAACCAATTCTAGAGTTCAATGAGAGCTTATCCTTTCCTTTATAGATACAGAGGATCATTCTTTGACACCTATATTGCCGCCCAAGTCCAAACTTCAATTTTTTACTCTTCAAGATCAATCACGTGTTACCGACCCAAAAAAGAAGAAGAAAAGAAGAACCAATCATTTGTTTTCACATTGTCGAGAAATCTGGGATTATTCGAGCTTCAAGCATCTGTCACAAAGGCTGGAATTCCCAAGCCTTCCAACATGACAAAGACTGAGCCGATTGGACTGTTAGCAATAATAGGATATTAAATATCTTTTAGAGATATTTATGATATTTTTTTTTATTTTTTATATTTATTTTGATTATGCAGATTTGATTTGATTTTCTTTGATTTCCTCCATGTAAGCCCACCTATAAATAGGCTCTCCATATACTCTTTTCTACATCTCAAATCATATAGAAAATTCCTCAATCTCTATTCTTCTATACATTCAAACTTGGACGTTGGATGAGGAAGTAATTACCAACCAAACGTCGGTCAAACTTTCCTAATGCCAAACAAGGTCCTGCTGCCCAAAGCCATATCTACGAATCGAATGAAATTTTCCATGGCTTAGTAATGGAAAATAATGAATTTTCATGGCTTTAAATTGCTAGACGATGTCCAGTTTTTTTACCTGAGCATGTTTAGGCCAAATCTCAAGTCTACGGCTTTTATGATTTAACCCATTAATATTATAGCTTTCGCCGTGAGTTTTCCAACAACGAAAAGATGGTATGAATCAAATGTCAAACAGGAAAGATAAGAAAGTTTTTGCTCTTCGGCTTAACAAGTGTGCTACTCAAGTTTAGAGTTTTTCGTGTAAAAAAAAATTAGAGTAAATGTGTCACAATTAATATAGTTTGAGATTTTTTAGTCTTTTCCCCTTCCAGTTATAAAACTGGAGTGGGACCGTTCTTATGAGAATTATTAGCGATAATCTCTATAGCACTTATGAATAAAGAAAGAACACACATGACCTATTAGCGTAAGACCACATTGACCAAAAAACCTTAGTGTAATGTAATTAGTGAAAATTATAATTTCACAAAAAGAAATTCTTGGTTCATAGAAGTTTGACAATGGATTCGTGAATTATATTTCATTCTTTTTGGTACTAGTCCATAGCTTAACAAACACTAGTTCCCATTCATATTTTTCAATAACCCAGTATTATTCTTTTTCTTTTCAAAACTTTTGGAAATAAGTGGAGGATTGTTGGATATTTCGGTAGTTTTGAAATATTTGATAAAAGCTATGATCGCCATTAAAACCATAATTTTTATAATGGTTTTGCAACGCTGTATTAGGGCTTTCTAATGGTCGGTTTTATAACATTTGATTTATTTCTTTATAAATTCTTCATTATTTTATAATGGCTATATAATATTCATCTTCTTCAATAATTATCAATTGATTTATAACGGTTTTCAAATGGCTCTCTCTTTCTTTTACCTATAAATTGTTTCTCCAAACATAATTGATATGGATATATCAAAACAAAAATATTCTTATTTCTCTTTTCATATCTTTCCTTTCCTTTTGTTGGGTTATGCACGTATTATTGTTCTTGTTCATTCTAATATTTAGTATAGAGTTTAGAAGAAGGTCCGTTGTATCTTGCAAGGATAGCATTAGAGTCTTATACACCGAGTTTCGTATTCTGAGGAGCGAAATTTCCTTAAAAACAGTTTTTGCGTGTTTTAGACAATTGAACTTATTTTTTTCATCTTTATCAACGAATTTCCAGTAATTATTATTTTTTCATGTTATCTAACAAATTTTCCAACAGTTCATACTTTCATATATTGTTCTTTGGGTTTGACTTTTGAATTCATAGTTGAATAACACCCTGAAGGACATCATGGGTTCTTGGGAGGCATTGTATCTTACGGATAATATTTTCGCCGAATCCATTTGCGCGGTAGCGGGGAAATAACTATTTTATAGATGGCTTCCTACAAGTGCCTTGCCGCAATACAATTTGTCCGTAGTTTCGTCTTTCGATTGTGTTTGACTTGAATTCGTGACCTTTCATTTCACAACAAATGGCCACTCAGGCAGTGAAGCAGGTAGAAAGCCGAACCCACCTTTTTCATTTCTGACGATGAAGGCAAGAACATAGACAGAGGCAAATAGCAAATAATCTTCATGCTTCTTGCATAACGCTGGGTCCACAAAACAATTGAAAAATTACCAAAAAAATCTTAAACCTATTATACGACAGCTAATTCAATCCTAAACCTTTTAATTTTGACAATTTAGTAATAATTTTTTAATGATTTGTTAATATAGTCTTTTTCGCAAATTTTAGCCAGAAATCACTCACATGGATATCGACCATCTCATGTGACATAGCTAGAGCTTAGGTGGACAATTTTTCTAGTATTTAAAAAGCAAAATTTGACTTTTATTTTTTTACATTTTTTTCCTTTTTCTTTTTCCCTTCATTAGATTTTCAACAGGTGGGGCCACACCCTAGTCAGCCACAAGGAAGGGCCTGCAGGCCTGCACGCCCTAGCCATTAGAGGAGTGAGAGATCACATAATGCTATTCCTTTGCGAAATTAGATCATCGAAACAAGTCAAATAAAATTAAGTAGAGGAATGTAAACGATTACTCTTCTCACGGAAATTCTATTTATTCGTGAGAGAATTCCAAGAGGCAAATGAAGTGAGGAAGTAGAGCAACAGGAGGGTTAAGAGGTTCATCTGCAAGAAAAGACGTCTAGCAAAACAAAGAGACATAAGAATCTTGCAAAGTAGAATCAGATAATGTTTAACACTTAACTTCATCGCCATTGATTGCTTACAACGATTAACTAACATTATTAATGTCACGTATATAAGATAAGATTCGATGAGTTATTAGGAGAAAGGCATATGTCTAGAAAAGTGAGAGAACCTTCTTCAATAATGTCCTTGCCCTAGTGAAATAGTCATTTGTTTTTAGGCCAAATAGCAAAAAGGTAGCAAGCTTTGAATTACCAAACAAACTCTAAACCTATTATATTTATAAAAATTCTAAATTTTTTAATGATTTGCAATTTAGTCATTTTGATTGAAAATAGTTAATGTGGATGCTAGCACATCTAGCATTGATGCAGGCAATTTTTGTAATTTTATATTTTTTTCTTCTTCCTCCATCGGTCGTCGGACCTTGATGATGGCCAATGACTGGCCACAAGCAACGACCAACATAGGTTTCCCTAATCAACCTTAGTCAAGGGGCAACCTCGCTAGCTTCACTAGCTTGACCTTGCCGAGATCCAACGATGGATGACCTCACCAATCCTTGCCGGTGTTAAGCGAGGCCCAACCTTACCCTAGGCTGGTGGGGCGGCACTTGCTAGATCTAAAAAGGTTGAGCCTCACCAAAGTTGGAGAGGCCAACCCTCGTTGACCTCTAGCAAGGCTCAACCTCACTTGAGATCAGCAAGGTCTACCCTTGCTGGATTCTAACGAGATTGACCCTTGCTAGTTGTCAACTGTGGTAGGTCATTGCTGAGGCTTGGGGTCTGGGAAAGGAAGAAGAAAAAAGGAAAGAAAAGAAGAGAAAAAGAAAATATAAATATATAAAATTCAGAAAAATGAAAAATATTAAAAAAGGTTGTCTACATTAATGTTGGTTATGTCACATAAGATAGCTGGATAGTCGGTGATAGTAAATTGTCAAAACATTAGTGGTAAGTTTGCACAAATATAATAAATTTAGAACTTTTTTGATTATTTTCCAAGCCTTTTGCCGTTGCAGGAAAATTAACATGAACTTTTAAACTTCTCAAAATACACAAAAACCTTTTACTGTTGTTGCAGAACCGTCTAAAAAAACAAAACAACCTTTGACAATTCTTGCAAATTTAGCATCCGATAATATTCCACCTACACTCCACGTGATCTCTTCCATGTGGTACGAGTTGACATAAATCTAACAAACGTAAGTTTTGTAGCTTAACTAACAAATTACAGTATTTCTCAATGATCCAACCCGGCATGATTAGAAAAGACGGATATAACACGTGAAAATTAATTGCCGGCCCTAATTTATTACTGTGCAACATAGAGGGTAATTCTAACTTGCAATAGCGCCTACCCTAACTCACAACCTCAATCTACTTTGGTCGTAGCTGATTTCAAATAAATTTTGCTGAGGAGTTGCAAGATGTTGGTGAAGGGGAAACATCACTAATGTGCACTTTGACCCATTGACAACCACGATATTTGGAAAAGACGAGGATGGATGGAACATGAACAGATGCTAAATTTGCAACGATTTTTTTTTTTTTAACACTTATAAGTTCGTGTTAATTTGTAAGAATGATAAAGGGTTTTAGTGGTTTTCGAGATTTTTTATGTTAAATTTGCAATGAAAGTAAAAATTGTGTAATTTTTTCACTAACCGGCCCTTTTGTTAAGTGCGATTGGGCCTTTATGTCAGGCAATAAAAAACAACCGTAACTCAATGACAGGAGATAATGGAACTACAATTAGAGCCTACTGAGTTCAAACTGAGTCTGCCAAGATTAGTCGAGGGAGGTAGCGAACTAGCAAGAGTCCATTAGTTTCTTTTTCTGGATAACGATATACCGTTTTAGTTCTATTACATAGAAACAGAGATTCTCTAGCAAACAACCCAGACACAAACCCATCAAAATGCTTTATCCCAGCAAAGAATGCCATCGATTACGTTTGTTGTGCTTGGTGGTGCCTTTCCAAAGGCATCCCGGTTGAAAGCTGACAACCTCTCAAACAAGCAGACGTGATTTTCATTTGATCTTGTGTTTCTCAACATCTTGGGTGGCCTTGCTGTCGGTAATTGCCAGGTAACTCTTTTCCCGAGGCCACAGCTACAATCTTCATTTTGTCGGAGTATCACTTCTCCCATGTTCAGGATAGTCGCTCAAGATCTCCTTAAGTCCCTATAGGAGAATACAAAGAACTTGATGTAGCATCGAAACCACTAGTTTCACAATTTTGTCATTCTCAGAAAGACAAGAACGCATCCAATTGCTTCTCCAGCAGCATCAACCAGCATCTTATCCTTTGTGGGGATGGCTGCATCGAACACATGTGGCAGATCATCCCAACTCGACTCTTTTGTGGTCTCTTCTTGTCATTGCCAAGCCCAATAACTTCTGAATGACAGTGAAAAATTACGAGGAGTTTGCTCTGTTAAAGCAGAATATAAAGACGAGTTCTTTTCATCAGCAGAATTAAGTGTCTGCCGCAGCTAGGGACAACACTAAGCTGCAGAACGATTAAATCAACAAATCTCTATTTCAGCAGCAACTGAACTGAAGTTCTGTGGTGTATTTTTAAGAGGAGGTTGAGATTAACTTCTCTGCAGCCATCCTCACACAGCTCTTTTTACTAATGACACATTTTGTTTTGCTCTGTTAGCCTATCTGTCTCACCGAGTCTCCATGAGCAGAACCAATGATCGCTACAGCAAATTTATGATAGCTTGACATATGTTCTGCATTTTAAAGAGCAACATGCCCATTATATGACAGTGATTGAGAGCAATCGTAATGTGCTGCTTTTAGATCACTTGTAAATTCTCCATTTGGATTTATGGATGTTGTGAACCACTTCTTCATTGCTCGTATATGGGTAGAATCAAACCAAGACAATGAGAGAAAAATGTATAACAACATCATTTTTATAATAAGCATTTATTGTCGAACATGAATACCTTCCTTAATGATAGATTACCTCCATAATTCACCTAATGTCCTTTCTTCATTGGTTTAGGCATCTAATGCCGTATTTTAAAATTCAGTGGTGCTAGCTCAGCCTTTTTCGCAGAAGGGCCACAAAACTACCACGTAGACCTCCTTCATCTCCATTGGTTTGAGCTTATGATTCAAACCTGACCCTACATGCGCTTTCCGGAATGGACATCAAACCAGTTTGGCAAGCATCCTTGGGTAATAAAAAACGCCACACAGATTTTCCTTCTATAAAACCTAATGGAACTTAGGAAGGATTATATTGGATGATTGTCACAAGTTTAGGACCTAAATGCACAAAGTGAAAGGTTTTGAACTCACGTACATTATCTTGACAGGTTTATTCTGCTGTAAACATCCCCTCAATAATCAAACTGAGAAAGCTCAGTTTCTGCAACTATAGACACTCAGCTTTTCCGCAGAAATGTGCAACAGAGACTAAGTTTTCGGGGGCAAAATTTATCCTCAGAGAAGTGAAGCCCGCGCCTAAGTTTTCTGTACTAGAAACCTAGTTTAGTTGCTGCAGCAGAGAACTCAGTTATCCAGTGCTGAGCTGAAAACTGAGTATTTTGGCCCACGAATTTTTTGGGATTGTGGAAACTTCCCCCTACGTCTCAACCTTTGCATTTCACACGTGATTAGCTATGAAATTCAAATTAATCATATATCGTCTATATATTAACGGACACTGTGCATTAACCTTAAAAAAAAAAAACAAAGCGTGTGACCGGCATCTTCACCTACTCGTGCCAAATATTCTGCCTGTTTGCTGATTCTATTCAGAATAAAAACTTGATCAATTAACAATGAAGGTGTTTATATTAATTCTCTTTAGGATAATTACATAAACTAGAGGACTACACGAGGAATCAACATTCTGCCATGTCCTTTATTTATCCATTTACTTAGTTCTGTGACTTGAAATCAGATAAAACCAAATGTAACAAAAACTACACTCACGGACCAGATGTTCGTTTGGAATACACTTTTGTACGGCGATAATTCAAACTTCATTTCATGACTGAAAAGTAAACAACATCAAGGATCTCTCCTATCCTTAATTTATCCATTGCTTCCAAGCTCCTGCAGCAGCGACCCGATCGCCTAGTTGGATGGATAGTTGCATAAGCCCCAAGCTGCGGAAGGGAAAAAAGACACCGTATCAGTAGTTAAGCCATTTAGCTAAATTTGATCTAAAATAAAAAGTGCCGCTTACATGGGTCCTGAGATTTGATCAAACCTCTGTTGTTGAAGACGCAGGCATCGGGTGAGCGTGACAGCTTTTGATAGAATAGATTCATGTTGTACGATGCCTCTGGTTACTTGTCCCCTGGAGTATAACAGTAGCGTCCCAGTCCTGTAGGGTTGCATTTGACAGCATTGGGCGATTCCGAGCAAACAAAGTATATGTTTCCTGGAGCTGTTGGCGTCAGTTGAAGGCTTCGCGATGCGCCAAAGGCCATCCTTTGGTGCATCGAGCGTGGTCAACGGCTGGGCGCGGTTGCCGACTGGAGGGAGGGGCTCCTATGTTCCAGAAAGTTGACGAGTTTAAGACCCAAAATATAAACTGAAACTCTTTTAAGCTCTTACAGTGAGTAAAAAGAAACCGTACCTGTAAAGCTCCAAGGGCTTTTGGCTTCTCCTCTGTTCACGATGCACCAAGTTTTTAAATTTTTTGTAGCTTTGTATGGCTAAATGGATATTTTTCCTCTATGAGAAATGACTGTCGGTGTCATTTCCCTAAATTATACATATTATAAATGTATGACATTTATTGCCCAAACGAATTTTTGAGGAAAAATATGCTTTTGATGATAACTTTGCTCCTGGAATAGAAATTCGTTCGATAACGACATAAAATTTCTCTCTCTAGGGTGACTGGCGACGGCAAGAGGTCAGCAAGCGGGCGGCGTGCAGATGGAGGGCAAGTGGCGTGCGGGCGGCATGTGGGCGACAGGCAAGCAGGTGGCTAATAGTAAAGGCGAGCCATAAGAAGTGTTTTTATTTAAGAAAATTGATGAGGATCTTCTACAGGTGAGGTGAACTTCGTAAGCTTAATGTCTCCCATTAATCCTTATTTATGACCAAAAATAGAAATTGAACCATTTTTAAGCTTTTATCTCCGATGGATACTAGGACCGGTGGGTAAAAAAGACTTCATACCTATAAAGCTCCGATTGTTTTTGGCTTCTCCTCCTTTGCAGTTGTACTTGCCTCTGCAACAATTACCGCAACTCCATTAGAGAAGATATGAATGTACAATAGATTAAACGATCAAAGGGTATATTACTGGCACCTTCATTTATGTTGGAGCACTAGAGATAAACGAGAACGATGATAACGATGGCCAAACAGTGATTCACCATTGTAGTAATTGTCGAAAACCTATGATAAGGGGTCGAGAGAGTTGCTCTATGAGGATTTTTTTGAGAAGATGAGAGACACCAAGCACTCGCTTCTTTAAATAGATGACATCGAATTACTCTAGTTGGTGTACTATGCTTGATAAGATGGAGGCAAAGAATTTTCTAGAGAGCTTCGTCTACACAACTCATAATGCAAGTGTAACTTTTCTATTCCTAAAAAGGCATTCATGCTTATCGCAACTTCAAAGGCATTCCATTTTCTTTCCTTTTCACATCAAACACGTTTCAATATGTCTGTTTGATAGTATCACGCCTTTTTATAACAAGCTTGTCTAGATTGAAAGTGGAACAAATTCTTTTCACACTTTAATCTACGTCCGTCAGTGATTGAAAACATGAGCATTCAATTTGTCATATTCGTCTATAAGTAGGAAATGAAGAGTGAGCACCCAATGTTTTGAATTGACTGATTCGATTTACTCAAGATGTGCGATGAGAAGTCCCGGCCTCATCAACATGAAGAAGTAGACATGATCAATGAAATGCCTAGCTAGTTGGGTTGAGTGATAGCGAACCCATCAAATCAATTCTTTTGATGTTTGATTCTTCTGTTTGGCTGCTATCAGCTCCAACACCACTACACTCTATATAATTGATAGTCCTATGCCAATGTTTAGTGTACTAGAATTGGTGTTATCAGTTGGTCCATGGGTGTCAACATTGTAAGAAAATCAATGATATTGTACCGAGGTTCGAATCCAGATTACTTACTTGGGTTGTTGAGTCATCATATTGAATCGATGGTTTACAAAAGAAATCATACAACTCTAGGATTAGATCATCCTCTTTGTCTTCATCTTGGGACTATCTTGATAGATAAACTGCAAGTGCATCAAATGAGGAGGGGGAGGAGACCACGACCTATTCATGATGCTTTTTAGCATACCCATCCATCATGGTTACTATTACCAAACCGCATTTTATTACTGAACCAAGGTGTCCTATGCCCCATTTTGTTCAGCATTCCCAAGAATCTTTGAGCCCCTAAAGCCCTTTGGGAAAAATATCAGGTGTTCGGTTCAACTTTGTGAGGCCTCATTTGCCAAATGCTAGCATTTGGAATGCTATTTGCCTCGATTAATAAATTTTCGCTAGTTGCCTATTTTACCCTCAAAATATTAGTAAAAGTCCAATTTAGCCTATTTACAAAAACAAAACCCTATCTCTCTCATGTAACCCTTCGTTGAACCTCGACTCAACTTTTTTCACTCTCGACAACACCTGCATTCAACGGCCCTCTCTTTGTCCACCTCTCTCTCGGCGATTTGAGCATTTCTTCATCTTGGGTGAGAAGGGTACTTCATATTTGGCCAGTTCAAAAGGTGTTTTCGAGGGATTTCGCCTCCTCCTTTTTGCTTTCCATCTCTCTATTTTCCCTAGGGTTCTTTTGGGTTTCTGCCTAGTTAAAAGTTTGTGTTTAACCGGGCCCAGTTGGAGATCTTTTGTGTTTTCGAATATGTTTTGTGTCGATTTGAGAATCTCTCATCAATTTCTTGGCTTGTGCAAGTTTGCAATGGGCCATGTGATCTGGACAATGAAGCATATATTTGAAGATAGATTATCAATTGCACATTATCTTGCTTAGTCTCACATCAATTGCAAACTTTACTTATGGACATTCTCTTTCTTATTCACTGCATGTGTTTTATTGTTTGGGTTCTCTTTTTTGTTTGTGAATGTGTTCTACTAATGGTGTTTTCATAATAGATTTTGTCCAACTCCTGCATTATCGTGTTCCATTTGAACTCTGTTTATATTCTTAATTTGAATTGGTTCGTGGTTAATATTGTTTGTTTGTGCCTCTTAAATTGGTTCAATGAGTTTATTAAAGGAAAATGCATTCTCGAGCTCATAAGACGTAGAAACCTTTTGTAAGTTGTGCATTGAACAAATTGAAAAAGGCAATCGTCTTGCAAACAATAATCGGTAAGTTTGAGGAACTAATAAGAAAAAAGTATGATAAACAACAAATGAACAATAAGTGGGATAACCTCGAGGAAGAATGGAAAAGATGGAAGTCATTGCTTTACAATAAAACTTGACTAGGATGGAATTCAAAGAAGAAAACCATTAATGCAAGTGGGTGGGAGAGTAAAATTCAGGTTTTCCTCACTTCTTTTTTTTTACTTTTGTGTTAAGCTCACTTTTAATGCTACAACAGGCCAATCCAAAGTTTAAGGCTTTTAGGAAAAAATGCACACATATCTTGATCTTGAAGTAAAGTTAGATATAATATTCAGATATACAGTTGCTATTAGAGGAATGACATGGAATCCTACATAAGATTTATGTATTGATAATTATGTTGAGGCCACACAACCTAGAATCAATGATGTTATAGGATCTACTGATGAAAATTTGGAGGATTATGTGAATGAAACACTTGTGAAACCAATTGGAACTCAAAGTCATAAAAGAGCCCCACACACTTCAAAGAGGCAAGCTTGAGGAAAGAAAAATAAGAAATTGAGTGCAAGAGAAGAACTTGAGATGCAAATTAATAGGCTATTTACAATTTTTAAGAGTAAAAGCACTACCATTGCTACATCTAAATAAACCAATTTCATTGTTCTCTACGAGGACCTCATAAATATATTGGATTCTATACCTAAGATTGTGGAAGACGAAGACTTATACTATTTTGGCAATCTCTCATTTAAATGAAAAGATAGATAATAAGCAGGTTTTCATAAGATTAAAGGATGATGCAAAGAAAGTAAAGTATCTCAAATATGAATTAAGAAGACAATCAAGTCTTCGTAGATAAGATGTTAACATCTTATTATTTTCATGTTTAAAGAGAGTGAGGTGACTTTGTTTCTATTTATGGATTTTTTTTGCATTCCTTGTAAACCTAATCAACTAGTGTTTAATGTGAGAATTGTCTTAGTTTGGTGCTCTCTTTATGTGATAGTTTGCATATATGTGATGGTTAATATATTGTTTCTCTATAAATTTTGTAACTTGAAGCAATTATGAATGATTCACATGCAACAGAAAATGATGAACAAGAGGAAAATGAATTATGGGATGTTGTCTCAATCACTCAAGTTGCAATTCTTTATCAAGTGACCAACCTTTAAAACAACCTTGCATAACCTCAACATATTCAAGTTATATATGGTTAAAAGAGTTGATAAATGATTATGTTAATCCGATAAGATGTTATAATATGTTTATAATACATAATGTTATATTTAACAATTTAACGCATGACTTAATAACACATTAGAAAAATGATTAGTATGTCTCTTCATATTTTGAGACATGGTATAGGTAATAAGTTAGCATAAAATCGTTTTCTACACTCCAAGGAAATTATAATTAAACAATTTAACTTAATTTTAGATAAAGTATGTGATATGGGAAAATATTTGATCGAACCGACTAATTGACAATATAGAGAAGTTCCAAAGAAGATCAAGAAATACCAACAATTTTATTCATATTTTAAGGATTGTATTGAAATTATTGATGGTAACCCATCTCGGCCATTGTAACTATGTATGATTAAATTCATTTTATTGGTAAAAATGAATAACTCAAAATGTGTTAATCGTATGTAATTTTAATATGGAATTTGTTTATGTTTGGGCTTGTTGGGAATGACAACCTCATGATACTCGTATCTTTTATGAAGCCATTGGAAGTAATACATATTTTCTCCATCCTCCTCATAGTATTTGTTTAATGGTTTAAATACATTCATATATCTATGTGGCATATGTTAATTAAATTTATAATATATTTATATAGGTAAAGATTACTTAGTAGATGTTGGATATACAAATTCGATGGTTATTTGAAGCCATATAAAGAAGTTACATATCATTTGCCAGAGTTTTAAAAAGGTCATTCACTTATGAGATATCGAGAAGTGTTCAACCATGCCCATTCCTCATTATGCACAGCAATTGAGCGAGCCTTTGATGTATTAAAACATAAGTGTGGGATTTTAACTCATATGCCAAGTTATTCATATGAAAAGTAAATGTAAATTGTTATAACAGTAATGACTTTGCACAATTATATACAAAGAAATGCCGTAACCGATATGGATTTTAAACAAGTAAAATTGGATCTCAATTATGGACATTCAATTGACCATGATAATGTAAATAAGAGGGTGATTGCTTCAAATTCGTATGCATATCCCAACATGACACGTTTACATGATGAAATAACCATAAGTTCATAAAGCCGTGGAGGTTTGTAGTATTAAGGATAATACATTTCTTTTTTATAGACATATGCGACCATATTTACTATAATGAAATAACTCTTTCTAGTTGGATATTTAGTTGGCCAAAAGATGAGCTTTGCATCTTATGTACAATCAAATTCACTTAATGTAATTTTTTTAATGAATATATTAATATGAATCTTTTACACTACTCTCAACATGAAAATGTGAAAGATTATAAGCCGAAGTTGTCTTGTTGGCATTGTTTCATAGTCTTAACTGAGGAAAGAATCATATCTTGACCAGGAAAAGAATCTTATCATAACTCTTTTATCTTGCCGTTGAAATGTTATAAGTTGAAGAATTCTCCAAAAGAATTTTCATGATTTTACTATTTAAAATGCCGTCATATCATCATAAGGTTTGAATCATGGAATTGAAAAAAAAGTATTAAATGTTAACTACTTCAAAATTGTCGACGACTCCCTATATTACCATGGAAGATGGCCCATAACACCGTATGACTTGGTATTGCACTAATTGTTGTGGTAGTCTTGATGTACATTTTTATATTTTTGTAAGAGGAGAGATTGTTTGCTCAAAAAAAAAAAAAGGGAAGATTGACGAAATATTTAATTTTTGAGTATTTTCTTCTCTCATTTTTGGTCATCTAAACTTTCCAAACAAAGTCATAACTATTGTTTCTTTTTTTTCAATTTTGAAAATACTAAAACTAAAAAAAATTAATTCGATCACACCAAAGACCTTTCCAAATATATGTTTATCAAAAAGTCTTGCATTTCCTCAAAACCCTTTGGACTAAAGGCATTTATATTTGGCTAAAGGCTTTTCTCAAATGCTAAACCAAACAAGGCCTTAAGACCAATATAATTTATTCATACAAATATATTTGAGCAATCTCGCATTGTCCCTTATATTTTATTTAATACTTAATAGTATGTTTTTCACAAATTAAACATCATGTGATCAATGCCAGCCAAACATGCTCTCACTTGGACAACCAATTATTACAAATTGAAAAAGTTTAGTTTCTATAAAAACAATGTACATACCTAGACTTCCCAAACAAAGCCATAATTATTATTTCTTTTTCCAATTTTAAAAATAATAAAACTAAAAAATTTAATTTGATCACACTAAAGATCTTTCTAAATATATGTTTACCAAATAATCTTACATTTTCTTAAAACATTTTTTAGTTACAGTTTATCAAACAGTCTTGCATTTCCTCAAAGCCCTTTGAATTAAAGGTTTTGCATTTGATGAAAAGCTTTTCCCAAATACTAAACCAAACGAGGCCCTAAGACCAATATAATTTATTTACATAAGTGTATTTGAACCATCTCACATTGTCCCTTATATTTTATTTAATACATAACAATATGTTTTTTACAAACTAAAACATCATGTGATCAATGTAGGCCTAACATGTTCTCACTTGGACAACAAATTATTGCAAATTGAAAAGGTTTAGTTTATGTAAAAACAATATGCATCTAGCCACCTAAAGACAACAGAGTGCATTTGGTTTAGTATTTAGAGAAAACCTTTAGCGCTAAGGGAGTTTGGAGAAATGTAAATACTGTTTAGTAGACTATAATTGAAATATGTCTTAAAAAGCAACTTTGGAGGAATGTTGTTTGGCAAACATATATTTGGAAAAGCCATTTGGTGTGACCAATTTAAGTTTTTTTTTATTTTCTTAATTTGTTTAATTGGAAAAAATAATGACTTTAACATTAATAATTTTGCATTGAGAGTAATGTAAAAAAGACATATTAATAAATTTATAAATTAAAAAGCATATTCAAGTAGATCTTCTCAATAAAAAAGAGTGATTTCATTAAAAATAAATATGATCACATATGTCTTGATAAAAGAAATAATTTATCCTTAAATATTACAAACTTACTCAACTATTTGTCAAACTCATAGCTATTTCATCACATAAACTTATTATATCAAGCGATGGATTTTCATTTGATATACTTATTTCCCATATTTATAGCATCATTGTCAACTGAATATCTATACTCAAAATCCAAATCCGCTTCTTCAAAATCTGCATCAATCATAACATTTCTTCATATATAATTATGCAAAGTCATCGTCGCTATGACAATTTGCACTTATTTTTCATATGGATAACTTAGCATATTAATTAGAATCTTCAACTTATTTTTTAACTAAATGCTCGCTTGTAGTGAGGAATGAATACGATTAAATACTTTTCGATATCCTATAGGTGGAGAACCTGGTCGAAACTCTTGTAAATTATATCTCACTTCTCCATATGGCCCCAAATAACCCATGGGATTTGAATATCCAGCATCAACTAAATAATATTTACTTAAAGAAATATAATATAAATTTAATTAACATATGTCATAAAAATAAAATAGTGAAAGAGAAGGAAAATAAAGTTTGTCCAAAAAAACTGAACATATCTATTAAATACTAATTACTTAAAGGAAATTAAATAAAGATAAATAAATAAAAATTGTTCATCAAACAACAATGAAGCTAATCATGCAATGCATAGTCTCTGTCACATAACATCCACATTTAATTAAGTATCAAATATGTTAATTCTCTAATTAGCAACAATGTTATCTAGTTACAATTAAGCATTATATACATATATGAAGACGAACCTAGAGAATGATGCGGAATTATGCACCACATCTCCCAATGGTGTTATAAAAAATATGAATATCATAAGCTTGTTCCTCCCAACCGGCACAAACAAAGACAAATTTCATGTTAAAATTACATATAGCTAGTATGTTTTGAATAGCTATTTCTTTTTTTTCTTTTTTCTTTTTTGATGACCGAAGTGTCCGGGCCAGCTTGCGCGCACCTCGACTATTCCTCGAGAGGGACTAGCACAGCAACCCACCGCCATGGCCCTCCACTTAAATCACATGCGCTTCTCCGGAGAATCGAACCCAAAATCTCAACGAAGTCTAAGTTCGCCCTAACCAGCTGGGTTACCTATGAGTCGGGTTGAATAGCCATTTCTTTTTTACTAATGAAATGAATTTTATCATATATAAGTACCACTGTTGGGATATGTGTATTATCCATATCACCATTGCAATCCTAAAATAAATAATACAAATATTACTTGAATTAAATTTAATTTTTAGTTTTTTTGTAAAATTGTAATATATATTAAAATATGGATAGAATTGTCACTCTTTCTTCATCTTATTTGGAACTTTCATATATTGTCGATCAGTTGGTTGGATCAAAGCTTATCACATATCACATATCACATACTTTATCTAAAACTAAGCTAAAATGCCTACTTATAGTTTCGCCAGAATGCTGAAAGTGCTCTTGTGCTTATTACATATATCATGTCCTAACATATAAAGAAACATCAACAATTTATGCTACATAATTTATGTTACATCAGTGTTCTTGGAACTTTTAAGATCATATCGTGTTACTAGGTTATGTATTAAGTTATTAAATATAACTCTATGCATTCTAAACACATTATAACACATTATCAAATTAACATATTTATTCATCAACTCTCTTAGTCATACATAACCTGCATATAATAAAGTCATGGAAATATGTTGCCTAATAAGCAATTAAAGCTTGAGTGACTATAAGAATATTCAAGAATTCATTTTCCTCCCATTCACGATTATTCATAACTATTTAACATAACAAAATATAGAGTCAGAGAAAAAGAAATCATGAACAACATTAATCATCTATTAAGAGAAGAAACCATGAATAATCTCAATATACATCAAGAGAAATAATAATATCAACCATTACATAACTCAACCATATATGCATAACACCAAATGGAAATAGTCATTACATTAAAATATTAATAGAAATCCCACATGAAAACAAAGTAACATAATGAAAAGTTCAAATAATATGCTATTACATTCTAGCTATGCCTAAGCTTTTCCATCTTAAGTTTGAGATACTTGATTCTTAATGCGTCATTATTCAAGCTCATGAAAACCTGCCTATTGTCTATATTTTCCTTTAAAATGTTTCATTGAAAAAATATACAACTTTTCATCTTGTGTAATCTCAAATATGGTATTTAACATACGTATGAGGTCTTCATAAGAACCAAATCCTTCATTTGTTTGAAATGCAATAACAGCAACACTCTTACTTTTAATAGTAAAGCAAAGCTTATTGATTTGTTTTCCAAGTAATTGTATTAGGGTTATTCTCTTTTATTTCTTTTCTCGAGCTTGTCTCATTTGAAGTTGGCACCACTCTTTTATGGGTATGAATTTGAATTGGTTTATTAATATTTTCACTTATAAAGCCTTCCAAATTCTCACCAATAAATCCTACACCATCCATGGTATTAGGTTGTATGGTCTCAACATTATCATCGACACATAAACCTTGTGTAAAATTGCATGTGACACATCCAATTACAACCGTATCCCTAAACATTATACCTAAAAATACCTCAAGATCTGGATGTATGCATCTTGTCCTAAAAATCTTTACCTTAGGATTGGCTTGTATAATAAAACTATTTTGTAAGTTGTATCTTTAAAAATGAATTTAACATAAAAGTAAAAGAAGAAGATATAAAAACCTAAATTTTACTCTCTCACCATTCATGACTCGAATCGATGGTTTTTTTCCTTGGATTCCATCTTAATCCATTTTCTATTAAATCAATGTCCTCAATATTTTCAATTCTTCCTTAAGATTGTCCCACTTACTTTTTCTTTGAGTTTTATCATATTTTTTGTCTCTCAATTACTCTAATTTATTAATTATGATTTTCTATTCATCCCTCTTGTGGGTTGCAGGATAGTTGTCTTTTTTCAATTTGTTCAATGTACAACTTACAAACTATTTCCACATCTTAAGCGGTTTAATATGCATTTTCCTTTAAAAAACTTGCCATCTTCAAATAGTATGAACATGAATAAAATAAAATAAAATTGGATGAGCAAATCAAAATAGCATGGATGAAACAATGCAACATGGACACAAAGATAGAGCAAATATCATTTCTGAAACATACCAAGACATAGGCACAAGCGTAAGACAAAAAACATTTATGAAACAAAACAAAAAATGGACTCAAGTATAGAGCAAATAGAAAATAACAAACAGAACAAGATATGTACACATAATAATGGGTACAAGTAAAGAGTAGAGAGCATTTTCATTGAATATAATAATGGCCACAAACATAGACATGGCACAAATAGTCAAACTGATAATTGCCAAATTATAAAGGGCACGAGCATAGAGCAAACAATACTTATGAAACAGAACAAGAAATAGGCGTGAGCAAACAACATTAGGCCGATGTCCAAAGAATAATATATATGCAAAAGATGGGTCTCTTTCAAGCTGCTTTCGTAGATTCACGATAGGTCTTTTCCCGAGCCATCCAAAAGCCATTTAAGATGGGTCTGTGGATCCATTCATAAGCCTTTCAAAAGCTATTCAAGGGGGAAAAAATCATTACTTCCCCCCAAATTCAAAGCTCTTCAAGATGGGTCTCTTCCCGAGTTGTTTAATTGCATATTAAAAAGGCTCATAAATAATTGCATTTTAAAGGCCAGCCGATAAAATTTACATTTAACTTCAGAACCTTGGTGTCCATAGAAAAGGAAAATGAATTAGAAAAAAAATCATTTTATCCATACAATGGCACAGGAAACACGTATACCACATATCGCGTTTGCCAAATAAAGATGCACTATCTTTTTAATAACAATAACTATCAATTGAAGTTTTATGACTTTCCAAAATTAAAAACTAGAAATCGGCATAATAATGATTGCAATCCAAATTCCATCCTAAACAGACCACAGTACAAACTTTAAAGACCAAATAAAACAAAAAGTCATTGAAAACTAGCCCAAAATCGACAAAAAAACCTACACCAATCAATGAGATTAACAAGAAATCTACAATCAAAGAGCATCACATCAATATCACCAAAAAAGATGAAACATTACCGAGATGGGATTAGTAGGAGTGGTCCAGGAGGAATGCTCACGGCAAAATAGACAAGGAGGAGAGTCTGTGACAAAAGAGGGGGACTTCAAAAAGGCAAAGGCCAAAGTAGCTCAAGAAGTCATCTTTACATTTACATAATTTTCTTCTAGAAATTGAAATCTAAATCGAAACCATCTAGTGTACCTTTTAAGAAGAGAACGCAAGCAATGTTGAAAGTGGACTTGAGAGAAGAGAAGCGAAGTAGCGAGCAGCGTTGAGAGATGGTGTGAAGGAAGAGAGGCATGCGGTGTTGAGAGCAAATAGGTGAAGTCAAAGTATGTCGAGTGCTTTCAAGTGAGACGAGCGAGCACAGTGAGTCAAGTTATGAGAGGACAGAGAGGAGTTGTAAAAGGAGTGATATGAGAAAATATTCAATGGTTAGTAACCACTACGTCAGCAGCCTACATGGTGCACACGATCCATTCAAAATTCAACACCTGTCTTAGGACCTGAGCATGAATAGAAAATAAAAAAATTAGAATAACTTACTTTTCTTTGTCATTTATTGCTGGCACTAAGCAATAATAAATGCTTGCTTTCAAACTCCTGCTCAACGTTCTCTCTCCTCTTTTCAATTTTCTAGGGTTTTACCTACTCTTCTAATGAAGAACAATGAAGGCCCACTCCCCCTCCCACTCCCTCCCTTCTTCCCTCTAGCATGTCCCTCCAGCATGTCCCTCCGCCTCCGCCGCCCCCTCCCTTAAGAGACCCCACCGGTCGCAGCGGTTGGTCCCGAGCCCTCTTCGCCTCTGTTGTCGCCTCCAGAGGCCCCTTGATGGCTACGCTCATCAACCGACTCCTCTCTCTCTCCCCCACGCACAATTATGCCAACTCACCATGGATGGTGCCAAATCCCTAGTTGTTTTTGAAGCGGCAATCGAGGACAAGGTCTACACTCGCGTTTGTCTCTTGGGGAGCCCTAATGGTGTCTACTATGACAAAGTTTTTCATTTCTAAAAACTTGTTGCTGTTGTGTAAGAATACCCAGAAGCTAAAACATCACTCTTTTTCCTTAAGTTTGCATCAGCCATCTTTGTTTCATATCAAACAGCTAGTAAAGTGAATATGACGGCTGATTTAAGCGAGGATATAGAGATTAGTATATGGCCAGTAAAGTGGATGCCTCTATGAGAAGTGGCTAATACAATGGTACCAGATCAAGTGGGAGGAGGTTGGAGAATGAGAGGGGAACCCTGGGGCAGGTATTAGAACTTAAGATATTTGCATATGTCGTGAGTTCAATACGAGCTTTCCACCTCTATCTCTCTCATGTTTTTTTAGGGGATTGAGCATTTGGAGCTTTTACATCTTCGTACTCGGCTGTTTTTGAGCTACGAGTTTCCCGAGTATTTGTACTGATAACATCGAATTTGGTTATGTGTATTTCATTTTTCAACTACTGCCATTGTGTATGAAGATTTCGACAGGTTTTTGCCATGAATATATTTATCATTTTTATGCTTCTTTTGTCCTCATAATGTAACATCCTGAAATTCGAGTCCTTTTAGGGAGGAACGAACGTTAATTTCGTCAATGCATTGTTGGTTGATCTCACTCGGAACTGATCACTCCTGAAATACTGACCTTGAGGGGAAAGGCTAATGAGGACAGAACTCGTGCGACTAAAGAACCTGACTTGGGAAAATGACTCGACCGTGAGACTTGCGTAAGGACGGTCCTGTAGTTATGCAGGCTGATTTCAGGGACGACTAGAAGTCGATACGCAGACAGAACATAATGAGATAACGGGTGATTCCGTTTACTATTATCGAACCCGCGAATGGCCCTATGTCGATCATTGATAATCGTGTACTTTGAAATAAGAATCGATTCTTCGCAATTTCATGTAGTCAAGGACGTCCATGTGTCGAGAAGTCTTGAAGGTGAATTGGCACGAGTCGGTTACGCGTGAATCCTCGAAGCCGCCTGTCAGTCTGAGTAGTACCAAAATGGCATTTGGGAGAAATTGACATGGCATGAGAATCCAATATTGGACTTCGAATTTTCGAGAATGTTCGAGAAGGACTTTTGGACGATACTTCTTAGACAGTCGACACTGCCGGTTGAGCCGAGTATTTGGAAAAGGGATTTTCGGACCAAGAAAACGAGCCTACGAGGATGTGGGCCGGGCAAGAACAGTGTGGGCCTCACGCCCAAGGTGGGACAGCCACCATGGAAGGCTCGAGGCAAGCAAGTGAGCCCATTGGACCAAACCGACCCTTTACCCTTCCGAGCCCATTGTCTAAAACCAAGCCGATTCAAGCCCAATAAATTCTCGAGCCCGTTCCTATTCATTTTCAAGCCCATTTCCTAGGCCCGCTCCTCCATTTTCAGCCCAAGGACAGATTGGGAAATGTGCAAGGTGGAAATGACCAAAATGCCCTTGGATATTTTGAAGAAAAGTCAAAAAGGAAGAGAGATAAGATGAGGTCATTGTTTGGCAAGTGGGGCAAGCCTTGATGGCTTGGATAAGGCTTATCCTTCAACCTTTACTTCACTCTCTCTCTCCTCTTCATCTTCTCCAAAATCGCAGCACCTCTCTCCCATGGTTTTCCTTCATTTCTTCTATTTTTCAGTTTGACATTTCACCGAAATCTGAGTTGTTCATTGCCTTCCCATTGGAATCTCATCTCGTGCCACCCGCCGTTGTGTTCAGAAGAGAAATTCCGTTCAAATAGCGTTGGCTGATCACCGGAAGGAGCTGCCGGTCAACCCGTATTCCGACCGAAAGCCACCGCCGGCCAGACCGTTTTCTGACTGCCTGCTGTTGTTCTGTTTTGCTGTTTCGGCCATTTTCCTCCCTTTCCGACCCAATCTTCGCCCATACCAGCCACTAGTGGTTTCCCCTCAACCCCCAGGTGCCGCTTCGGGCAGCCCGTTCAACTCCGGTCAGCAACTTTCCTCCTGTGCAGTGCAGTTTTCAGTGTTGCAGTGGGTATTCCGAGCTTGCTGTTGTTGTTCCAGCCCCGGGACGGCCTTGGATCGTCGTGGTAGAGGTCCCCGGGTGTCGGGTTCGTCACCGCCGCCGCGTCCGTGTCGCCGGCCCGCTTAACGGGTGAGTTTAGCTCCTAATCCCTATTTAGTGCCTAAAATTGCTTAGGGTTTGTTAGTTAGTGTTAATCTTGGTTTAAGGGGTTTAATTAAGTTGTATTAGCCCTAAGATAGGTGGTTAGATAGATGGTTAAGATTAGATTAGCTTAATTTTGCTTATTAAGCTTAATTGTGCTTAATTTGGGATTAATTATGCTTATGTGTTTAATTAAGCATGATTTGCTTTAATTGAATTGATTAATTGTTTTAATTAATGTTTTGTTTAATTTCCGGATTAAATGTTTTAATTAATTGAATTTCGGAAAAATCACTGTTCATAATTACTGTTCACGGCACTGTTCATCCGGAAACTAATTTTTGTCTAAATTTGATGTGCTATTGATTGTTATGATTAATTGAAGTGCCGATTGTTAATTATACTCATGATTGATGATGAAATACGTGATCCAGTGTTGGTTGGATTTGGATTTTGGAATTGTCGAGTGAGATCGCATGACATATTGCATGGGTTATCTGAAATGGCATATCGCATGAGCATGGGTGATGTTGCATTCACGACAGAGCAAATATATAAATGGATTGTTTGATGATGTGTTGCATGATCACATTAAGAGAGGGAACCCGGCATTGCCGGAAGACCGCCAATCCTTATGGGGTTGTGCCGTGGCCGTTTGGTCGCCTGACTTCGGTCGGATGCCTAACGGTGGACATGTGACGGGACTGCGGTAGTGGGCAGGTCCTGTGCTTCTTCGGAAATGCCGTTAGAGGGAAGGGATGACCCCTGACGTCGCCGTGCCTCGAGGTAAAGAGAACGAAGCTGGTTTAGCCAGGAACCGCCAACTATAAGGTTGTGCCGTTGGCCCAGGAGAGGGCGTTAATAATCGGAGCATGTGTGAGTGTAAGACATGAGAAAGTTGTGTGAGATGCTCTGATTATTCGCATGCTCTTAATGTCGTGATGATTTGTAGTACGCACGCATGAGTTGACAGTCGTGCAGGGTGTGGCAATGGCCAGGTGAGATCACTTGTGGCGCGACTCGCATGTGATTGATGAATCATGTCATCTAACGGCCATGTGCCTTGTTTGCATTGTATGAGATTGAACGTGCAGAGTATGGCATACCGGGTAAGGTTGAATGCGAATCGAATATTGCTATGGGTGCGTTTGGTTCAGCATTCCCAAGGGGCTTTCAGGCCTGAAAGCCCCTTGGGGAAATGCTGAACCGTTTGGCTTAGCTTTGAGACCAGCTTTCAATTGAAAGCTGGCCTTCAAAATGCTAAAAGCCCAAGGCTGGTCCCTGCCTTGGGCTTTCAGCATCCCCCAAATGCTGAAACCATATTTTTTCTTTCCAAAACTACCCTCACTGATTTTTCATATTTCCGCTTTTTACCCCTGAATTTTATTTTTTTTAATTAAAAAATGGGGCAACCCTTCGCCGGTCCGGCGAAGGGCTACGGCCGCCGGTGAGCCAGATCTGGCGCCGGCGGCCGTCGGCGGAGGTCGCCCGACCTCGGGCGACCCTCGGCGAGGGCCGCGCGACCCGGCCGAGGGCCGCCCGAGGTCGCCCGAGGTCGGGCGACCTCCATCGACGGCCGCCGGCGCCAGATCTGGCTCGCCGGCGGCCGTAGCCCTTCGCCGGACCGGCGAAGGGTTTTAGGTCAAATTTTTTTTAAAAAAATTATATACATATATATATTATACCCATTATACCCATCAAAGTCCATTGCGAAAGTTTTTTTTACCAAACGCACATTCAACTCAAAGTCCATTTGCAAAAAATTTTTACCAAACGCAATAGCATTTCCCCAAGTAGCTTTGGGCTTTCAGCATTTGCATTTGACTGAAAGCCCCTTGCAAATGCTGTACCAAACGCACTCTTAGACCCCGCACCTTAAATAACGCACGGTTTTTTTCTAAGTTGGCGTGCCAGGGATGCAAAGTGTCCACTTTGTCGCAATCCATCGAATGGAAGAACCGTAATAAAGCCGAATCCGATAAAGTTCCATAAAGTATCTATTGCAAAGCGTTTGTTTATGAGGTTTCAAGGAGTCTTCACGCAATCTTCTTTTATTTATCGGTTTAAATTTTTAGAATAATTAATGATGATTTTATAATATTTTAAATGATATCAGAATCAGATTGCGTCCCTATTTATTACGCATGTGCGGTTGTGTTGTTCCTTATCTAACTTGCATGTGAGAAGAGGTATTAAAATATCAATCCCATGTCTTTTTCTATAGGGTGTCGAAGGCTTTTTTTTTTTTTTCATGTAATTTGCCTCTACTTATTAGATTAAATTTTTTGTTGGACTTTCTAATGAGCATATTAACTAAGGGTCTATTTGTTTCATAGAAAATGAATGATTTAGAAAACATTTCTAAAAAAATGATTGCTTGTATCATTTAAAATGATTAGTCAATAAGAATGTTTTAATTATTAACAATAATTTAAGTCTAACATTTTCGAAAAAAATGAAAAAAATTATTCACAATTTTTGTTAGAGATATAAGCGATATCATTTTTTAGAAAATATCTTTCAAAACATTTAATTTCCGGAAAATAAACGCACACTTTAATTAAAAAAAAAGTGTTAAAAGGAATTAATTCAACAATTCGAAAAGGTTTAGGAATTAGACATATCATTACTCCTCTAAAAAGACACACAATTGTCAATTTAAACAAATAGCACATTTTCAGACGTCAAAATGTATCTATCAATAAGAACAATCTATACTAATAAAAAAAATTCAACTACAACAGCTTATAAAATCACTTTAATGTCAAAATACAAAATATCTTGGTATCAAACTTGACCATGGTTATGGGAGTGGGTTTCCACATAGTAAGATGAATGATTTTGCATGTCCTTGCCGTGGAGTAATTGATATGATTTTTGTCAAAAAAATGTTTAAAAGTGATAGATTTGGTTTTTGTCAAAATTCTTTCATAAATTCCACCGTTTTGTAAGGATCGTGTGGAGTATAATTAAACTTTTCAGAAAATATATTTTTTGCGAAGACAATTGGGTCTTCGTTATAGAAACAATTTTCAATAGTGCAAATATTTTGATAATTTGTTTTATCAAAAATCTTTGATCTTGGAGGGGTTGCCTTAGGAGGCTGAATCACCACCTCACTAAGAGTCATTTTTATATATATATATATATCAGTCGAACAATTAAACTTAAGGACATCAGACAGCCATGCAAACCTTGGAATATAATCAACATTTATGACTTTATCTTGATATCGAAGTAAGAGATCCCAAGGTCCTGTCCCTCCATAGACCTTTAGTATCAAATCTAGCTTCACGTGAGGAGGAATGCAAAGACGTCGATTGTTTTCTATTAACTTAAGCTTTTAAAATCTCGGCTCCACACTCAACTTTTATCCTTGTGTGACCAGCAATCGTCTTGAAATAGCTGCCTAGTTTCAGCAAGTGAAATAGCAACTTTTATCTTCATCTTCCAAAGCAGAAACTGAACTGGGTTGACTTTGCACAGAGCTATTTCCAAGTGATTTGAGTTGCAGCTGTTAGGATCATACATATTGATCGCTTCTTTTATGTTTTTATTTTTTTGTGGACCTCATGAAGTGTTGATCTGAGTAAAGCTATGATAAAGGTAAAAGATACTTGGAATCATGGGGGGACTCATCAGGTGCAACAACGGCGGATCATATTTCTGGCGGCTGGTCATAGAGAGAAGATCCTTCTGTATGGATAAGTTTTCTGTCTTTCGAGATCTTCATGGGCCAATATTTTCTCGACCCCACTTTCACTTTCCAGCCAAAGCTTCGTGTCGTCTTCTTCTCATTCTCATCAGTTCACGCCATTTCTTGTCCAGTGTCCATCCCCACCGTGCCCCAGTCGGAGTCATGCGAGGCTGACAGCTACTAGAGCTGATTGAACTCTTTCCTACTTCGGGTTTTTTAATGAAGAAATTACCATGTTGCTCGGTCCAGTTTGAGCACAAAACTGGTCACCATCTTTAGTTCAGTTTTAATGCTCGATCTGTTACCATCTGCACTGAGCAGGGCATAGCCAATTTCACCTCGGCTTATGGCAAAATCTGACCTGAAATACAATATAACCATTACGATTTTTTTCCTTTTAAGAATGAACACAGAAAACTGCCACAGATCCTTGTTCTTTCGATGTGAATTTCGTGAGAGGATCATGGATCCAATCCGTGGATTTTTCTGATGTAAGAGTTGATTTGGACGCCAAATTTGGCTTTCCAGATTGCCGAGAATTCGCAGTTCTGCATGTGCGTTCCGAATTGCAGTTCACCGGTGAAGTAACATTTCTGGTAAACCTGGTAATGGGAAGAAGTTAACTTGCTTCTTTACCAGATTGAATGAACAAACTTGCCATTCTAGGAAAATTTACCTAAAATGAACTGCTCGAGAGATCTGAAGAACAGAAAAAGGTTATTTTCATTTTTCATTGTTTTGGGTATCGGGGGAATTAAAAAAAAAAAAAAAACCTGCCCTTTGAGCAGGATATCATGAGGAACCGTTAACTCTTAATCTAATACAAGGAGGAAAAAAAAAGACATAAAACAATGCAGAAAATACATCCTCAAACTGCACAAGGGCTGTGGATTCAAAGCTACTGCCAAAAAGCCTGAGAATTATGAGAGAAAGGATGCTGATATGAGCTTCCATAAAGACAACCATCATCGCTCTGTTTCTTGATGAATCTGTTGCCCTTTGCCTTCTCTTGCTGATCCATGATGCCATGAAAGAAAGGACCTTGAGCCTGGAGAGGTGAGGGAATTGATGAGGAACTCGGGGGGAGTAGTTTGCAAAATCTTTCAAGGCAGAGGAGCTCGTGTCCGCTCCCGAAATCGGGATCCGCCACTGGCAACATGTGATCAAAAGTCTGCATTAAATTCAGTCAAGTATCAGTCACTCCTTCGACATTTTCTCCTTAATTATGATCAGCATCGTCTAAAATATGTCGTGCTCAGACTGCCCCAAATTCGCTGAAATTAAGAGCTGAACTTTTTGGTACTTCAAAATAGGCAGTTTGACAAAAATTATGTTGAGCAAAACAAGATGGGCTATTGGATTTGGAAAAGACCAGAGAAAGATCAAACTCAAATGAAAAGTGAACCAAACTCGACTCTTCTTTAGCATAGCAACAGATTTCTCGTTTGGATCATCTATACTTTCCATTTCATACTTACGGGGAAGTAAAGCTTGTCTGAGTCATGGAACTAGCCAATCAGACTGACCTGGCCTAACGGAGTACCTCTAATCATACTTGGAATATCAATAGGAAATAGAGCGGGTGCTGCATGAGTGCAATGCAAACCTTACAATATCCATTCGAAGCAGTCGAGGAAGGGTCAAGAAACTCATCCACATGCCAACCCGGCAACGTCTCCATCAAGTATTCCGAGATGCTGCTCGTTGAGACCGAGCCGGCGTCCCTCGTGTGGTTCTCGTCTTGGTAAGCTCCCAACGGCAAGCTTCTCTCGGCTGTCGACACAGATGACGGCGGGCAATTCTGTCTCTTCGCCGAGGATCTAGAGCTCTTCATGTCCGTGCTCAATGCGCTGGATGACGACGAGGCTTGGTTGGAGGATGAAGAAGCGGAGAGCTTGACCCCGGTCAGAAGAAACCTGTTGTGCTTTTGGGTGTGCTCGTTGGATCTGTGAATGGGAACATCACATTCTCTACACAGGATTGCTCTGTCTTCTTGGCAAAACAGCAACGCTCGCCTCTCCTGAAACAAGATGATAAAATTACTGAAAAATGATGGAAGAACTATCATTGCTTTCGGGTTTTCAACAGAAAGGAATTCTGCACCTGCCGCTCAGCAAATTTCTGGAGAAAAATGAAATGTAACCCATTTTTCGAAACTTACCCTGTATCATTTAGTGCAAAAATGGGACAAATTTCATTTTGTTCGGGAAAAATTCCGAAACGGCCCATTCTAATTGAATCTACTATCGTCGAAAACCAATAAAGAGGGACCCAGAAATGTTTATGGTGTTTACCTGACAGATGTCACAGAGAGGGGACTCTTTGAAGGTTGGATGGAGAAGAGAGTAACGCATGTGTTTACTGGCGAGCTTGTTGGCATGGTGGACTCGGCGATCACAGCCGTCGCAGAGCGTGGCTTCGTCCGCAGCGCAAAAGATGGTGGCTTCTTCTTTGCCGCAAACGTCGCATTGTATCTTCATTCTCTTCAAGCTTGGTATTGCACTCTCTCTCTCTCTCTCTCTCGGTATTTTTTTCTCAGAAAGTGTCCTTGACTCGCTTGCAGTTGCAGATATAAAGGGCCCTATTGAATTGGGAAACAGAGGAAGAGACAAAATGGTATGGGCACGTAGGCTTCGAGGGCTATGGCAGAACAGCTAAGAGGAGGGGTCACTTTTCTGGGAAGAAGTCTCTGGATCTGTATAAACTCTCTCTCTCTGTGTCTCTCCTTCTTGTTGTTCTTCTTGAGTTAAGATGAGGAAGCAAGTTGGATCTGAGAATATGGTTTGTTCTCTTTTTGTACCCTTTTTCAAGCTGAAAATGTCTAGTTTTGGGGGGGCTTTCGTAGGTTGGATAAAAGAGAAGCTATCGCTCTCATGCTGACTGAGAGATTGAGAGGGCTTAGGAAGCATTCATCTGCACATTTACTGATCCGCCCTAACTACTAACATTAGATGAGAGAGAGAGAGAGAGAGAGAGAGAGAGAGAGAGAGAGAGAGAATGGTGTGTCAGCTTATGGCAGACCAGAGCTGGCTCTTTCAATGCACCCGTGAACAAGTTGACAATGTTAATGGCTATTGATATGACATGGGCATTTTCTCTATATTCTTTATGCCTGTTTATTCATCATGACAAGAAGCTACATGATCATGCTCTCCCTCTCCAATCTAAGACAATACACAAATCAAAAGTGTCTTCAGGAAAATAAAAATAAAAATCTAGACAGTAAAACTTTTAATTTTCAAAGTGACTATTGTTTCGTGATGCGTGTAATCAATGTCTAGAAAAATCGAAATTTTCTTCATGAAAGATATATAAATTCTGTTTGAATTGACTTTATTTTTTGTTTCATTTAAATTTTGTGGGCTAAAGCATTTTGATCTTTCTTTTCAAATTCTTAACTCCCAAAATTTTCACAGCACCCAAATATGACATTTAAATTCACATATAATTTTTTTTTATAATTGTACGTAATTTAAATAATATTTTGAATTTTATCAGGGAAATCTAAAAAGTATTTTTAACTTTTAATTAAATGGAAACAAACGAGCTTCTCGTACTGCCTCTTGAATTCATTGGTTGACATGACATAACTTATCCTCAATATAAAATACACCTGACATCAGTTCACTCATTTAGATCTGTAGTAAATATAAGACAAGTTTAAAGAAAGTCTTCGACTTTAAACTTTATCTAAGATGCTTCTATTAAGGAAAAGTACAAGACTTTAAACTTTAATTCTACCGGAGAGGGGGCACAACGTTCAACGTACTCGTTTTAAATTTTTAATTAACTTTTGTTATTATCACATGTAGAAAATGACATTGCATCATATGCAAAACATAAATTATAAAAAAATGTTTTGTGATGGACTTGGATAAAAATACTCAATAGTGTTAGTGAAATAATTATCTTAAATGCCCTCACTGTGGCTGATGAGGGCATTGGGCAAGGGTTGCTAGTCCTTAACCTCTCCCCTCCATAAAATAAATAAATAAAGAGAGAAAAAAATATAAAAACATAAAAAATTTAAATGTCATTAAAAATTCTGTGTTAGTGTTGTTTGTGTTTGGCCAATGCCATATCAGTGGTTTTCAGCTAAAATTGATTAGATAGACTTAATTGGTATTAATACAAAATGTTTAGGATTAGATTAGTCAGATTGAAAAATTTATAACTTATTTGATACTAATGCAATATATTTAAGACTTTTCTACCTTTTCACTCTCTTTGACGGGAGAACTCTAATGAGTTAATTTCACCCGATGTTGAGTTACCAGCTCTAGGGCAAGGCAGTTTAGGGGCAAAGCTAGGGAAAAAAGGGAAAGAGTCATCATGTGAAGGTCTAATTTCTATCTAATCAAAGAAAAGAACATTCCTCTACTTACTCGTCGAGATTCTCACCTACCCTACTAGTGCTATTTAAGGGCATTGACTGTTGACCTTCTTTAGTAGGGAAATTTCTAGGATAGATGGGGTTTATTGATACATATATATACGTAATCGATTTGTAGCAAGAAACTAAATTTGACCAGTACCAAAACAAAGGGTCTAGTGCATTAGGCACACTATAGCTACATGCAATCATCGATTTTTCCATTATCTAGGATTTCTCAGCTTCGTAAGCCCGACTTGCCCGTCAACTCGTGAATGGGTTACGGATCTAATGGCTCACGTGATGGATTTATGGAGAACTAAAAATATATATTGGGTATACAAAAACCGAGATGTGAAATTAAGAGGAAACAAATATTGAATCTACTGCACCTATACTAATTTAGTTTTAAACCTTTCGATTATACCAATTGAGTCATAATTCTTTTGACGATTTGTCGATATAATCCATTCAACTAATTTTTGCTCGAAATCGTTAACATAAATTCCGGTTATCTATGTGGCACGATTAGTACTGATGTAGACAGATTTTATAAATGTTTAATTATTTTTCTTTTCTTTTCTTTGCTATTTGATTGGGGCTAGTGAGGGTTGCAGATCTTGCTAAATTCGGCAAGGGTAGCCCTCACCCTACCGCGGGAGTCAAACCCTTGGTGGATTTGGCAAGGTTTCGACCTTCATGGCCGAGCAAGGGCCACCCTCGCCAAATTTGTTGAGGGCTTGGTGGCCCTCGCTTGTGGCTAATGATGGCTTGGGTGAGGCTGTGATCGTCACTGGCCACAATGGCAAAATACATAAATAAAAGAAAAAAATTCATAAAAATAATAAAAAATTGTAAATTTTATTTACCTCAGCATCGCTATATAGAATGGTTGGTGTCTATTTCACTGATTTCTAGCCAAAATTGGTTTGATGGATTATATTAACAAATCATGAAAATGTTTATAAATTAATTAGTATAATTACAAGATTTATGACTGAATTAATACAAATACAATAGGTTTAAAACTTTTTTGATACTAAAATTAAGCTGTCAAGTGATTTGGCTTACTGTATTGATGTTGATAATGATTTACTTGTATAAATGTTCGCCAATAATTTGTGGTCCGTGGTTCCTCTACCCTCGTTTGCTTGAATGCTTCTCTCTCACGCCTGACATATCTTATGGGCTGACGAAGACGTGTCTAATAAGCAAATAGTAGACATGAGAAAGATATTTCTAACGACTTGGAAGAATAATAATGTCATGGTCATGATTGAGAAAACATAATGACGCTTGGAAAAAGACAAAATTGAATGGGGATATAATGTATTGTTATGTCGTTTTGTGAGCTCGCAGCCCATAAAATTCTCCCGATCGTTGTATATTGAAAGAAATAAACAGCAAATATGACAGGGAGCATCCAACCCTGTTGGAGAAAAGTACCGTGATTGGGGAATTAGATATATGTATATATTTCTAGGACTTATAACATGAAAGTAATTCTCTTATTTATCGACCAAAAGACAAACTCAATTTACTCATTTGATATGAATGATGGTGGACGATCCAAACCTCTTGTTTGAAGTCGACAATGGTTGATTCAAGGTCAGTGATCTTGGGTTTATACAATCAAATAAAGACTGATTTTTGTGTTATATGTTGGCAGATTGTCCGACCTATTATTAGCCGAGATCGATAATGGTTTATCTGAGCTTGTCAACCTTAGATATTTATTAAATAGTGACTAATTCGGGGTACTTTAAAAGGGATAGAGAGGGGAATTAGAAAAGGAAGGGAGAATGGGTGAGTGTAGTTGGTGTTAGTAGCGAATACTAAAACTCTTTAATGGAAGAACGAGTAAATGTGAGATTACTTAGGGTTTATGGTGGTTTTCACAATCAATTTAAGGTCATCGACTTCACGTCTATACAATTAAGTAGTGACTGATTCGAGACTACTTCTCCATGTGATAATGTTGATGGACCGTCTGACCTATTATTCGAGGTTAATAACGGTTAATCCAAGATCATTGATGTTAGATCCATATAAACAATGACCTAGATCTAGCGAGGATGCTCCTTCACCTATGGTCAATGCTAGAAAAAAAAACCAAAGAAAATAAAAATAAAATATTCGACTAATAAAAAATTTGAAAAAATTATTTACATCAGTATTGACCGTTTTATATTGGCCATGTCTCATAAGATGGCCGGCGTCCATATCAATAATTTCCACTCAAAATCGTTGGATGGCTCAATTGGCAAAAAATGAAAAAGTTTGGGATTTAATTGGCAAAATTAAAATATTTAAGACTGAATTAGCAAAGTATATAACTTTTTGAATAATTTTTTCTTATAGTTGGTGTCCGCAACTAGTATCGATGTTCTTTAATTAGGGTTTTTGATGGTTTTCACAATGTTCTGGTGATGTGGGTCAATCATAGCATCCAAAATGTAAATCGACAATACATATAGTTAATCGAAAATGGGCCACTTGAAATATTAATTCTATCTCCTACATGGAAATGATTGAAATCTTCATTCTTTAAGCGGCTTCTTAAGTAGTAAAAGAAAAGGGCTTAATCAAATGGATTGTCCGACCAAAAATAAAATAAAATCAAATGGATTGTATTTTGTTCCTTTTACATGGGGGAAGTGAACCTATAATTTAATGAATAATGGCGTGCTTTCCTATCTGTCAATTATTTTCCAGAAATGACCAAAACCAATAAATGCTCGAGTCGTTGCGTTGAAACTCCCTGCTTGGAAAAAGGACTGCTTGGCCCCTGTTACTTAATATCTTCGATAGGCAATTATTTGAGAATGGCGGCCTAAAGTGATAGGGATATATAAAATTACATCACATAATAATAAAGATCGGTGGAACGAGGAGTGCTATATAAGTTAAAACCTTAGAAGGGCTTAGACTGAAATTGACAAAATCTTAGGAGGGGATACACATACCCAAATATAATATATAGTTTATATGTGATTTAACATATGATCACTAAAAATTGCGTATTCTATCTAGTGATTAGGGAGTTGATGTCCCATTGAGTTTGTCTTGGAAATGCAAAAATTCATCAATGCTATACAACCATTATACTTCTACTTGAGCATTTTGAAGGACGGTGCTCGATTCCACTTATATCATTGCCCATTGGCTACGGGAATGTACGGTATTGACACTGGAGTTTCAAATTGAAGCTCTTTCTTCTTCCTTCTTTTGGCACTTTTGGTGCGTTAGCATGTGCAAAATGGACATTTTAAATTGAGGGGGGCACGCTTCAATGAAATGATTGGTCTCCCTAGCAAAAGCTAGTGCATGTTGGGCAAAATTTTAGGGCATGAGGCACTAGTAAATCATTTGAGCCTAGACACTTGAAAATAATAGATTCATTCTAGAATATAAACTTGGTATCGAGATTCAAGAATTGTGTCTCCCTATAGGACAGTCGTAACTGTCACGTCTTTTTCGCTCTTATTACGCGAGTGCGCACATGTTCCCTGTCGCTTATTCAATTTCTAGGTTCTTTATAGGTACTATTTGCAAAGTGTCATTACTTGCCTTAGAGCCCTCGAAAAAATTAAGATGCCCGAACCCTAAGCTAATCTTTCGTCCCTTTAGCATTACAATATTCCAGATCGTATCATATGCTCCTATTACTTGGAGGAGGAGCCAACAGGCTTTTTGAGATGCTCGTTTCAGGTACCAGAATCTGGTTGGTTCGTAGGAGAGATAATCAAGGTTTGACTCCATTAAAAATACTTTGCTAAGATTGTAAGTATCCTTAGAATAGTAACTTAAAGTAGTTAAGTATGTTGGGAAAAGAACAGCTTAAGTGCTAAAACTTAATACGAGAGGATACTTAAGTGTTAAAAATTATGAAATGTATATTTAAGTGTCATTTTTTTTGAAAATTGAATTATTTAAGTACGAATTTTGATAAAGACCGCTGGAAATCTGACATAACTTATTTTAATAATATAACTCTCTTACGTGACTCGCCGGAAGTTGAGTCAGCAAAAAATAAGCCAAACAACATTGTTTTGATGTTGATGCAACATTTAAAAAATATATTAAAAAAATTAAAAATATATAATTAATTAATTAATTAATTAATAAAAAAAAAGAGAGGAAGGGGGAGGGATCGGGCGAGGGCTATGCAGCCCTTGCCGTCACTGTCATCACCCATCGTCGAGAAGGGCCGGCAACGGTAGGGCGAGGGTCGGCTGCGGTCGCCAGGTCTTAGTTAGTGGCCGACAACCTTGGCCTAGTTGGGCAAGGCCCGACAACCCTTGCTGTTGGTTGGTTATGGTCGTCGGTCATTGGCCAGGCCAGGCGACCCCGGCCAACCTTTGCCAACCCTTTATAGTAATGATGCGGTGGCGGTGGTGACTGTAGTGAGGGTTACCCTCCGTCCCCATTTTTTTTTTTTTTTATATAAATAAAATCGATTTTTGAGATTTTTTTTTCTTTATGATATGGCTTTTTTTTGCCACTCGGACAATTTCTTTTTCTTAAATTGCCACATGGATATTTGTTTTGAGAAAAATTGCTCTGTCAATAGATAAAGTCATATGAAATGACGCGTGTGTATTTTTGCTAGATTTTTTCGCTGTTGATACTTAATTGATCCTTTTTACTTCTATTTTAGTATGTAAATGTACATTTCTAAACTTTTGGTTATTAAGTATCTATCCATACCAAATTTTAGTATTTTAAGGGTCTGCACGCCTACCTATATTTTAAAGTAGAAATTTTGCCAAATCCAATGAGAGAAAGTACACATCTTGCTCGAAAAACTTCGGATGGTGAAAAGATCATTGAAGAATGGGGATGGGAATCCCCTTAAAGGAAGCTACATTGCCTCTTGGACATGATGCACGCTCGGTTATTTGTAAAAGATAAAAAAAAGGATATTACTTTGCATGATAGACGATGGATCAATCGATAGTATACCATTGATATAAAAAAGATAGAGAACTATTAGAAAATGCTAAACCTATTACGTTTGTATAATGTAGTTCTAAACCTTTTAATAATGCAAATTTAATCATAAACCTTTTGACCTAATGTTAATTAAGTCATTTTAGTTAATTCTGACTAAGTATTGGTGACGTAAATGTCGGTAAACTTAAGTGGCATGATCGATGCTAATGTTGATAATTTTTAATATATATTTTAATAATTTTTGAATTACTTATTCATTTATTATTATTTTTTTCCTTCCCTTTCCTTCTTCCTCTAGTCAATCGGTGGGCCTAGTGATTGACTAAAGGAGATAGTTAGCAAGGGACCTTGCCAGAGGCTGCGAGGGTGACCTCGCTCTGGGTTAGTGAAGGTCAAGCCTTGCTAGCCATGGGTGAGGCCATGGACTCAGGCATGCCGAATGAAGCAAATTTGGTTGTGAGTCTGTTGCAAGGACCAAATTGCACTTGATAAAAAATATTGAGAACTTGGTCACACAAATAAAACCTTTAAGATTTGATTGTACATAGAGCCAAGATTCAGAACTTTCTCTGCAACTTTCCCTATAAAAAAACAAGGACAAGTTTCCAAAGTATAGAAACACCATTTCGTTTGCTAGTTTTTACCGTAGGTGAAGCCGCGCTTCTTTTTTGGCATACGAAATCAGGGATCCGATGTTGTTTTACAGCAAAAAAAAGTAAAATACTAGCTAGTAAGAAATTCTCTTTATTTGGTTTACCATATGCAGAGGTGGTATCGAGTTGACTAAGAAAAATCAATAATCCCTAGAAGTGTCAAGAACCGAACCGAAATTTTGTATGTTTTTAGTTCGGTTCGGTTAATCGAACTGAACAAAAATTCTTAATTAAAAATGAACAATCTATCTTCGTCATCATCATTTTTTCTTCATTTAAATCCTAATAAGTATAGCAAAAATAGAAAAATCGCAAAATCGTCCCGAACTATATTTTCGGTTTGGTTCGTATTCGGTTTGGTATTATCCCTTATCGGTTCGGTTATCGAACCGTTTACACCCCTAATAATCCCTACTTGACTCACATATCTAAAATAACCTAAATCTGAAAAACCCAAATCATTCGACCACGCGAACATGACCTGACTCAAAATCAAAGGAGATTCCTAAACGAACAACACACACCACCCAAATCCAAGTAAACGAGAAATCATTTATACACCAAATGATAAGTGTGGAATATGACACAAAATCAGAATTTGGTCAGATTGAAATTAACCTAATGCATCAATATGCTGCCTTTGCTAAAATTGAAACCGGAAATAAACATACGTGCATTTGAATTATCTGAGATTCGATAAAATCTGGGACTAGTAATGACTTGAGCAAAATTGCAACTTGAAATGCGACTTGACCTGAAATTTGTGAACTGACTTTACACGTATCCGTTGCAATTTAAAACCTAAATTAATTGGATGAAAAAGGATCGGACCACCTCTTTTCCACTTTTAATCGTACATAGAGAGATCGATTTGTAGGTGACTTATCGCTGTCAATCACGTCCTTTTATTAGCTTCTTGGTAATTTCATTTGACCTTTTATTGAGCACATGAATATTCTATGACAAATTTTTATTGTTGACTGATATAAAGACATTTCTAACGTTATTGTGGAAATCAATTTAGTTAGTAGAGAATTATTACATTCTTGTTCACTCAAAACAATTGTAATTTCGCTAGAGGTTCTGAGTTCTTGTTTGTGTAAACTACAAACGATCATATCGAGAGACAACACTTGTTCCTAAGATAATTACAGCGATGGCCCCCGCGTGCGTCTGGCTCCGTGGCTATTGCAGGTGAAAGTGTTGCCCGCCTCATAATCTGAAGAGGGATAATTGTCTAAAATATTTAAAATCAATTCAATTCAGTCATAAAATTTTTAATATTATTAATTCGATTATAAATTCTTTAATGATTTGTTAATTTAATTCTAAATCTTTTAAAAATTTGCCAATTTAATTATTAACCTATTATTTGGGTTGTTGTTTAAAAGGACTGCATTGATAGATTGTTAAAAAGTTTAGGACTAATTTGGCAAGGTTTAAGATTAAGTTGATAAATTGTTAAAAAGTTTAAGATCAAATTGGTATAATTAAGAGGTTTATAATTGAATTAGTGGTTATACATTAGGTGTGGGATTTTTTTTGGACAATTTTTCCTATTTGCGGTGCGCACACCCTTGCCACCCTTGCATCGGATACCCATTTATCGGTGATATGTAGCATCACGAAGCAGGTCTCGGTGCATGACACACCATAATGGTATCTTGGAAAAACCACATTTAATTTGAGGCACCTACGCATATAAAGGGACCTAATTTGTGGAATTATTGTACTTGTTCAGAAATATGGTACCAAACCATGTGGTACCAATTCGTCACATTTAATAATATGTACCACAAATGTGCTACGCCATACCAAAAAAAAGGTTCTAGTGAATGGTGCCTTGATGGCTATTTTTTTTTTTTTAATTGTGTCAATTTAGCTATAAATTTTTTAACGATTTTCCCATTTAATCGTAAATCTTTTAAGGATTTGCCAATTTATTTCTCAACCTATGATTTGGATAGTTGGTCGAAATGATTATATTAGTAGATTGTTAAAAGTTTTAAGACTAAATTGGTAAACTATCAAAAGATTTAGGACTAATTTAGTATAATTGAAAGGTTTAAGATTAGATTGACATATTATCAAAAAGTTTAAGATCAAATTAGCACAATTGAATGTTTATAATTGAATTGACGGCTGTATATTAGGTGTAGGATTTTTTTTGAACAATTTTTCTCGTGTGTGGTACACATGCCCTTGCATCCAATACCCATTTTTCGAATTTTAAGACACAAAACTAAATTGTGATATCTCGCATTACATTCAAGCTTCAATGCATGATACACCAAAATGATATCTTAAAAAAACCACATTTGAGTTGAGGCACCTATGCATATAAAGGGTCCTAATTTGTGGTATTATTGTACTAGTTTTGAAATACGGTACCAAACCATTTGGTACCCAATTGTCGCATTTTGGAATATGTACTGCAAATGTGCTATGCAATACCAAAAACAAGGTTCCAACGAGTGGTGCCCCATTGGCTATCCAAGGTTCAATTGTATAGTGCCTTGAAGCACCCTAACAAAATAACGGTTCGTTTTACATAATTCGGTAGTCAAATACCGATGAAACATAGAAGAAATTATTCGGAGAGAAAATAAAGCGAGACCGTGTTTGTTCGACCATCAACCAAATCGACATCTCCCAACTAGAGGATTGAACCTGGTAGGGAGCTAAGTAATTAGAACTTCACATGAGAAGAGAACGACTATGATCACTTCATTACTTCATTAATCGCAACAAGCTGGGGTTGACCATTAGCTATTCAATTCAAAGCTTCAGCTAAGCGACGTGCCGTGCAAGATGGGAGGGCGCCCACCCACAATTCAACGATGGCGGCGCAAGCTGTGAAACCAAATGGGAACGCAAGAAAAAACAAGGGAGAAGGGCGGATTAGGTCAATGCCAAGAAACGACAAATTTTCACTTTTGTCAGACGTGGATTCAGATGAGGATGATGATGATACGATCTTCTGTATATACATATATAAATTGCACGGAGATACGCAAGTTGTCGGCGATGAGACAGATAAGGGTAGGGAAAAAGAAGGAAAGGGAATCGAAGGGGGTCGTGTAGTTCCAAGGCTTCTCTCACATGGCCTGCCTTCAAAAAGTTGGCGGTCGGTTGAAGAAATTAATGATTGAAAAAGCCAAGCGGGTCGTCGTGCCAGGCTTTAGGTGCGAATAATAAGCGTACGTTTGATTCAGTATTTGTAAGGAGCTTTAAGTTCAATATAGATACTGAAAGTCCAAAGATATTTGGGGAAATGTAATTATGTTTGGTAAAAATTTCTTTACAAATGAATTTTGAGTTGAATGTGTATTTGATAAAAAAAAATTTGGTAATGGGTTTTGATATATATATATATATATATATATATATTGGACCAGCGAAGGGCTACGGCTGTCGACGAGCCAGATCTGATGCTAGCGGCTGTCGGTTGAGGTCGCTTGAGGTTGGGTGACCTCAGTTGACGGCCGCCAGTGCTAGATCTAGCTTGCCGGTGACCGTAGCCTTTCGCTAGACTGACGAAGGGCTGCCCCTTTCTCAATTAAAAAAAAAGCTAGGTGCAAAATCAGAAATATGAAGAACTAATGAGGGTAGTTTTGGAAGGGAAAAAATAGTTTCAGCATTACTAGCTTTAAAATTGAACCAAACGGTTCAGCATTTCCCAAAGGGGCTTTCAGGCCTGAAAGCCTATTGAAAATACTGAACCAAACGCACCCTAAGCACTCCGCAAGAATTTGTGATTACGCTTTTGTATTACTTCAATCAAAAAGGGGTGACAAGGGCATGTGTAAAAAGCAAATGTTTGGACGGCGGGGGTTGATTCATGAGTGGATTTTCGATTACAATAATGTGAGCTATTTCGAGATGTTTGCTAACGATCTTCCCGATCAATCTCATCATGGACTTCACGTATGAGTCGGGAAGTTATAATTACAATAAAAAACAAAATCATAGTGCTTTAACTTTCCTTTGCATGGATTATGAAAGGACTCATTTATCTACATGCATGCCTAAAATCTACAATCGAACCCGTCTCCCTTCTTCCTATCCTTAATCCTCTTGCACGCAGCTAGCTCGAGCACTCTAAAATAGCTCGGCCATGGCCATCAAATCAAGGTTACCAATCTTGATCTACACGCAAGCTGGTGTGACGACCATCGCCGGCCTCAGATCTGAGGATAGTGATGGTCTTGAGGGCCATGGCTATCGAGCTGCAAAGCTCTATCTCAAATCAAAAGTCTACGATGGAGCTCTACCATGGCGATCAGGGCCACCAAGTCAAGCCGAGGTCTAGTCAAACTTGTATGCTGGAGGGAGACTGGGAGGTGGTACTTTTAGAAATGAAATTGGAATTTGGAATCATGCGCAGACGAGATGCAACTGGAAATCTAATGGCAAAAAGTGAAGATATGAATTTAGGTTTTGGAATATGAGAAGTGGGTGGTCGATATAGAAAGTAAAATAGAGGATGGTGTATAATTTTCTCATTATTTTATTAAAAAATAACTTTGTCGTGCCACATTAACCATATTATTGTAACGTAAAACACTTCCTTCTCTTGCATAGCGATTAGGATGTCTATCATCTGGCATCGGCTGATTTCACAGTGAAATTATGACCGCGAATCTAGTTGAGACTTATCAACAACAAAAATGAAGAACTAATTGCAGGCCTAAACCCTAATTCTAGCATCGACTAGTGAGTTTTGTTTAGGGGTGAACTCCAAATCACATTGGCCACCTATAGACTTTTCAAGGATAGACATCAAATATCATCACAAGTATCTTAAAATTACTTCGACATGTTGATATCCAAAAGGACAGTATTTCATCTACCGTTCATACGACTTACACAATAAAACCTAGCAATCATAGTATTCGAGTATTACGCATGTTTGCCAACTTTGCTTTTGGATTTTGAAATGAAAAACAAATCACTTGTGACCGACACCGACTTGCTTCTTTGCGTATCACAGCCGCATGGGACACCGAGACCGACGATACCTTATTGTATGATCTTATCCGAGACGATTGAACCAAAGTCGCCAAACCAAAAGCCTTGACTGGGGACCTGAGCAAAGGCTCAAACCTGGTCGAAAACTCTGCTTTTCTGGCCCAACAGGCCCGTCCAATAGAGGATCCAACAAAGCCCAAAGGGGATATAAATTTGGGGGTTGCATGGGCCATTCTCAGCCCTTGATTGTGGGGCCCAAGGAATCCAAAGGCCCAGATGCTTTGGTACTAGTGCGTCGGCCTCACCCAATGTCGCTCACCCAGGAAGGAGATTGTTAGGAAAGTCCTATTAGGGGTGAGCATATTGGACCGCCCAAACTAAAAACCATTCGGACTAGACCGGATCGGCTGATTTGGTCTGGTTCCTGGGAGCATTGGTATGGTTCCCGGTTCCATTATGGTGATTTTCAGTCCAGTTCCCGATTCCGGGGGGGAACCAGACCGGACCGGACCAACAATTTTCTATTTAAAATATATTTTTTAAATTTCTTAAAAATTACAATAAACCCTAAAATAATAATATTTCTAGTATTTTTTTAATTTTAATTTTTGGCTTAGTGGTCGGTCCTATTGGACCGGATCGGATTGGATTATACACGGTCCCAAAAAATGGGAACTGGTCTTCTCGACTTGGTTCCTCATTCCACCTTGGAACTGGACTGAACCGGGAACCGATCACCCCTAGTTCCTATGGTCCAGTCCATGCTATTTACGAGATCGGTCCCACAGCAAATCTGGACAGTTGGATAAAAGGAGAAAAAAGGACATCCGTCCGATCTCCTTGCATGAGTAAATTCGTTTCTCTGCAAAAGAAAACCGATATAATTTGACTAAGGAAAGTTACCAGTAATAAGGGAAGTTATTGACTCATATGGTTAAAAAAAAAGATATTTTACCGGGTAAATTACTATTAATATGGACAATTACGAATACAAAGGAAAAGTGACGATATATTAGTTAGTTCACTAGCAATAGGACAGAGGATTTTAGCAATTAACTGAGTAGGTTACTGTCTTTAGTGGAATATTACGAATGACAGAACTCATAGAACTTACAACGGCGAAAGGAAAGTTAAGTCTTGTGAAGAAAAATTACAAAAAGATATATGACAAGTAAATTTATTATTAGTGAGGAAAATTACAAATTTCAAAGGAAAGCTACGATGGATTTAGTAATATATTAATAATATGAGCATGAAATTTACTATTTTTTGTGGTATATTACAAACTATAGGACATACGAAACTTACGATTCCAAAAGGAAAATTAATTCCTCTATAGTAAAACCAAAAAAATGATATTTTATAGGTAAACTATTTTAGTGAGGATGATTACGGATGCCAAAGGAAAAGTTACGATTAATTGCATAATTTACTAATAATATAAGAAGAACTTATGACTATGAAAGGAAAATCACATTCTCTAAAACAAAGTTACAAACTATATTTAATAGGCAAATTATTTATAATGAGGACAGTTACGAAAGGCAAAGGAAGTTACCATCACTTTTGTACTTTACTAACAATACGAGAAGGAACGTACTATCAATTTAAGGTAGATTACTATATTTTGTGGAATATTGCTAGTCACAGGACTCATAATAGAACTTATGATGATGAAATTGGAATTGCATCCTCTAGAAAAGTTGCAAAAGGATATGTTACAAGTAAATCTATTAGCGAAGAAAATGACGAACATCAGAGGAAAGTTACCAAAAAAAAAGGGTAATTTACTACGTCACATGGAAAGTTATGAACGTAGGAAATGGAAACTTATGGGAAATAAAGAAAATTACTATCATTTTCGAGACAAATACGAACACAACAACACAAGAAAGTTACAAACCATTGGAGCACAAAATTCACAAAAACTTAGGCTCTTTTTTTTTTTTTTTTGGGTGAAGAATGAATGATTTGGAAAATATTTTTTTGAACTTGATTGCTTATATTGATTAAAACAATTAGTTAATAGGAATGTTTTCATTATCATCGATAAATTATATCTCAATATTTTAGTAGACAATAAAATATTTTTCATCTGTTCATTTTAAGATATAAGTGATCATTTTCAAAAAAATATTTTTTAAATTATTAAGTTTTTGCGAAACAAACATAATCCCAAAAAAATACTATCACGTTTGAGAAAAATTACAAACAAAAAAGGTAACCCTAGAGCACAAAATTTACGAGAACATGAAAAAAATAAGTATCCTCAGAAGAACTTCACGAGGTACAAAAGAAAGTTATGGTCAATTAGTAAGTTTACTTAAACTCCATAACAAAGTTACGTGCAATATGACATCAAAACTTACAACAAAATTAGGGGACAGTCATTATTGCTGAGAAAAAATTACGGACAACAAAGAAATTTATGATCCTTATAACACAAAACCTACGGGAATATAAGCGAACTTACTGTGTTGAGAAAGAGCTTCACGAGGTAGAAAGGAGATTATGTTCTTGTATTTTTCTACTTATTGTACAGGAAAAGCTTAAGTATGATATATACTAAGTGCTTCCATATTAATCCTTACTTAGTTAATTAAAGTATCTTTAGCTGAGTTAAAGCTCAGCACGATTGCTCCTTTTGAATTTTTTTGTCTTTAATTAAAAAAATAGTAATCAGATATATTTTGATTACTCCTTTTTAATTGATTAACTAAAATATATTTGAATTAAGAGATAAGAGGTAAACATTTCCGTACGACTGCATTTTTGAGATAGTTTGTCATCAGATTAAGTAAAGTTCTACATTAAATTATTTTAATTTCAACAAATCCTAAATACAATGTAAACACACTATGGTTCACATTACTTGTAACTATTTGTATTTTGTTAATCGTAAAGATATATCTTTTGTAAGATGGAACTGATTTTACTATAATCTTAAAGTAATAGGACTTAAAAATCCTGCTTAACTTCCATTTTAAGCAGGAAATATACTCAATTGTATTCAAGAAATATATTGTTTATTAAAAAATTTACCTGTGTTTTTATTCATTTATTAAGCCCTCTACATCAAATAGATGCACTTTTAATTGGACATCACAATTTAGTTATAAAATAAATCCTAATATGATCCCTTTTGTTTAGTCACCAAATTTTTGCACTGAATGAAACTTTTCGACATTCAACAAACACTAAATCTGGGATACCTTCTCTTTATTTATTTTCTACAATTTAAACAAATAAGAATAGTACTTTGGGATAACAAAACAAGATTGATACCCTTTTTTGGGAAAAGGAAACTAAGTGTCGTAACTTTTATACAATACTTGCTTTAATGCCAAAACGTTTCGCCCAATCACTTCAATGCCACATCAATGAAAAAATGATCACTAAAGTTCTTTTGACGATTTGTCCTATGTGGTATTAAATTTAAATTCTTACTGGACTTTTCTTATGAAAAAAGAAGGCCTACGTCGAGATGTCTGGCCCTCTCTTTAGACTTGCTCACCTGTATCCATCAAATGAATATGCTTTTCTGCCTATGCCAATTTAAGATGCAAATAAATTTGTTCTATCTTGCCAACAAAAGAAGGATAGCATATGCTGCCTTCAACATTGGTTCAAAAATAGCGTTTGATAATGGCATCGAGCTTAATCAATCGCAAATGGATGGGGCATTTTGTCAAGTCAGGTCTGAAAGACGGAGGGGGGACTCAAAAAAGAAAATGATCAGATAATACTTGTGAGTCTACACCCATTAACTTAGGGGTAAGAATACTAGAAGTATCAAAATTTTCATACAGTGCTTACTTTGGTGCAAATTTATCTTTTTTGCTTACTTAAGTGCCATAATTTTGAAAAATCAATCATTTAAATATCATTTTTGACGTGGCTGTTGGAAAAGTTGATGTGGCTGTTAGAAAAAGCTAATGTGACCGCTGGTCGTCCGACGTGGCCGGTGACTTATGTCATCTTTTTCGGCAGCCACGTTAGTTTCTCTGGTCACATTAGAAGTGGCACTCAAGTGAGCGAATTTTTTATTTATTGGCATCAAAGTCAATGCTGTACGAAAGTTTTGACACTCCTAGTATGCCCAACCGCATTAACTTATCATCTAGCCTATTTTCCCTTTTTAAAATCGAATGTCCATTTTCCCTATTAGGCGATAGCAAAATTAACTATATTTCTCTATACAGTAATTATCATTCGTGGTCAAGTCAACAATGAAACAGATCTTTTCTGATATCATCAGCAAGTTTTTCCATTCCAATGGCCTAAAGCTTGAATGGAGAACGACAATGGACCGTGCCTAACTTAAACCTTTAATTAGTCAACAGGAACCCTTGGACATGACTCGATCGCGGTTAAGAAATTATTGACCGCTTCGGTCATCACGGGTCATGCAATGGTGGATGGTAAAAGTGCTGCACGATTTCTTCCTATGATTAGTTACAAAATTCACGACCCAATCAGTCGAAGAAGTACATCTTACCGATGACCCAAAACTGACTATTACGGGATCACAAGTCCTGAATTGGTATTGGAAGAGAGGATCTAATTGTACCGGTTTTTATAACTGATTTATTTTGTGTGATGTTAATCGATAAAGCCTTATTGATAAGTGCCATGAGACCTCATAAGTTGGACCTCAAACTATGGACAAGAATCTATTATTATGGAGTATTATTGTTTTCCTTAATGAAATCCCTCAATATGTAGAAGGGCAAACAAAGTGTTCTCGTTGTTGTGGAATGAGAAACCTAATTTGGTAGTGATTATGTTCGAGACAATCAAGTCATGGAAGATATAGCCGTAAAAAGAGAATACTAAATCTCTCTTAAAGACTCTTTACATTATTGACCACCATGTAGTGATGTCACGATTATGAATAATCAGAATGACAGATATTTCCCTTGTGCCCTTAGCCATGGACAAGTAAGAACAATGGAGGGGTGGCTTGGCTATTGAGTGTCAGCCTAGATGTAGCTCAGGTGACTTTGCCCATGGCGATGGTCGGATGAGGCTTGGAGGTTGGGCTCAAAGGTAGCTACAGATAGAAGAGCAAGAAGAGAGAAAGGTAAAGGTTCGGACAAATTTTAAATTTTGTTTTACATGATTCCATATCAATGTATATGTCTCAATATGTAACTAACTTAATAAATGCTTGCCACATCAGCTATTAATGTAGCACCATTGGGGTTTGCCCTAATGACACCCTTTCCCACTTGGGAAGAGGGATTGCCGAGTTTGATTTTCTACTTTCTCGTGGGGGAGATCAGACAAGGGCACATGATTAAGAGAGTAAGGTTTTGCAATTTGCACACACATAGTAGCTTGTAAAATAAATATGATAGAATAGGACTAAAACAAAAACCATTGAATATTTGCATATCATCCGGGCAAGTTAGTAACTTTAATTTTTTTCTGTGGTTTGGTTGTTCAAGTTTATATGAGTCAAGAAAGAGCTTCGAGCTTGGCATAAATCGAGGAGGAGCTAAATGCATATTCTATAAATGAAAAGCTCGTAGCTAATAATCAAGAGTCATAGGATCCATGTGACCAACATATTGCTTTTCTCATATACGTTGTGTGGTCATTTGAGAACAAGGACTTCCTTTTGTCCTCTTTTTGTAGACTTGTCAAATGGATGAGTCGGGTCGGGTTTGAGTCGAATCGAAAATGGTCTAACTCATATTGACTCATTTAACCCGTTTTGACCTATATTCATGTAATATAGATCTAGTGACCTATACTCAACCCATAGCCAACTCGACCCATATTGCTAAAAGCTATTATTATTATAGAGAAACTCAAACTCACTCTAAGACTCCATTCGTTTTACGGAAAATGTTACTTTTTTGGAAAATATTTTCCAAGAAGTTATTTTCCAGGAAAATATAATTATTGTCTGGTGTTCGTGTAAAACTTGATTTTGAAGTAGAAAATATTTTCCGTTGTTTGCTTGGGAAAATATTTTCCTTTATAAACTCTTTTTCAATAATTTTTTTATTATTTTATTTTTAAAAATCATTATTTATTATTTTTTAAAATAGATTATTAAATTATTATTTTTCTTTATTTTGCGTTCTCTCCTTCCTTGGCCAGTCGCCGACCATGCCTCAAGCTCACCTTGCTAGCAAGGCTCGAGGCTCGCCTACCTCTAGCGAGCTCGCATGATCAACTCACCGACAAGGTGAGCTCAAGGCAATGAGGCTTGAGCCTCACAGATCGACATCGCGAGTTATGCAGCTTCAATTCATAAAGTAGTTGAACTACTAGGAGGAAGAAGAAGCACAACACCATGCAAAAGCTGAGTGAGGGAGATCGACCAATTAGGGCAAACGATTGACTTTGTTCTACTTTAAAAAGGAGGGATTCGATTGTTTTGAAGGGAGCAAAGAGAGGCTAGCATGAGGGCACTGGGTTCGTGAAATGAGGGAAGAGAGGATTACGGTTTTTTATTTTGAAAATGGGTAAATTTGGAAATAAGTTTTCGTCTTGTGACGCTCGGGCGTCGCCGATTTGGCGTCGGTCACCAGTCGTTACCGTGACCGAAGACCAGCCGAAAAAGAAAAACAGCAAAAAGAAAGACAGAAAAATAAAAGAAAAAGAAAAAAATAAAAAATCGATTTTATTAAAAAATAACAAGAAAATCGATTTTATTAAAAAATAACAAAAAAATTGAATTTATGAAAAAAAATTAAAAAATAAAAGAAAGAAGTGAGGACTAATGGAGAGTGTAAAATAAGAGAGAGCGAATGTGGAAAATGTTTTCCACTTTTCAAAAGTGGAAAACAATTTATTTTCCGTGAAGCGAACGTCGGAAAATTCGGAAAACGTTTTCCTGGAAGTTATTTTCCGTGAAACGAACGTCGGAAAATTCGGAAAACGTTTTCCTGGAAGTTATTTTCCGTGAAACGAATTAAAAATAGTAAATAAAATTAAAAATATAAAAAAACTATAAATTGAAATATTTTTAAAAAAATTCACCAATTAAATATATCTATGTAAAAAAATTATACATTGAGATGGGGTGGAGATGGTCACTGGTAGGTTACCACAACTTACTAAGAAGGAAAATACGTTTTATAGTTGAGTTAAAAATAAATCGAAAATGGGTCAAAAATGACTTATACGTTTTATAGTTAGGTCGAAAATGGTTTGAAAATGGGTCAGAATGTGTGACCCATTTTTGACATATTAAGATAGAACATGACTCACAAAATGGATCAATGAGCCATCTTAACGCCTATATCTTTTTGTAAAGCAACATCATGAAATTTACGACCTTGGGCTCGAGAACCCAAGTAGATTATTCAGGCCCATTGGCCTCTTGTTAGTATGGGCCTCTAGGTTTCACCATCGGGGCCATGTTTTCCAGAGATTACATGTTCCTTGGGCCTAAATCACCAACCGCTTTGCATCATCATTCTGCAATACCAAAGAAAGAAAAGTATACACTCAACATTTTAGACTCCTTTTATTTATCAGAAAATAAATAATTTTAAAGATATTTTCTTAACAATCAATGTTTTAAAATATTTTAACTGATGAAAAATATATTTATCACATGCAACATTTTATGTCAAATATTCTTGTGAATGATGAAATTTTTTTCCTTTAATTATTTCGTAATTTATACAAAAAATTATTTATTAAAATTTATTAAAATTATTCATTTTCCCAAAAAGAACCCACCCTTATCATGTACATTAAATTTAGCCAAAGATAGAAAATTAGTGGAAAAATATTTCACTCCACGTGTTATCAGCCGTATGGTGCATATAACGTTGGCTGAGATTTGACTTGTAATGCTCATAGGACATTTGATTAAATGAAAAACGCCTCTAACAAAGTTTTCTGCATTCGGAGATTTAGCCTTAAACTTAAGTTCTGAATGATTTACACGTATGACTCTCACAGAGGTGGCTATTTTGTTGGCTTCGGCAAGAAAACAATCAGCGTTCAAGCCCATGTTTGGCGAGGACCAAGCATCGAGTGTAGTATGTATTGATACAAGTGAGCCCATTCATTTTGATCGTAAGATTATGTGAATTTCAAGAGAGGATTCACAATTTTCAATGATCGATACGGGATGGACTCGCATCCTCTAGACGCATGCATAAATTGTTCAATACTTACACGTGGTGTGCATGAGTATATGAGGGTCATGGGGTTGTTCATACATGGCCTACATGTTCCAAATTGGGGTTGATTTCTTCATTTCGCAATTTCTGAATATAGCGCGGCAGCCATGGTGGACGTCAATTTTCTAGTGGGCGGTGTGCCATTGGCGAGAAGCTTACTTGGTGGAATACAATGCACTCGGACAAGGCATTTTCGCCTTTGTGATTTAAAACTATTTTGAGTGATTATGTAGCTCACCAGTGCTGAGTGATTCATGCTTGCATGTCCTTGGGTTATGTCGATTGATTTCTTGACCCTTCACAGTTATTTGGGATTTTTTAATTGTCCAATAAAGATCTTTGAATATGCAAATAATTTTACAATCTTCGTGGAGCTGCACGTGGATAATTTCGTTTATATTAGAGTTTTTTTATTTCTCAGAAATATGAATTGTAATTGAAAATATGCGTTTGGAATTTTTTTATTGAAGAGAAAACATATGATAATAATGCAAGCTTAAGAGTTTTTAAATAAAATACCCAATGATGGGGCATCCAAGCAAACTAAATCCTAAAGAGATTGGGGAGGCCAGGCTACCCAAGAGAAGGGTAGCGAATTCATCTTGTAGGCTTTAGCTATCCAATTGGCAACATAATTCGAGGATCGACCACAATGGGCTAAGGTGAGATTTTCAAAAGAGCCCATCAAGAATTTGACTTCTTCCATTAATGTATTGGTATCCCACCATGCAATCAGCTTTAACCACTGCTTGTACAAGTTCAACATAGTTAGATTCCAACTGCAAACTCCTTTTCTTTCTTCGACTGGAGCAACTTCAAAGCTTCAACCATGGCCAACATCTATGCTTGAATTGCTGATGTTGCTGAAACAATCTTAGCAAAACCATTGAGGAAGGCCCCTTTAGCAACTCGAATAACCCCTATAATGGCACCTTCTGTAGCTCCCTCAACGTAAGCCCCATCAATGTTGATTTTCAAGGTAAGTGCCTTAAGTGACAATGTGCTTTATTGGAAAAATTCTAGTAAACTTGCAGAGGTTACTTCAAATTATGTTTGTGAAATTTCAAAGCTCTCGATCTTGAATAGTGATTCAGGTGAATTCTAGAGACACATATAGTTGCTAAAGTATATCTAAATCTTGAAAGAGAATTACTTTGTTGGTGGGACTTTTGAAAGAGAATTACTTTGTTGGTGGGACTATGTGCTGATAGAACCGAGCACTCGTCATATTGGTGTTGGACAAATTGTTTTGAATATGGTTATTGTTGACTGAAAAAGTGAAGTGGTCCCCATCTATTTCACAAGAGTCTAATATATACAAGTCAAGATAAGCCTAAAGACCATTCTACCCTCTATACTTCTAACACTCCCCCTCAAGCTGGAGCATAAATATTAATCATGCCCAACTTGTTACAAATATATTCTATCCTTCCACCACCCAAAGGTTTAGTAAAAACATCTGCAAGTTGTTCACCAGTTCGGATGCAACTGGGAAGAATAATTCCACTTTGCAACTTCTCTCGAATAAAATGACAATCAACCTCAATGTGCTTGGTTCTCTCATGAAATACAGGGTTGGAAGCTATATGCATTGTAGCTTTATTATCACACCATAGAGGCATGGGTACTGAAGCTTCAAAGCCTAACTCAGTCAATAATTGCCGAACTCACACTAATTCACAAGTAACTTGAGCCATGGCTCTATATCCTGACTTAGCACTAGAGCATGCAATAACACTCTACTTCTTACTCTTTCGTGATACTAGATTTCTTCCAACAAAGGTACAATAGCTAGTGGTTGATCTCCTATCATTTGGAGACCCTGTCCAATCAGCATTAGAGAATCCTTCAACCCTGTTATGATCATAGTTTTGATAAACAATTCCTTTCCCTGGAGTCTTCTTCAAGTATCTCAATATATGAATAATTGCATCCCAGTGAGACGTACAAGGGGAAGATAGAAACTGGCTTACCACACTCACTAAAAAGGCAATGTTTGGTCAAGTAACTGTAAGATAATTCATTGTACCTACCAATCTTCTATATCTCTCAGGATTCTCGAGAATCTCTCATTCCTCAACAATTAGTTTAGCCCATTGTTCCATGGGTGAATCAAGAGGCTTTGATCCCAACATATCAGTTGCAAATTTAGGACATATTTTTGCGATGACAGAACAATACCTTTATGTGATTGTGCCACTTCAATTCCCAAGAAATACTTCAACTTTCCTAAATCCTTAGTCTGAAACTGTTGCTGAAGATAAATCTTTAGTTTAGATATACCAACTAAGTCATCTCCCATTATGATAATATTATAAACATATACAATCAAGAATAGTTTGCCTCCCCCTGACTGTTTATAGAAGAAAGAGTGGTCATTTCCACATCTAGACAATCCAAAAGAAAGTATAACTTCAGAAAATCTTCCAAACCATGCTCATGGGGATTGCTTTAAACCATATAAACACTTGTTTAATTTGCAAACTAATCTCCCACACTCCTCCTGAGCAACAAACCTTGAAGGTTGCTCCATATAAACTTCTTCTTGAAGAGAACCATGCAAGAAAGCATTCTTGACATCAAGTTGGAATAGGGGCCAGTTGTAAGTGGCAGCTAGAGAAATTAAAATACGAACATAACTAAGTTTGGCAATAGGAGAGAATGTGTCTATACAGTCAACCCCATACACTTGCGCATACCCTCTTGCAACAAGTCTTGCTTTTAAATGAGCAAGAGAACCATCAAGATTGACTTTCACAGCAAAAATCCAATGTCAACCAATAGCAGTTTTGCTTGAGGGAAGAGGTACTAACTCCCAAGTTTGATTAACTTAGAGGGCCTTTAATTCTTCTTCCATTGCTGTCCTCCAGCCAAAACTTTGTAACGCCTCATGTACGGACTTGGGAACAGGATATTATTCAACCATAGATAAGAAGGACCGAAAAGAAGGATAAATAGAAGAATATGAGATAAAGTTGGCAATGGAATGTTGAGTGCAAGCACGTTTACCTTTGTGATGAGCAATAGGGATATCAAACTCAGAAGGAAGAGGAGAGTCTGCTATTGGAGGATCTAGAGCAGAAGATGACATAGTAGTGACTGGAGGAAAGGGGGGAATAATAGCTACTCAAGGATGTCGGGAATAAACCTGTAAAGGAGGTGATTCTTGTGTAGATATCGATGAACTAGTTGGGGCAGGGGACCAAATGATAGTCACAGATAAGTCTTCATCTAGCTTAGACACACTAATAAGAACATCATGATACGATGTAGATTTAAAGAATGAAACATCAACAGTTATAAAGTATTTTCTCAATAATGGAGAATAAAATTGATAGCCCTTTTGAGTACGAGAATAACCCAAAAACATACACTTGATGGCCCTGGGATCAAGCTTCAGTACTCCAGGTCGATGATCACGAATAAAACAGATACACCCAAAAATACGAGGAGGCAGAACAAATAGTGACTAATGTAGAAACAAAATAGAAAATGGAATACCACCTCGCAAAAAAGAAGAAGGCATGTGATTAATGAGATAGCATGCAGTCAAAATAGTATCAGACCAAAAACTTTTGGGAACCTTCATCTCAAATAATGTGGACCTTGTAACTTCCAATAAATGTCTATTCTTCCTTTCAACAACACCATTCTGTTGTGGTGTATCAGGACAAGAAAATTCATGAATCATACCATGTTGAGTCATAAATTCAGAAAATTGTGCAAAAAGGTATTCCTTTGCATTGTCAGAATGTAAAATCTTAACATGCATGCCAAATTGAGTATGGATTTCATATATAAATGCATGAAATATAGAAAACAATTTTGAATGACTTTTCATTAGATATAACAAAGTGACTCTACAATAGTCATCAACAAAAGTGACAAAATATCTGAAACCCAAGTTGGAAATCACAGGACAAAGACCCCAAATATCTAAATGAATTAACAAAAAAGGGGCCACTGCTCGTTTAATGACATGAGGTGGGTAACTAATATGATGTAATTTGCTAAATTGGCATGACTCACATTCTAAATTGGAGATGGATTGCAAACTAGAATCTAACTTCTTAAGACTATGGAGAGAAGGGTGACCAAGACGACAATGGATTTGATGTAGGGATGCAACACTAGAGCATGAAATGGAAGGAGTGTCATCAAGCACAATCGTCCTCTTCGTAGCCAGATCTTGGAAAATACAAGAATCAGGATAGAATGTTACCGAACATTAAAATTTTTTGGTTAACTTACTAACACACATGAGGTTAAAGGGAAATTGTGGAAGATAAAGTACATAGGACAATGGTAATGAAGGAATTGTATGGATAGTGCTAACCCCCTTAACATATGTAGAAGATCCATCAGCAAGGGTAACCGTGGATGAAGATGAAGTAAGAGAGGAGAATATACCTGGAAGACCTGACATGTGATTAGAAGCCTTTGAATTAATGACCCAAGGGCAAGAAGCCGCTGAAAGGCATACATTACTTGTCTGGACAAAAGTAGCTATGGAAGAAATAGGCTGTGGAAAAGAGTCAGTGCAAGATGCAGTGTGGGCAATTTGTTGTTGCATTGGTCTTCCATGTAACTCGTAACAAAATTTCTTGATATGACCGAGTTTGCCACAATGATGACAAGTTTGTATAGCCTCGGAGTTATCAGTAGGCACGTGTAATTGTCCATAATGATGCTGTTAGCCTTGGCCTCTCCTTAGTTCTATAGCTCGGTCCCCCCTTCGGCCACCGTGTCTACTATATCCTCCATGGTTTCCTCCATCCCTTCTACTACTACCACTAGTGCGAGATTGAGACACAAGTGTTGAACTATGTGCCATAGATGTAGTGTCCTGAGAAGACTCCGAGATACCTGAAGAACACGAGCCAATGTATCCGAGTGTGATGCAATAGTCTCTCCTCCAAGAATCTGAGACCTAACAGGTTCATATTCCAAGCCTAGATCCCTTAGGAATCCCATTACAGCTAATTATTCTCTCTGAAGTCGCATTTGCTGAACATTGGTAGAAATAAGGAGAAGAGCATTCAATTCCTCATACATTTTCTTAAACTTAGCAAAGTATTGGGTAATTAGACTTCCCTTTCTTTGAAATCGATAAAACTCTTGTGAAAGCTTATAAACCCGTGTCATGTTATTTTGACCAAAATATAACACATCCAAGTATTCCCACAGTTCCTTGACTGTGTCAATATGGGTTACTAGATCCCTAGAGTTTAACAGCTGACTAAAGATACGCGCATCAATAACATTCCAAGCTTCATCATCTTCAGGTTTAGGCTCAATTAAGTGTCTATGTTGATTCCTGCTTGTCAAAGTAAGCTTCACATTTTCTTCCATTGAAAGAAATTTGAAATACCCTTAAGCTTCTTGTCAATAATTCGGTTAGACAAGGAGGAAATCACCTCCGTCATGACAAAATCACTTCTAGTTTTACTACTCATGGAATCCCATTTTTTTTTTCAATACTATCCTCACAATATTTTTGTTGAGATGCTGAATTCAACACTTAACATGCATAAAAACAAAGGGCTTCACCACCCACAAACAATATCCACCCACAATTAGCATCCACCCACAATTAGCATCCACCCACAATCAACAATATTCTAGAGCCATAAAAACAAGAGACCTGGCCAAACTTGAAGATTTGCTCCTTGCTCAAACCGTCCAAACGAATGCCCTTCTCCACACCAAAGTCATATCTGACCCACAATTGGGGCTTGGTCCCACGGCATTTGCAGATTAGGATGGGGAGCTTGGGGTTCAGCGTCTTCAGTTCCTTGTAATTCTTCTCCACGAACAACCTAAACACACCCAAAAAAAAAAGGTCCGTAGAGTGAGCTGTCTGGAAACTTCGCTTCAAGAAGTTCCACAGAGTGACAGAGTGAGAGAGGAGACGCGAGCTGTCTGAGTCGCCGGGCTAGGTCACATGGGTTGGGTCGCGCAAGTGGGGTTGCGCATCATGCGTTGGTCGAGATGCGAGCTAGCTTGGGCTCGAGCTGGCTTGCGTAGCTTGCAACTAACATGTGAGCTGGGTGGCGCAGCTCACGGGTGGGTCGCTTGGAGGGGACTTGCGCGACTCGCGATCTAGGTCGTGCAAGTCACTAGAGGTGGGTTGTCAAAGGTGGTGGGTATTAGGGTTTGCTTTGATACCATCTTGACTGAAAAAGTGAAGTGGTCCCCATCTATTTCACAAGAGTCTAATGTCTAATTATACAAGTCAAGATAAGCCTAAAGATCATTCTACCCTTTATACTTCTAATAGTTATAAAGTAGATGATGTGACATCTTGTTTTTAGTTAGTTGATAATGTACATTGTATGGGACGCATAATATCATGATAGAGTCCAACGGTTAGAAGTAAGCCATGGGGCCCAAGTAATGCACAATTGGGCTAGGGGGCCCAAATGTATTTAGATAGGCTTTGAAAGCTTGATTAGTGAGAACGATGCCAAGGCCTAAACTAAATTAATAGGGAATTGTGGGTTGAGAAGGCCATTAGTCGTGTATATATGAGGCCCATGAGGTGTCTCATACGACCCATTATGGAGGGATTTTGGTGAATATCCATTATATACCCTCATGCAATATTTCATTTGAGTCACGAATAGATATGTGGATTGGCCTGGGACGTGTCGCTAGAATGGTTGTTTGATGGGTGTTACCCCATGAGGAATTTTATCTAACTTGTACGCATAGGCAAGATTGAATGTATATCAGCCGTTGGCAATGGGTTGATATTACTTGGGCATGATCTTATTGATGATGAGTCACTACATGCAAGACAACGAGTCAGATTTGAAAGAAAATGGTCAAATAAAATGCGGCCGTGGGAGTAGACCATGGGACACTAATACATCTAATAAACAACCTTAAATAATAGGTCCATTGTGTTTATATTATAGGGGCTGAATTTTATAGGGGTAGAGAGGGAATTGATTAATAAATATGTGGAGATAATGATTGATGCTGGTGGAAGAAAATAAGGGTTATAAGAAGGCTAAGAGATAGGAATAGTCTTAAGCATGGGGTCAGTGGAAAATTTGTGCATGGATTGATTGATTGTATGCAAGATTGAAAGATCATTAGCTTTGGTGAATTTGTCAACCTTGGTAAAGGAGAGGCCACTTGGGGATTGCAAATAACATCTTATCATTACCTTGGAACTTGTCAAGATTTTTCTTGGTTCGAAACTTATAAACCTCCCTCTCTTCTTCCTCATTTTCTTTCCTTTCACCCAATGGTATTCATTCTCCTCTACTTCTTCCTCTCTCTTTAGTTTCTTTCATTTGGACTAGAGAAGGGTTTTCGACCCTTGAACCTGCACAACAAGCAAACTCGAGTAGCAACTAGGTAAAGGAATTTTTAAAATAATAGGTTGTAGGATCCATTTATGGCTTGGCTTTGACTAGGGTGGTACGGATTATGTGTGTATCAAATGGAGTAGAGTTGGATTAGTGAGATGAAGTGCGTACATGTTGATCTTTTGGTTTAGATAGAGTGGGGTGAACTTGGAGAGTCGAATGGAGTAAGGACTTGGGTGGTTTTGATAGGTTTTCTTGGTCTTGCATCTCGGTATTTTAACTGAAACCTAGTTGTGGTAAGTTGCTTAGGACCTCTCATGGATGCTACGGTTTACTGCATGAGCAAAGATAGTTAGCGAGTGGCAAAGGATGTCGTATTCAACTTGAAGTGTAAAATAATCAGAGTTTAGGGTGACCAAGATGTGATGGCTTGTGAGGAGCTGAGAACCACAAGAACGAATGAAACAAGTAGAGTTTGTTAGACAAGAGGATATTGAGATCACTAGTACCATGTCTTGAGTGGTTGTAAGATTGTTGCACAAGTGATAATAACTACGACTTTCACTAGTGGGAATGAAGTTCAAGAAAGATTATTAGATGTTATGTGATTTCTCAAAACAACGGCCATGGTTTAAGACTTGACAATTCTAGTAAGGTAGAGATGGACTGTGAGATATGTTCATGGTGAGAATGGCAAGGACTAGAATGAGTCCATGAACAATGATGTGTGATTGGAATGTTTGTGAGGGTCCAAACTGAATTGAACCCTACTTGTTATAATAGAATCGTGTCATCCGAGAGAGGGATGTTAAGGCATGCATTAGTTGCAATACTATGTTTGTGATACTATGATGATGTGGCTAGAAATTGTTTGCGAGTAATATGTGATTTGATTTGAAAGTAAACGATACCATCGGCCAGTGACTTGATGATGCCTGGGGGAGTCAGGATGCTCGATGCTTGCGACCCTTGGATGCCTTGATAAATTGCGTGAGATGGCTTGGAGTGAGATGCCCATGTCCGATGTCCTATGGAAGTTTGGCTAGTGACCTGGAAATAAATTGAATAGACCAACAGGCGTCCTAGTGTTGAATGCAATGTGAAAGTAAAAAGTATATAAGAATTTGCAAACATATCAATTCATGTGCTCAGGTTTTGGCTAGAGGATTTTACAATCATATCTTCATGCAGGGTGTAAAGTATTCTTATTTGTTTAGCTAGGTAAAGAATCCGCACACATGTAGGTCATATATTACAGGTTGGTAAAGTTATGATAAGATGTGGATAGGTGAAGTGGTTATGTGCCTTAGGTAGAGTATTATTGAGATCAGGAATGTGAATAACTTAAATGTTATGATTATTTCATTGCATCGAGATATAAATTGGAATGTGCGATCTATAGCTTTGATTATTCCTTTACTAGGCTTTGCTCACCCCTTCTCTTTTCAGATCGGTAAAATGAACTTTTCACCCATCATCACATGGAGTCATTAGGTATATAGACGTTATATATCACAATTTGATCAACCTTGAGGATAATTTGACTTGTCCTATTTGAGGCAGTGGTGTGGATGGATGATGGTTGTGTAGAACTAATTCCATGGAGGTTCAAGGCATGGTTTCTAAATCACAGAGGTGATTTGTTTGGACCACTACCGTTTGGACTAGATTGGTCTAGTTTGGGGGTGGCACTTGTAGCTTAATATGAATAGATGAAAGAGGACCATTGTGGAGTCTTATGGGTCGGATGATGAATAGAGGGGAATAAACTTGTTTTTGTAATTACCACACACCACCACCTTGCATGTTTATTTTGGTTTTCACAATGTGTACTTTGTAAATAAGTTGTAGGGAAGTTCGTCATGGTGTATCCTCTATGTAGGCGTAGAACCCAATGTCCTCATCATTTGATAAAGAAGAATGAAACTTAATTTATCCATGCCTTCCATATTGAGTTTTTATGAACTCGATACAAAACCTATGCACCTTAAATACCCAAGGTAGCTATCTAGACACTTGTAAAAAGGACCCATAGTTTGGGGATTAACTTGCACTAAATAAGTAATATAGAATGTCGTCCTTTACACCATTATGAAGTTTAGTAGGGTGGCTATTTTGACTAGCATTTTCTTAGTTTATCACTTGCACATAAAGTAGTAGGGTGGTGGTTCGGGCATTACCCTCTCTTGGTTATGCTTTGGAACTAGCAGGGTGGATTAGACCATATTGCGTTAAATATAACCTAAGTGGCATTAATTATGCATGTTATAAATGCTAACCTTCTGTAAGAGTAAAGCAAGTGCAGTATAGAAGAGTCTTTTGTAGTAATTTAACAAAGGTAGCCTTTTGCTTGGCCTACCCATGCTCCCTACCTTAAGTTTCTTTGAGGTGCTACAAAGATAATGAAATTTTTGTTTACTCAAGTTGGTTGTTTCAACCTATGTGAGAAAGAACTTATGGATTTTAGTGGCATTAATGAAGTATTTTAAGGAGGTGTTCTTTAACCGCCTTTCAAGATGTAGTCCATAATAGGAAAATTACTTCGATCAAACCCACTATACCAAACTAAATTAGGTAAGACATGGGAGTTGGGGCGGAGAGCAAGGTATTATAGATGACCTCCTTTAGCTAGGGGTGGTCAGGTCTTGTTTCGATCCCACTTAGGAACTAGGAATCGGAATGGAAGGACTGGTACCGACGACCAGTCACTTAGCAAAAACTAAAAAGTAAAAAATTTTAAAAAAATACTTGAGTTGTTATTATTTTAGGGTTTATTGCTATTTTAAGAAAATTGATTTTTTTTTTAAAAGAGTTAGTTCAGTTCTCCCTTAGAATCTGGAATCGGATAAAAAATCACTAGTTCTATTTTCCTAAAACTAGGAACTAGACCAAATTGGCCAATTCAAACGGTTTTCGGTTTGGTTGGTCTGATATGCTCATCCTTATTCTTAGCCAGTTAAATTCATTAACTAGGAAGTCATTTCAAATCTTGAACATTGCAAATTCAATCTATTACTTAGTTTTTTTTGTTATCACTCAATACAGGAAAACCTATTATTTGAGCATGAGGTAAATTTGTGTACTCTATGTGCTTTACACTATTTTTTTTTATTGAACTTCTAATTGTGTTGCAATAAAGAAAGTTCATTGTGGCAACTATGAGTATATGATGAACTCTTTAAGGAAGGAAATGGGTAGATACTTTGACGAGTTCTTGTATCAAAAGTTTTGTTATTTGGTTTCTTCAGTCAGGTGATAAGATATCTATTCAAACATTCGTTTTGTTACTTATTACTCAACAGTTTGGAGTAAGATAAATCTAAATGTTTTTACTCAAATCGTGCACTGATTTTCGAAATTTCTCTGTGAATGAGTGATGAAGAGATTTTGGTGTCCCTAGAAGCTCTCAAGTCCTACTACGAATCAAGTAGCCAGAGGTGGCCGATTTTTAGTTTTATAGTGATAAGGAGAAAAAAAAGAAATGCTCATGTTATTGTCATTAATTTACTATGAGAATAACGGTTTACTTTAAATCATAGAAAATAAATAACAAATAACAAAAAATTATTATAAAGTCCACTCGTTCAAAAATTACTAGCTTAGAACATGCTATTATTTTAACAATAAGCCAAAGAGTGTTGTGTTAATAAAGCAAATAGAAAAATAATCGGTTTGATCTGATTGATTTGGTCCACACCTGAAATTGAAAATCAACTGATTATTATCCACTAGATATTATGAATTGAGAATTGGATAGGATCTCGCAATTGCTCAGAACCCATCGATTGGGCCCGGTTCGAGTTCTCGCTTCCGCTTGGGCGAGAATCGAGTCGAAACGGCTTATCAGTGGATCCGCGGATGAATACAAAAATGTAACGAATGGCGAATGGCCTGACGACGAGATGCAACACAGCACAAAGATCCCAGCCTTCGAAAATCCGATCCAACGGTCAGGACTGCGTTCAAGACTGAAGATGCGAGCCACGTGGCGAATTCTCCATTTTGCCCTCCATAAGTTGCCCAATTCCCTCCACCAGTCCCTCGCTCTCCTCGACGTTGCACTCTGTTTTAACACTGAGGAAACTACAGACAGACCAGATCTCCAGAGTCTTCTTCTTCTTCTTCTGCTATATCAATATCTGATAAAAGCTCATCTGGGTATTGCGGCGTTTCCGAATTTGCTCGATCTTCGCGTATCCGTGTGTCGATCCCCGAGGTAAATTTTCCATCGCCAACGCGCGAATCTCGTCGTTTACTCCAATGCCGCCGCAGGCCTTAGATCTCTTTGAATTCCGTGCATTAGGCTTCGCTTGATCGTGCGTTCGCTCGTCTTGTCGGGATTTTTGTGTGGGTTCGCTCGATTTCTCGTGTTGGCTGAAGAGACGCGGCGGATTCTGAACGAGGGTTCGCGCTGATTTGGGTTGCGTTTGGTTTGATCCGGTCTGTTCTGGCTGCGCAGTGGTTATTTTTGGCGTGACTGCGGTGGTGGAGCGGTGGAGCTCGCAGTGATTGGGGGAGAATGTTGACGAAGTTCGAGACGAAGAGTAATAGGGTGAAGGGTCTCAGTTTCCACAGTAAGAGACCGTGGATCCTTGCGTCTCTCCACAGCGGCGTGATCCAGCTATGGGATTACCGCATGGGGACTCTGATTGATCGGTTCGACGAGCATGATGGTCCTGTCCGTGGGGTGCATTTCCACAAGTCGCAACCTCTTTTTGTGTCTGGAGGTATTGTTTTATTCAGTTATATGATATGGATCTACTTACCTAAATTCAAATGCATCTTCCTTGTTAGCTGTTGTTTGGCAGTTTGTTGCGATCCTAATTGCAAAGTAGGTGAGTTGGGGGACTTTGAAAAGCTCCTGTCTTAGATTTTGAGTTGGGGTTCTCCTAAGGTTCATATCAATTGGCAATGGAGCCACTGGGCATCTCTCTTGCAATTAAATGTGGCAAAATGAGTCTGGCAAAATGAGTCTACTAACCCATTTTTCCACTCATACTACTGCGTGTGGGTTCAAAATGGGTCACTCCAATTTTGTGAATTGCTTTAAATGAGCCGTAAGAAAAAAAATCAACCAAAAATGGGTCTAAATGGGTGAGACTCAGACCCATCTTATTTGTTAGCTACATTGAAGTAGTCTAAACTGTACCTCTGGTCCACCAAGCATAAAAAATGCATCATGAAGTGGTGCACCCAATGAGGGTTTTATTTATTTATTTTGGAAGGATTTCTTAGAATCTTAGTACTAAAGCAATCGATAATCTTCCAATTAGCACGCGTGTTTTTCAGTACCTGTGATGTCAATTATTAAGAGTGATAAACATTGATATTTATTCCCTTAATTTTCTAGACGTACAGTTTATATTTTTCTTTTGCATTTGGTTCTCTGTAAAATGATTGATTGAGCCAAAAGTAGAAATCAGAGGAAGAGTGGTCCATTTAAAATGCACTTAATTCCAATCACAATTTAGAATATAGTGAAACCTGCATTTTACTTGATATTACAACAAAGTGGATAAGGTATCTATGTCCTTATTTATCATGTCAATCCTGTAATTGTATACTCAATATAATTAGTTTTTTCCTCACAATTTATTGAAGCTTTTTCATGCCAAACCATCCGAACCAACTTATTTGATAGGTCTAATTGTAATTGAGTGGCACGAGTGGCGATGTTGGTATTGCAGTTCGCCCAGGACTAGCAAATGGCTATTCAAGCCAGCTTGATGGGGGCACAGGGACTGCGGAGCATGGTGGATTGTTATGATCCTAATTACAAGGCATGGAACTTGGATCCCACATAGATGTTATGGGACTTTGATCTTTGATCTGTGGTTTATATGGCTCAGGCTCTCCCACCTTATTAGTTACCTTTTGGGTTGTGGTTCTCCAAATGTCCATATCAATGTAGTTCCATGTTGATCTGAAAGATCTTGTCCATCAAAGTAAGTTAAAAGTCGATTAGTTTCTCGCGTAGCTATTAGGTTTGATCTCCAGTTCCTTGTTACTGCTCATTCCACAGGGATATTAATTAGAAAAAGAATCTACTTCAGTGGGGATACGACTTATATGCATGGAAAGACAGGAGAGGGAATTTTTCACTTAATGGTATATGAGGGATGGCAGCCCCTCTCTCTCATTGTGGTTTTCGAAATCAATAATTACATATGCTGGATTAAAATTGCTGGTTCTCACTTTCTCATGAAATTTACTTTAGAGGGTGTTACTCTAGCAGTTTGCCATTTGGATCTGATATTGCCTTCATAGATCCCTAGCAATTTAAAATGACAATCAATGTTCTGACATTTTTCATACAATGCACAATATATGCAGTTATTCAACAATGTCTTAGAAAAAAGTTCGTTGTGTAGAAAGAAAGCAATATATCCTGTGTTGGAATCTGTATAATCCTGAAGATTGTTTGGGTAGCAAGCCCTTTAATCAGAATGTATATATCCTTGTGAAATTTTTTTTGGATAATCATGTCAAGTCCAAACCAAGTTCCATGAGTAGTAACTTTTCAGACAACTGAGATTATGCTTATTTTTTTCCTTATCTTCTAGATTGAGCCATTCTCTTGGAAGTCTTGGTCCAAAAGACAATTTGTCAATACATTGAGATTATTTTCATCTAATCGTGGATTTTTCGAATTTTTATCACTTCTTCCCTGTAGCATCTGCAGTATAGTTGGGCTGATCTTCGATAGGTTAGATTTGCTATTGAATGTGACCTTTGTCCTCTATTAGCAAGTTGCCAAATAGATTCTTCTTTTACTGAACACTCAATCAGTAGTCTAAAGATCCAGATTACTTTGGCCCTGGTGTTTACAGTAAAAATGGGACTGCATATTGTTTCTTGCCAACCAAGAGGAACAGCATTCAGCAAGGCACACACTTTTTGCACATAAGCAATCAGGCAAAATGCTAATTCCCTCACTTGGCAACTTCAACTGTTTTTAGAAACCCAACACTTGATTTATCTCTCAAAAATATGCCCTCGTCCATTTAATATTTTCAGCCATGATCAAGGGTGGACAAAGCAAATTTCGGGCTAAAGCATTGTTTTTTTTTTTTTTTAAGAGTTGAAAGCTTCTGGAATTTCTCACTACTCTATACTGCAACACTATTGCTCTTACTTCCCTTCAATTTACCCTTTGATTTGACAGTTTTCACTGTTGAGGTTTTATATTGCTTCTTCCATTGTTTTGTCATTGCATGTTGATTCGCTTGGGCATGCTGCTCCTCCCCTCCGTCTCTTTTTTGTGCTTCTGGCCTGGTGCATTTTAGTATGCTAGGGATGTAGGTGCTTCTTTCATCTTTAACTACACTGGACTGAGTACTTTGAAGATGAGCTCAGGTGTATAGTAAAGTTTTATGTGGATAATTACTATGGTGTATACTACTTTTTCTTAGAGTAATATTATGGTTTGGACAAGAATTAGTCTAACATAAATTTCTTGCCATTTTGCAGGAGACGATTACAAAATTAAAGTTTGGAACTACAAGACATGCAGGTGTCTTTTTACCCTTCTAGGACATCTTGATTACATACGTACTGTGCAGTTCCATCACGAGCATCCTTGGATAGTGAGTGCCAGCGATGATCAGACTATTCGCATATGGAACTGGCAGTCTCGTACTTGCATATCTGTCTTGACTGGTCACAATCATTATGTCATGTGTGCTTCATTCCACCCAAAAGAGGACCTTGTTGTGTCAGCTTCCCTTGATCAGACTGTGCGTGTGTGGGATATTAGTGCCTTAAAAAAGAAGACGGCTTCTCCTGGTGATGACTTGTTGCGGCTGAGTCAGATGAATACAGACTTATTTGGTGGTGTGGATGCTGTTGTAAAGTATGTCTTGGAAGGCCATGATCGAGGTGTCAACTGGGCTGCATTTCATCCCACCCTTCCCCTAATTGTCTCTGGAGCAGATGATCGCCAAGTAAAGTTATGGCGGATGAATGGTATTTGTTCCAAAGACATTGGTTTCTTTCTAAAGTCATTCCTTGCAATGAATTCTAAGAATCTGCAGAATGGATACTTGATTGTTCTGATGGCTAAATGCAGTAAATTGTGAGTGAAGTAACATGTGTGTTGAAATAATATGCACTTAGGCTAGAGTGTTGTGAAGGAGGTGCTTTGTTTAGCTCCTTTTTGGATTCCCTACCCAAAAAAAGTATATGGGATAGTTATGTAAAATATGATTAAAGGGTTACTTTGGGTGTTAATTATTAAAAATTAAGTTTGAATTCATACTTTAAGAGAATAAAAGCCTAAAGCTAATCCCAAAACATCTAGTTGTGATCATGCAATCATTTTTGCTTAGGATTTATTAGAAGCTTTATGAAATTTTGTAATTTATGAATCACGAGATTCAATTGAGTTAACTCTGAAGTGATGTACATGTTTGTCTCCAGATACAAAGGCTTGGGAAGTGGACACTCTCAGAGGGCACATGAACAATGTGTCTTGTGTTATGTTTCATACAAAACAAGAAATAATTGTATCCAATTCAGAAGACAAAAGTATCCGCGTTTGGGATGCAACGAAGAGAACTGGAATTCAAACTTTTCGACGGGAGCATGACCGTTTCTGGGTACTTGCTTCTCATCCTGAAATGAATCTTTTGGCAGCGGGTCATGACAGTGGCATGATAGTGTTCAAGTTGGAGAGAGAGCGACCTGCCTTTGCTGTGAGCAATGATATTCTGTTTTACACTAAAGAGCGTTTCTTGCGCTTTTATGAGTTTTCTAGTCAAAGGGACACCCAGGTTATTCCTATTCGACGCCCTGGATCTACCAGCCTCAACCAGAGTCCGAAGACGCTCTCTTACAGTCCCACAGAAAACGCTGTTCTTATTTGCTCTGATGTGGATGGAGGATCTTATGAATTGTATGTCATCCCGAAAGATAGTGCTGGGAGGGTTGACCATGCTCAAGAGGCAAAGAGAGGTTCTGGGGGATCTGCTGTTTTCGTGGCTCGAAATAGATTTGCAGTTCTTGACAAAAGTAGCAATCAAGTATTGGTCAAGAATCTAAAGAATGAGATTGTTAAGAAGAGTGGGCTTCCTTTTGCTGCGGATGCAATTTTTTATGCTGGAACAGGTAACTTGCTGTGCAGGGCAGAAGACAGAGTCTACATATTTGATCTCCAACAGAGGTTGGTTCTTGGTGAGCTGCAAACCCCCTTTATCAAATATGTTGTGTGGTCAAATGACATGGAAAGTGTTGCCTTGCTAAGCAAACATGCAATTCTTATTGCTAGCAAGAACCTTGTCCACAAATGCACTATCCATGAGACCATTCGTGTAAAGAGTGGAGCGTGGGATGACAATGGGGTATTTATCTATACTACATTGAACCACATTAAGTACTGCCTCCCTAATGGTGATACTGGAATAGTTAGAACTCTTGATGTGCCTATCTACATCACTAAGGTTACGGGGAATACAATATTTTGTTTGGATCGTGATGGAAAGAGCAGAGCTATAGTTATTGATGCAACGGAGTATATTTTCAAGTTGTCTTTGCTGAAGAAGAGATATGATCATGTCATGAGCATGATAAGGAATTCTCAACTCTGTGGGCAGGCTATGATTGCATATCTGCAGCAAAAGGGATTTCCTGAAGTGGCTCTTCATTTTGTAAAGGATGAGAGGACACGGTTCAATTTGGCTCTAGAGAGTGGCAACATCCAAATTGCAGTTGCCTCAGCTAAGGAAATTGATGAGAAGGATCATTGGTACAGATTGGGGGTTGAGGCGCTTCGCCAAGGCAATGCCGGCATTGTTGAGTATGCTTACCAGAGGACTAAGAACTTTGAGAGGCTTTCTTTCCTTTATCTTATTACTGGAAACATAGACAAATTGACCAAAATGCTGAAAATCGCTGAAGTGAAGAATGATGTTATGGGGCAATTTCATAATGCTTTGTACTTGGGAGATGTTCGAGAGCGTGTTAAGATATTAGAAAATGCGGGGCACTTGCATCTTGCTTATACGGCTGCTTCAGTGCATGGGTTACAGGATGTAGCTGAAAGGCTAGCAGCTGAATTGGGAGATTCTGTTCCTTCTTTGCCAGATGGGAAGCGACCTTCCCTTGTGATGCCCCCAATGCCTGTAATGTGTGGTGGTGATTGGCCTCTTTTGAGAGTCATGAAAGGTATATTCGAAGGTGGGTTGGATAATGTTGGCAAGGGTATTGCAGATGAAGATGAAGAGGATGTTGAAGGTGACTGGGGAGAGGAATTGGATATGGTTGATGCAAATGGTTTAACCAATGGAGACGTGACAGCTATTGTGGAGGATGGTGAAGCTGGTGAAGAAAATGAGGAAGAGGGAGGCTGGGATCTTGAAGATTTGGAGCTTCCTCCCGAGGCAGAAACCCCTAGGGCTTCTGTCAGTTCTCGCCAAACTGTTTTTGTTGCCCCATCTCCGGGCACGCCTGTAAGTCAAATATGGATCCAGAAATCGTCTCTTGCTGCTGAACATGCAGCTGCTGGTAATTTCGAAACAGCAATGAGGTTGCTGAACAGGCAACTTGGAATTCGTAATTTTGCTCCCCTGCGATCCATGTTCCTTGATCTGCACGGTGGCAGCCACAGCTATCTACGTGCTTTCTCTTCTGCTCCAGTGATATCTCTGGCTGTTGAGCGTGGTTGGAGTGAGTCTGCAACCCCTAATGTTCGAGGCCCACCAGCAGTTATTTACAGTTTTTCTCAACTGGAAGAGAAGCTCAGGGCTGGTTATCGGGCCACAACAGCAGGGAAATTTACTGAGGCTTTGCGGCTCTTCCTAAGTGTTCTTCACACAATTCCGCTTATTGTGGTGGAATCAAGAAGGGAAGTTGATGAAGTCAAGGAGCTGATCATCATTGTCAAAGAATATGTCTTGGGTCTGCAAATGGAGGTCAGGAGGAGAGAAATTAAGGACAATCCTGTGCGCCAGCAGGAACTCGCAGCCTACTTCACTCACTGCAATCTTCAAGTGCCTCACTTGAGACTGGCCTTGCTGAATGCAATTAATGTATGCTACAGGGCGAGAAACCTTGCGACAGCAGCAAACTTTGCCCGCCGGCTTCTAGAGACCAATCCCACCATTGAAAACCAAGCAAAAACGGCACGGCAAGTCCTGCAGGCAGCTGAGAGAAATATGACAGACGTTGCCGAGCTAAATTATGATTTTAGAAACCCATTTGTGGTATGTGGGGCTACCTATGTGCCAATATACCGAGGACAGAAGCATGTCTCCTGCCCATTCTGCAGCTCCCAGTTTGTGCCTAGCCAGGAAGGACAGCTTTGTGGTGTGTGTGATCTTGCTGTGGTTGGGGCAGATGCTTCAGGATTACTCTGTTCCCCATCTCAGGTACGATGATCTGTCTATGTAACCAAGGAACACACTTCCAACCTTTTTAGTTTTGTGGTGCGACATTGTAGTTGCACATGTTGGCTCATTGACATTTGCAGCAGTTAAGGGTTAAGAAATCGCATGTCAAATCTTATGGTGACTTGATTGTTGTCTCCGTGTTATCATTTAATTTTCCTTTTTAAGTAGTGTCAAGAAGATTTTAATTTTCATAACCATACTTTTGAATTTTGTAATGGGCTATTAGATGTTTATAGTCAAGAAATGTCTAGCCCTTTTTAGTTTTTGATTATGGCCTTGAGGCTGGATGGGAACTAGCAGGTAGCATGTCAGTGACTGCATTGCACTTTGCACATTTGTGCAAATCCTATTGATGGGTCAGGGGTTTGATTTTGATATTGATAGGCTGTGCAACAGTACTGTGAATCTTATTTGCCATTTCTAAGTCTAAGTTTTCCTTTTTTGTGAATCTTTTATGCATATCTTTTCCAAGTTTTTCTTGGAAACATTTTTGCAGATCGTGTTATTTTTGGCTCGGCCAATTGCATAAAAATGGAATTTACAGTTGTTTTCAGTTTCATGAGTAATTTAGAAATTGGGGTGGCGTGCGGTACTAAAAAATACATAAACCAAATGCTGACTCAGGATTTTGATAGGCATCGATCTTTTTGGTTCCATTGGAAAAATTACGTACTGGATTGTCGTTGAGAATTACTTACTGAGATGTACTTCTAGGCAGCTAATAAGTTATTTTGGATTCTATTTGAACTTATGCAGAATTACCCCTTTCGAAGGTAATCACCAAATTTTAAGTAGGATCCTTTTATCTTGGGGTTACTCGTGACTGATTACGTGCATGTGACACGTTATATCTGGGGGGGACAAGGTCAAAGTATGCATTTTTTACTTTTTGTCCGAAAGCACGCTGAATAAATTCAAGCACTAGACAGACAAATATGTAGTGGTACGACGACTCCATGAAGTCTTTAAGGTATTTAAATTGTTTTTTTTTTTATGGGTTAATTACAGTTTGCTAGCATTTCGAAACGGTCCATCTACGATGAGAGCGATCCATTATGGTTCTTGTAGTGTTCAAATTATAATGTAAACCTTCGCTAACATGTCTTTTGATATCAAAGTTCTCCCGTATAACGAGGAAACCTAAATTTATAATTGACTTATCAACATGTATTATAATGACTTCGATACTGAAATCTACTAAATTGGATGGTGAATTCTTAGTTCACAATTCAAAGTATATATTTAGTCTATCAACTCTATTTTACACAATTAACAGTTGAGCGGCGGTTGACCGTGCTCTTCGTTAGTTGTGGAAGCACCTTTTGACAGTGCTCACTAGTTGTGGAAGCACCTTTTGACAGTGCTCACCGGAGGTCTTCTAAGCGAAAATGGATTCCTAGTTCGGTCCAGTTCCAAGATGGAATTGAAAATTGGACTACACGTCGGTTCCGATTCTATCTAATATAATTGGTCACTTTTTTGTTTTTCCCACTACTTGATACTGTGTTATGAAGAAATTAAAAAAAATAAAAGCTTGTTAATTTTAAATTTTTTAGAAGAAATAATAAAAAAAGTATATGTAGTCGGTTCAATCCGGTCCCACTTTGGAACTAAGAATCAGACTGTCAAGATACTGGTTTCATTTTTAGGAATTGGAATTGAACTGACAATCTTGAAAATTGGATTAAACCGGTTGATTTGGTCCAATCTGAGCGGTTCGTTTTGCACATCCCTAAAGTCCATGTATGAAATGACCGAGTTCTCCCTCTAAAACGAAGCGCTAATATGGGCTGAAGAGGGAGACTGATTGGGCGGGCATCCAATTTTTTTTTCCCAGAAAGCTGCAGTGGTCCATTTTTGGTTTTTGGTAGATGGTCAGATTTTCATTTTGCTTTTTCTAATTATATTACATTGCCACATGTCAAGCTGTGAATGGACTAAATAGGGAAATGTGCCTCGTGTGTTGCTTTGATATCACCGGATTTTTTTTTTTTTTATGATCAAGGAATCGTCGAAGCTCATCCTTTGGGAAGTACACGACCCTCCAGTGCCCGGTGGCATCATCTGGCCTCCCGCAAGCCGCTATTTAGAAGTAAACCTCGGGGGAGGTTAACCCTAGACCCCAACACCGGATGTTTTCTTCTCGAGGTCTTTTCTTTTTTTGGAAGTTGAGTGGAGTCGGTGCGCAATTTGTTGGAATCTTAATCGTAACAATCGTTGAGCAATATACCCCAACGAGACACCGCTCCATCCCACCCCATGCACACTCCTACGCCAGTTTCCACTCCTTTTCTCTTTTCATTACTTAGTCTTTTTCCCAAACACTTGCTCATACATGCAATCGAGGTTCACTAAATCAAGACATAATTTTCCAAAAAAGTCTAAATTTATTATTTGTCAAGTCAATATAATTCTAAATATTTCAATTGTGCTATTTTAATTTTAAACATTTTGACGATTTGCTAGTAGTGCTAACCTTTTAATTATGTCAATTTAGCCCTAAGACTTTTTAAAGATTTTTCAGTTTATAACCTAAACCTATTATTTGGATGTTTGACCAAAATGATTATTATGATAAATCGTTAAAAAGTTTAAAATTAAATTATCAAATTAGCACAATCGAAACATTTCAAATCTAAATTGATAAATTATTAAAAAATTTAGGAGTAAATTGATATAATTAAAAGTTTGATAATTAAATTGACACGGTTAAAACGACTTTGGAGAATTTTTTGGCAAATGATCTTTCGTACAAAGACAAACCAAAAGATAAAAGTCCAATTTATTTTGGACCATACTCTCTCTGTCTTGGGAGTGCATGTATGAGCGCATCCGTTGGACGGGAGCGACGACGTCGCAGATCGGCGGCAGTGACAGGTTTTTATTCCCACTTTTTTTTTTTTTTTCTGACGAGCGATTTCTTGCTCACCGGACAGATTCAGGGCATGTCTTGTTCTTGTTGGATTCGTCGATTCAGCTCGCGTCTCTTTGCCCTTGAATTTCGTGAATATGGCCGATCCTCGTCTGGTCCTCCTCGGGTCCCAAGCAGTACTCTTTCTTTCGAGGGGGGGGGATCGATTTTTTTTTTTTTTGTGCTGTTTGGTTGGCATCTGTTCTGTCGTGAATTATCAGAATTCTTTCATATCTCGAGGGACTGGATTCTAAAATGGAAACCCAAAATGTGATAGTGCTAGTAGAAAATCCAAAATGTAATTTTGAGTTTTAATCTTGGCAAAGGGCATGTTTCGTTTCTCCTCCATGATGCCATAAATCAACGAGATCGACATACGATCCATGCAGGTTAGCTTGAGAGGACATATGGGGAACAAGTTTTAATCTTGAATTAGCAAAAGGAAGCACAGGGCACTTCTTGCAGATTATGGCTCTTGGCTCTGTCGTAGCTGTTGTTACTGCTCTTGCTCTTCTGACGCTGATCCGGGTTCTATACATTGTATTTCGGAGTGGAAAATTGCTTCATGGGAAATCCCAAAAGACCTATAGCACCCTTGTTATTTTACGCTCAGGTAAGCTCGTGAATGGTTTGCTTGTTAGCTTCTTTCTGGATTTCTTTCGCAGTGAATGGATCCTGGTTTAATCACGTGTGTGCATCGACTTTTGCAGGGGGTTATACGGCTGAGATGTTGAATCTCTTGTCTGTGTTGCAGAAAGATCGGTTTGCACCTAGATTCTATGTCACGGCTGCCACTGACAATATGAGTCTTCAAAAAGCTCGTGTGATGGAGGACTCCTTGGTTGATGCAGTAAAGCACATATGCTTATATGATTTAATTATATAGTAATGTCATTTATTATTTTATGCTTGTGGTGCTTCTCTATTGTTGTCATTTTTGTTCTTGTAGAGCTGCAATCACCTCATTATTCTTTCAAAAGATACTCAAAGATATGGTTTTCATGAATGGATTCACATTAAATTTGAAATATTGGTTGTGGCGGGCCTCCTTCCATATGGAATAGGTATGTTGGATGAGGTCATTTGTAGGTCATAATAAAGCATTGGCTTTGGTAGTGGTTGTGAAGGCATGTACTGGAAAGGATCAGATTGTTGAGGAGAGTAGAAACCAATTTGAGCTGGAGATGTGAAAAATGTTAGTCACGTGTACAGATGCCTTCACTTAGATTTGAATCAACTGCTGGTGGTTTTTTCTTGAAATAGACGTAACTATAACTATATGAGGCCCTTGGGATGACAGAGTAAGTTTATTCACTTTCCCACGTGGAGGAATAATAACCATATACAAGAGTCACCAGACCATTGAGGAGCTTAGAGTTGGAAAAGCAATAAGTGGGCAGATAAGCTCTGCTTAAAATTGTTAGCTACATTTCTATAGAACTTATAGCATATCAGATAGCTTACTTCAGTTATCTGTGGAAAAAGTACTGGAAGAGGGTCGTATGTGAAGCGAGTGGCAGAGTAGTCCATTGACTGCATTCGATTCATGTTTGTGCAAATAAGAATCAAAATGTCAGATATCATAAGCAGTCAATAGTGTCCTCAGATTAGAGCATAAAATAGTACATTTTAGCTAAAGTGTTACAAAATCCTGTAGCTAAAGATTACTCTGTAAACTGTTGTATGACCCCAGCCAAATTTGGAGCCTATTATGACTTTTTGACTCCTGCAATAACACTCTCCCGTATTATCTGATTTCATAGAGTGAGGCAATCTCACACTGAAACTCTCCATTCTAACAAATTATTTGAGTTCAACTGAGTAAATTATAATGAAGTGGTCATTGTCCTGGCTTTATGGGAGTCCAATCATCTTTAATGGGAAACAATAAGGCAAAGATTTATTAATGAAATAGATAAAAGAGAGTGGTGATAAACTTGCTAGTTAGATAGTGCAAAAATAAAGTTTTGCGTAAATAATTTTTGGAAACTACAGTGCATTAAACATTTCATCTTCCATTCTGTTCTATCACATGCACAGGGTCTATAGCCATGCCTGGCTCAGTGTCATCATCTTTGTACCATGACTCATTATGCTTTTAATAAACATGCAGAGTACCCCTTTTACAAGATGTAATCCTCCATGGGTTCATTTACTGGATTTGGGATGCCAATAATTCCGTTATCACTAGTTTAGTAGGACAAAACACACACACATACACAACAAGGACGTGACACTAAAATGCATGAAAACTGTGGCTTCCAGCTGGAGCCATGTGTTCCTTCTTTCTATCTTTTGTTAATTGTAGCTGAAATTCATAATATACCACAACTTAGTGAGAAATCAATTGCATGTTTAGGCTGGGGTCAAGGTAGGGGAATCTGCAAAGTACATGCAGATATACCGAAGCAGAGAGGTTGGTCAATCATATATAACTTCTGTTTGGACGACTTTAGTTGCCACTGCTCATGCACTATATATCATGATTCAACTCAGACCAGAAGTGGTAATTTCTTCCTATAAAGTTTCAATTTCTCTCTCTCTCTCTCTCTCTCTCTCTCTCTCTCTCTTGGTTATAAAAACTGCTTTACTCACTTGACTGAGAGCTGTCACATTGGAAATGCAGATCCTCTGTAATGGCCCAGGGACGTGCATTCCACTTTGCATAATTGCCTTCTTATTCAAGGTTTAGAACTCTCCTCTCTCTCTCTCTCTCTCTCTCACACCCACACACACACACCCCCCCCCACCCACCCACCAACCCACAGGTTCTTTCGTTTTCATTGTATTTGTCGAATTAATACTTGACTAGTTTGCCATAAGACTGAAAAACAGTGTTTAAACTGTGGCAGGTTCTGGGAATTAGATGGTCGTCTATATTTTACGTGGAGAGCATAGCTAGAGTGAGGAGACTGTCTCTAAGTGGCTTGCTTCTGTACAAATTGAGAGTAGCTAATCTGTTCTTTGTGCAATGGCCACAGTTGCATAGGAAATATCCTCGGGCTGAGCATGTTGGTTGTCTTATGTAGGTCATTAAGGTTTTTGTGTTTTGCACATGAGGAGAATCATAGGTTTCATTCAAAGCAATGGTTCTGAGGTGGCGGCGGCATAAATACAGACCCAATAGTTTTCCTGCTCAGGAATAAGATGGGTTGAAAGATTTTATCAGGAAGCTCATAGTAAATGATTCATTTGGTAGTGTTTGTTTTAATCTTGCACATTAGCCTAGGGGAAAAAAAAGGTTTTTGATGGTATGGACTTGTATAAGCCCAATCCAAGTACATGGATATCGATATATTGTGTTGATGTGGTGAACGTTGTGCGTGTTTGTTTTAATCTTGAGCCTAGGGGAAAAAAAAGGTTTTTGATGGATTACTTTGTCTATGATTTTTGTGACTCCTGATTGTCTGCTGGGCAGTATCCATTTGTGTATCATAGATGTGGTGTAAATAGGCATCTATGTTATGACTTCTTTTTTGGGTTTTTGGCTGATGGATGGTCAATTTGCAATGTGTGCATCCTCAATCATGCACTATTAGTGATATTGTTTTTATTTTTTTGGGGTTTGTCTGTAATTTGTTTTGGTTTGCAGTTGGACAGCGTTTCTCTATTGTATATTCGTGGAAATAAGTGAATGTTTCTTTGACAAGAAAAAGAAGAAGAAGATTAATCTAAGGGCTCTCATTGTTTCCTTGGTGGTTAAGCAAGTTCCTTATTGGCGGAAAACCTGTTACATGGGTTGATGACGTGTCAAATTAAGTGGCCAAGATCAATTAGTGAAAGGTCGTTTGGCTCGGTTGGATGAGAGGGAGGGAGAAGGAGAGAGAGAGAGAGAGAGTCAACAGATTTAATAATAGTTGGACAAAATTGAGCACAATTGGACGGAACTTGGACCAATGCTTTTTGGCCGGGTTGATTTGGGATATTTCGACTATTCAATTTTGCCCCAAATTTATGATTTGATTTTTTTTGTTCAAAAGAATATTGTATTCATTACTTGGAGGGAAAATGACACGGTCTGTCTTTGAATTGTGCCCCAATATGTAATTGGGTTTATGAACTTTCAATTTGTTCAATGCGGTTTTTGAACTTTAGCTCAATGTGCAATGGGATTTTTTGAATTTTTAATTTGTTTAATGAAGTCCCTAAGCTTTTGGTATATTTTCGATATAGTTTTTGAATTGTATGAAAGTATTCAATGTAATTTCTTTCTATTAATTCAAGATCATGTACTATATTGAACATTTTCATACATTTTATGGGATATCAAAAGTGTAGGGACTGCATTAAACAAATTATAAGTTCAGGGACCATATTGCATATTGAGCTAAAGTTTAACGATCGTATTGAATAATTTAAAAATTCATGAATCAAATTGCACATTAACTCAAAGCTCATGGATTGTTTGCATTATTATCCTTACTTAAAAGGATACATGTGGAGTACATAAAATCGAAGTAGAGCAAAGGTCAAAATATTACAAGATAACCAATTTAGAATCAACAAAGCATTGGCAAGATTAAGCACACACCCGTTCTATAAGAATAGATATGTTAAGAAAAACAATTGGTGGCTAATTATTAGATTTTGTATTGTTGAAATTTCTTTTATAATAACTACAGTGTCGTTAGTTGGTGGTGTGCATCCAGGTTTGGATTCCTCTACTCAATCGCCGCAAAGAGTCAACCAAAGTAGATTGAATAAACACAAGACTAACTTTTGGAAAAGCAAATCTTCATAGCTTAGTGGGACACTAGAGCTCCCATAATCATCATTGAAACTAGAGGTGGATGGCATGTACATGGACAAATCACGGAGGCATCAAATCCTTGAAAATATTATACAATTCTTATACCTAAATCGGGATAGAAGAATTCTTAGGTCTATGACTGAATTAAAAGATTTCAAATTCTCAAATTTAGAACTAGACTGGGAGAAGAGATCTCCCATATTCAAGTTGGAAGATAAAAAGTGGGACTAGCTCAAACCCTCCTCATGATTGAAGATTGAAGAAGATGATAGAGAGGGAAGAGAGAGGGAGAGAAAAAGACTTTTCGGCTACTTGTGCTTGTTGATGTTCAACTACTCCATGATTTGACTTGGTATTCCTTCAATTTGAGTGAAATTGGTCAAATTGAGTCGGCTTATGAATTGGATTGACTTCGTGTGGGCAAAATGTCTTATGACATCCCAATTGCGTTAATTTTCTTGAAATTTCACCATGGGTATAGCCAATATCATTCTAATTGATTCAAATTTGCCAAATTGGTTCAATTGAGGATTGATTTAGTGGTCCGAGTCAAATTGGATCCAATCAGGTCATCTTTATTTGAACTGGATTAGTTTGGTGTGATTGGATAGATTTGTCGCATCTCAATTTCTCCAATTTCCCTCAAATTGCATTATGAGCTAAAGTCATCATATACAATTGAGGTTCAATTGATCAAATTAGACCTCAATTTAATCATTTTAGACTTTAGACTAGAGTGGGTCACATAAAATTGGGCCTGGTGACCCATAGCTGTATTGGTCAAATTGAGCCATGGTCATGAATTTGTCAATATTGACATTGGAATTGATTCAATTGAACTTATTTAGGCTAATTGACATTAATCATGACGAATCATTCGAGGCCCCTAATCAGCTAGGTGAATTTGCCTCAAGCTTGGAATTTCAAAATTGCCTTGACAATTTGAATAAGGGTTCAAAGTGGATATTGCTTTAAATAAGGGCATGAAGTGGCCAAATCTTCTTAAATAAGGACCTTTGATTGGCAATGGCTATTCCGACCATTGGAGAAGGGTTATTTTGGTAAAAAAAATTGTAACAATATATATTTTTAATTATTTTAGTTTCTTTCTTTTTTTCCTCTTCCCTCCCTTGGACATGGCTTGATATAGATGGCAAAGGTCACCCGCCTCATGCGAGGGCTTCCCTCGTCGACGTTGGGTGAGGGCATTCCTCGCCAAATTTAGCAAGGGTGATCCTCGCCAACCTAGGCAAGGGTGAGGGTTGCCCTTACTGGCGTTGGGCGAGGGTTAACCTCACTTAGGTGGGTGAGGGATACCCTTGCTTGACAGCCTTTGCTCGGGCCTAGCATAGGCGAGGGCAACCCTTGCCCTCGCTTGCCTCTGCCATGGTTGTAGAGGGAAGAGGGAAAAAGAAAAAAGAAAAGAAAAGAAAAGAAAAGAAAAACATAAAAAAGGAAAGAAAAAGGGAAAAAACAAAGAAAAAAATTTAAAAATAAAAGACGAAAATGCCCTTTGGTTAGAGAGGTTAGGTTCTTTTTTAAGACCGATATAGTTATTTCAGGCTCTTATTTATAATAAGGTTCACTTTAGGTCATTATTTGAGGAAATGAAAGCACTCCAAGTCATTATTTGGAATTTTTCCATTTGAATGTGTTACGACTTTTGGATTGAATGTTGTGAAAGAAATTTTCTTAAAAGTTGAATAGAAAAAAGTTAATTTTGAATTTGGCCAATCAGAAATTAAAATTCTCAATTTGGGGACAAGTCAATTTCTAATTGATTTTTATAAATCTGATGAGTTAAAAGTCAAATTAAGGTTAAAGGAGTTGGTTTAAGGATTTTTCAATTTTTTGGATAAAGTTTGACCAAGCTTAACTTCAGTGCTCCCCAAAGAGTAAATTCTAAGGACTTTTCTAAATTGTTGGTGAAACCAATACATAGAATAAAGTGGAACTTGAGTTTTGTCAGAAATACTAAGATGACTCTTTTTTGGACAAGATTGGGCCCTGTGGCAATTGGGGACCATAATTTCAAGAATTTATTTTTGTATGACTCGTCGGCTAAAAATTAGGTATCAACACAAATAATAACAATAAAAAAGAAGAAGGCTATTTCAGCATTTCTGTTCATTAATTCTCAAAGTTGACTACCCAAACCCAAAATGGTATATTACAAGAATATTCACATTTCCCACTTTCCTAAAGTTCACTATTTCCCAGAGTTCCCTTGTTATATGTCCAAACCATGAACCTTCCCTTCTCTCTAACCAAGCCTTCACTATGACAATCTCTCTCTTTCTTTGGTGACATCAACGTGCCGAGACTTGAGACTTACCTCCAATTGAGCTTAACTAAGCCTCGGGTTTAAGTTGAAATTATGTGGACAATTTGAATCGGTGACGACCCAAAGTTGAAAGAGGAGAAGGAGAAAGATAAAAGCACATGATGGATCTAGGCGGCTCAATTCTTGCCTTTGAGCTCGGAAGTGGGCCATGGGGTCTTCGACAACATTGGGAGCAAGGGATAACTGCTATAGCTTGACTAAAGCATGATAGAGAAAAAAAGGGGAGAAAGACATTAGAAGTGTTATAAGTTGTGTATGACAATCATTTTAGTGCTAAAAATCTTTTTTTTGAATCACTTAAGTGTCATTTAAAAAAAAAATGATCATTTAAGTGCTAACTCCAATTTGGATCACCAGAAATCTGACATGGCCATATTTTATTAATTTTTCGATCTTACATGGCTTGTTGATGTGCTTAGCCGTCATATAACCTCTAAACAATGTCATGTAGCAAATTAAAAAAGTGATTACTTCAGTGTTAATTATTGTTAAAAAAATGATCGTTAGTGTCAATCGTTGTTAACAAGTGATAACTTTAGTGGCCAATCTCAATAAAAAAAGATCACTTCAATGCCAAAAGCCGGAATTTTTTGTCGGAGGCACTTAAGTGATCGTTTTTTTTTTCCCGATTTTAGCACTTAAGTGAGCCGACAAAAACTTTTGGCACTAAAGTAAGTGTTGTACTATGACACTTTTAGTGTCCTTCACCCAAGAAAAAAAAGATTATTTTGTGATTGTTTATGGTCGTTTGTGAAGAAGCAGAGAAAGAGGATGAAGGTCGGTGCAAAAGATCCATTTTTTGCTCCTTTATTCTAGAGAGTAAGCATGGAGAGTGATGGGGAGCATGTGCAAGGAAAAAGAGAGAACTTGAGAGCCCAAAATCGAACCTATCGCACCCCGAACCTCGAGCACATGACAACCCCTTCACTAATGCAATGTTCTGGGATGCGTTGCTCACCATTCTTTTTATCTTATGATTAAATGCATGGGGAAGCAAATTAGCAACGCCTAGTCAATAAACAGTAGGGATAGCAGAAATACCACTAACAATAGTAGCAACATTGTTGTTAATTTTGTATTGATTAACTCTATGAAGTTTATACATAAGCTTCTCAATCAGGCGATTTCCTCTATAGTCATCCAAAGATACTAGGCAGGGTTAATCAACTTCCTTTAACCATTGGTCACACAATCCTACTACTCTCAAGGACGTGCTCTAGCATTATCCGATCCATGGCGATAAGGACACAATAAATATGGACTTGAAAAATGGTTAATAATAACTAGTGAGATATAAATTTCAGTGAAAATTACAGTCCTAAGCTTCGGTTAGGATATCAACTTGCCTTGAGATTCCTAACAAGCATATTCCTTATTATTACGGCAGATCAATTGCAAAGTGACCATTGCTTTGCCTTAATTATAAATGTAATCTACTCGATAAACCCTACAATGAACAATTAATAGTCGATCGACTCGCATGCAACCTTATCTTGCCATTGCCATACCCTACACGGTATAAATGTTCATGCATGCCACAAATAATGTAACTGGCATTCTCATTAGCATAATAATTGATCACAGTCGAATCAACTTGCAGGCATCCTTACTTTGCCATTGCCATACCATGCGTGGTATCAATTTCACACATGCCATGGTTAGTGCAAATAGGCACATGTATAATTAGAATACATAATCATTTATTTTTCATGTATTCCTATATTCACACGTGTTCCAATTATTATGCCCTCACTAGGGCCGCAACCGAATTTATGTTGTTGTGTACAACTGAACTCCTATCGGTTTCTTTTGGCTTAGCCAAGCATCGTTCCGCCCCACTGGGTACATCAACATCTAGAACTCTCGCCCAGACGGCAATCTAGAAGGAGTATAGACTTGACCTCTATCGAGACCCGCATCCGGACCCCCGTTGGGATTTTTTAATATTTGGACTTCGTCCCTTGAAACTTTCGCTGGGGTGACAAGTTATTTATGTGACCACACGAGCACACCGCGATAATTTATTTTGATTTATTTTCATGCATTAGCCAATATAAACGTGGTACATGCTCAACATAATAAATCACTGCACATTTTTCATGTAAAATTGCAGGAAAATAATCCCACATTGTCACATAAATATCAAAAACCCGTCAAATTTTGCATGCCTTACTTTTTAAATGTACCGGCCTCATTTAAATTGCCAAACTTGACATATACACTCGATACCTTGGAGTTTTCCTTTTATATGTCCATTAAAATCATTGTAAAAATTTCCACACTAGGTTTTACACAAGACAAATATTTTTCAAGGCAAAGCAGGTATCAAACAACATGGCACATGCAGAAAAATATCATAAAATTCAGGTCGAAAGCACATAACAAGTAGCACTTATCGCCCCTCGATGACGGCCTATTAATTATTTCCTGATAATTTATCTCCTACTTGGCAATATATATTATCTTTAAATTCTCGATAGATTATCACCCCTTTGGTGATATCTTATCACTTAATCTCCCGATAGCTTATCATCTTTTTAATGATAGCTTATCACATTTTCTGATTGCCTATCGTGATAGCTTATCATCCATTCCAATAGCTTATCACAATAACTTATCACATTAATTAAAATTAATTAACCTAAACATAATTAATTATGATTAACCCATGTTAATTAAATCAATTAACCTTAATCATGGTTAACTAAACTTAACCACATGAAAACCATGGTTAATTAATTAATTAACCATAGTTAGTTAACCTAATCACTTATCAACCATGGTTACTTTATTTAACCCAAGTTAATTAACCTAACCGTCGGTCAAAAGAAAAGGGCTGGGCTTATGACTGAACACAAAAAGAATTGAAATGTTGAAGATGGAATTGATCTTCAACCATGGTTACTTTATTTAATCATGGTTAATTTATTCAACCAAGGTTAATTAACCTAACTAACCTCTTAATCAAGATTAACTATAATCTAAACTAACTATAATCAAGTTTAATGGACTAATCAAGGGATTATAATGAAAACTCATTTGGTGACGACTCCAACGACACGAGTGCAGTGGCGGTGGTGAGGGCTATGCATGGCTACATCTGAAACATTGAGGAGGCATGCGGCAAAAATGGATCTTGCGGGGGTGCTTTTCGATTAAGCAAGAACGGCAGGCGAATAGCTCACGAACGGGTGGTGCGGTTTCTTGACAGTGGACGGCGGCTTACGGATGATGATGGCATGTGGCTGTGGTGCAAGGTGGTGGCTGGCTCGGGGGAGAAACAACGGCACAATCTGCGGCTAAGGAAAAGAAACGAAGGAAAACAAAAGAGAAGTAGAGAGGTGGAGAGAAAATGAGAACGTAGGGGAGTGGGGAAGAAAAAGAGAGAGAGAGAAGAACGTGGGGGAGGAGGACGGATGAAGGGGGGAAAAGTGAGGGAGGAGAGAGAAAATAATAATTCTGTTGGCTTTTTCCATTTTTTGTCCTTTTGCATAATTGTCAAGAGGGGCAATATGGTAATTTCACTTGGGCACACATTACCATTTTTGTCCTCAAGGTAAAGTCAAGAAACCGGCCTTGAAAACAAACTTGAATGAATAGGAATAGGCTCTACAAATCGTTGGGCTCGAATTGCTATTGGGCTTGAATATGGGCCAAGAAATCATTTTGGGCTTGGTGGGCCTAATTGGGCCCACGTGGGCTAACTTGGGTGTTGTGATCACCCACCTGGGGCATGTGGTCCAATGGGCCCTTGCCCGGTTCACTTCCTCTTGAGCTTCAATTTTCGGCCCGTTAATTTCTTTTCCGATAATTTTCAAGCTTACCGATTAATTTGAGAATCAATGAGGCGTCGTCCAACATTTTGGTCTCGACGTCCTTAAAAGTTTGCTAACTGAAATCGGATTGAAATTCGTGATTAAAATCGATCAATCACGACTTTAGTACAACTTAACTTTCGAACTGCGTTTAGGGGTTCTCACGCGTTTGACTCGTGGTTAATAACTTTTCAATCCATGATTATGCTTCTTCAAATTAGGGCGATCCTCGATTGTCATGTAATCATAAGGGGTTGATTGCTCACCCTGAATACAAGGCTAAAAGGAAATCGATTTAACGTCATTCGTAATTAATATCGAAGTCGTGCGGAATCACCCGCAATCTGACCTCAAATCTTTACCAAATCAATTTATTTCTATTCGCTAATTAGCCTGCAACACCATGGTATTATCTTTCTTTGATCCTTATGGTCAAACGGCCTATCCTTGATTGAATTCACTAGTTGTACATGTATCGATATTTAATTGCCTTTCCAAATAATTAGTTAACTTATGAGTGATTAGTTTAGAGTAAATGTAACTAATAGCACATTGATGAAATAACCATTTCATATATCCCGAAATTGGTCCAAATTTAGGACATCACAATTCTTCTCTCCTTAAAGAAATTTTGTGTTTGAAATTTGTAGGACTTTATGCATCCTTAAACTATGAGGGTATCGACATCTCATGGCATCGTCACTTTCCCAAATCATTCCTTCTGCAGCATAATGCTATGCATCACTTTCAGTGCTGCCAAATCACTTCCAATTTTATCCAAACAATTTTTTGTTCCAAAAGGCTAAGCATTTCCAGTGTGCAAAGCTTTCTTTAATTTGTTAATCCATGAGATCGTTTCCATGGGATCACTCATCAACACTTAAAATTTGTTCCAACAAATTTCCTATCAGATCACCGTATGATTTTCTTAAGTCATCTATTTACTTCAACCACTTGAAGATTAGTGCAAATCAATCTTTACTTATTGCACCCAGAGCTCTTAGGTATTTCTTCAAGTTTTTAATAATATCTCGAGAAGAAGTCACCGACAGTGTTATTTCACCACTGGTCCGTCTAGTATTACAGGATAATTAATTCTTAATCCATCAATGATAAAAATTTATTTCTTTAAATCCCAATCTTAACTGTCTCCTGAAACAATCCACCATGCTTATAATACTGCACTTTCATACGTCGACATGTTAAGCACTTAGCTACGTGCTTGGCAATGTCCAATTTGCCATTCCACTAGTAATACTATTGCAAATTGTCATCGGATACTTGAAAGTCAGGTTTCCTCTTAGATGCATCTAACTGCAAAATCCTTTGGATTGCAGAGTTCATAAATTGCATTGCCTTAATCCTGGTTTGTATTTTGGGCTCTATTTTTAGAGTAGCTATGAGACTTGAAATGTGGCCTACCTCAAACCGAATCTTGAACTCCTTTGAGTAGGATTTATTCTTGTACCATCATTTGCACAATCGACCACTTTTGACTAAGTGCGTCCGCTACCTTGTTAGCCTTTCTACGATGGTACAAAATGTCACGGTCATAATCTTTAAGATGTTCCATCCATCGATGTAGCCTCATATTTAACTTCTTATGAGAGAATAGGTACTTTAGACTTTGATGGTCCGTAAAAATTTAGAACTTTCCTCCACACAAGTAGTGCCTCCAAATTTTTAGTGCAAAAATGATTGTCGTGAATTCCAAATCATGTGTCGGATTATTCAACTCATGAGGTCTTAACAGTCGAGATGCATATGCAACCACTCTTCCTTGTTGCCTTACAAGTCCAATTCCTTTGTATGACACATCGCTATAAATTTTGTATCCTTTAGGACCAAACGGTATTGTCAATATAGGTACGATAGTTAGCTTATGCTTAAGCTCTTAGAAAGTACGTTTGCACTTTTCCGTCTAGTCATTTTTACATCCTTTTCTAACAATTATCTCAAAGACATAGCTATCATGGAAAACCTTTATACAAATCATCTATCGTAATCTTGCCAAGCCTAGAAAGCTCCGAACCTTTGTAATTGTCATAGGCCTTGGCCAATTCTTAACTACTTCTATATTGGTTGGGTCCACATATATTCCTTCTCAAGGAATTACATGACCAAGAAAAGCTATGCAAGTAAGCCAAACTCGCATTTATTAAATTTAATGCACATCGTTATCTCAAGGGGTTTGTAGCACCATCCTCTAGTGCTATTCATGTTCCTCCGAATTTCTCAAATACATCAATATATCGTCTATGAACATGATTGCAAACTGATCCAAGTATGCCTTAGACACCTATTTCATCCGATCCATAAAACTGCTAGTGCATTGGTTAATCCAAACAATATTGCAGTAAACTTTGTAATGACCATATCGCATATGAAACGCCGTCTTCGGTATATTCTCCTTCTTAATCCTCAATAGATGATAGTCCGTCCTCGAGCTTATCTTGGAGAATATCAAAGCACTTGAAATTGGTCAAATATGTCGTCTATCCTCAGCAAGGGATACTTGTTCATGACCATGCCTTGGCTAAACTTCCAACACTCAATGCAAATGTGCAACGATTTAGCCCTTCTCCTCACAAACAAAACTGGTGCTACCTATGGAGATGCACTTGGACAATTAAATCCTTTGACCATTAGACTTTGTATCTACACCTTTAATTCTTTACTTCCAATCACGTCATTCGATGAGACACCTTGAAATTCGACTCCATACTAGGGCCAACTTAGTCACCAATTCCATTTCTCACTTTGGGGTAAAACAAGCAATTTCTCTGTAAAAATATAAGAATAATCTTGTATTATAGTGATGTTTTTCCAACATTGGTTCTTCAATTAACGTATTAACTGCGGTCGCCTAATTAGCCTTGGCAACCTACATCCAATAACCTAGTCGGTTGAGGTGGCAAGATCAAATGGATTGAGAGTCCTCATCCATTTCCAACGAATTTATAACTAACCCTTCTTAATGGGTTAAATTGGATTACTTTCCAATAACAATCCATCGCAGCTCATTACTTGGTGAGCCATTCTTTCTCAACAATGACATCAAGTCATACATTACTAAGATAGTCAAATCCATCAATTCCTCTTGATCACTAATGATTATCTTACATCCTAAAACATCTTACCATAGACAACACATTGTCCATTATCGAGGTAGAATTATTAATAATAGCTTCTAACGATTTTGGTATTAACCCTACTAACTTAACCAACAATTCAGTTATACTCAAATACGTAGTTTCCAATTATCCAGCGAATCCTTCGCTTCCTTTCTTGTGACATGTATGCCTTTTCTTTTGCTAACGGGCGAATGAATTTATTTTGTGGAGTGTTTTCTGTAGGTTATCCTCCTTGTGGTTGTGACACTTGTGCTCCCATAGGCCTGCACAATACTGACCACATCCATAGCCGACTCCTATCTTTGGAGAACACAAGGCATTTCTAACCAGTTGTCCAACTCACGACTATCAAGGTTGCTTCCTCGACTGTCAACGAGAACACTTCCTTGTGATGTGGCTTTTTTGGCCACATTCAAAACACATTGCTCTCTTAATAGGATACGTAGCTATCTCATGTCGTCTCCTACATAATCGACACCTATCATTCAAATTATATGCTATTCCTAACACTATTCTTCCTATTGGATGGGATGAGATATTTTCCTCTTATCATTGGCATCTTCCCAAGTTGATGATTATCCCTATGAGATGCAAACCACGATCCTGATGTGATTGCTCATTTTGTCATGTTTTCTTTAACTTGCTGGGCCCTTTCATATCATTATCAAAATCATTCAAGTTCAGGGGCACTAATTGACTTTTTTACTTTCCGATCTTAGACCATACCTAAATCTTTTGGCTTGGTTTACCGGATTCTCAATCATTCTTGGCATAATACTTCAAGAGCTCTGCAAACTTAGCCTCATATTACTTGGTTGACAAATGATAGCCATTTTTATTCTTGTGCGCACTCGGAAAAGTATTTTCCTTTAAACACCTTAACCAAGGCACCCTATTCTTGGGTTGTACTTGTGATGTCTTGAATTTGGATCCATTTCGGGATATATGAAATTGTTATTTTATCAATGTGCTGTTAGTTACGTTTACTATGAGTTAGCCGCTTATAAGTTAACTAATTATTTGGAAAGATAATTAAGGATTGATACGCATACGACTAGTGAATTTGATTAGGGATAGGCCGCTCGATCAAAAGGATCAAAGAGAGATGATACCATGCTGTTGCAAGCCAATTAGCAAACGTAAATAAATCAATTCGACAGAGGTACGAGGTTAGATTATAGGTGATTCTGTACGACTTCGATACAAACTGCGAACGACGTTAAACCAATTTCCTTTGGCCCTGTACTTAAGGTGAGTAATCAACCTCTCATGATTACATAACAATTGAGGATCGCCCTAATTTGAATAAATATGATAATGGATTAAAAAGCTATCAATCATAGGTCAAATGCACAAAAATCCCTAAACGCCACCCGATAGTTAAGTCATATTAAAGTTGCAATTGATTGATTTTAACATGAATATCAATATGATTTCGAGTATCGAACTTGCAAGGATATCAAGACTAAAATGTTGGACAACGTCTCATTGTTTCTCAAATTTATCGGTAAACCCAAAAATTATGGGGAAAGGTTTTAATGGGCCAAAAATTTAAATTGAGACATCCCACTTCCTAATTTTTGGACCAAGAGCAGTTTGAGAGAGTTTAGTTTGAAATTTAGGCAAATGACTAAATTGCCCTAGTCATTTATGGACTAGATGACAAAAATTTGGAAAAAGGAGAAGTGATGGGAGTGGGTGGGCTATTTCCCCCCAGCCGCACGTCTCCTCTGCCTTTGCCATTTCTCTTTCTTTCTTTTGACTTCTCTCTCTCACTTGCTTTCTCACTCCCTCGTGTGTTGCCTTCCCTTCCCCATCCTTTTTTTTTTTCACATTCTTTGCCTGACTTCCATTACGGCTACCGCATTTTCTTGCTATTGCCATTGCACTTCAGCCACCACTACCATAGCACTAGTTGCGTAGACCGGCCTGGTCATCGCTTGCCGATGCCCAAAGGCTGTCACCCGCCATTCGGCTGTCTGTCTTTCTCTCTCTCTAGTCCCTCACTAAAATCAGACTAGTTTTCACCCTTGTCGACTCCCTTAAGCTCACCAGTTGTCCTAGCCCCTATTGTTGTGTCATCTCCGACCTTGCCACCTTGTTGCTCGCATGCCACCAGAGCGGCTGGTCACCTACTCTCGAGCTGTTTCCCTTCACCTGATCGCCGATTGACCCTCTTTATTTGGTTTTATCCTTCTTCTTCTCTAGTTTTTTGGGTTAATCGCCGTTCGAGCATGGGCACATGTCAACCACCGTTATTAGTTGCTTTGTCGTTTAGCCACCTAAGCCCACAAGTTGCCACTATTGTTTGTGAGCTGCAGCCAAGCATGGCAGGAGTTAGCCATCCTCTTGCCTCTATTAGATTTTGGTTTGGGGTCGGGACTTCCTTAGCCACCGTTGGTGATCGTCTCTTTGCCCTCGATGCCACTGGGAGACTGTCCTCAAACCTCCTTAGCCATGCCGGAGCTACCATAGTAGCTCCCTCCCTCTCGGTTTAGCTTGGTCGAATCCTCCTTAGTCAAGACCCATTTTTGGACTGCTTAGTCTTGGTGAACCGAAGACGTCTGTGTGTTCGTCTTGTCATCGCCATCGTGCTCATGTTGTCAGAATCGTCGTCAGGTGAGTTTATGTTCTAATATCTTGATTAGTCCGTTAAACTTGCTTAGGGTTAGTTTATATTATAGTTAATCTTGATTAGGAGGTTAGTTATGTTGATTAACCTTGGTTAGATAAAGTAATCGTGGTTGATAGGTGGTTAGGTTAATTAATCTTAGTTAGATAAAGTAACCATGGTTGACTAACGATTAGGTTAATTAATTTGGGTTAAATAAAGTAACCATGGTTGATAGGTGGTTAGGTTAATTAACTACGGTTAGTTTATTAATCATGATTTTTATGTTGTTAAGTTTAGTTAACCATGGTTTTTATGTGGTTAAGTTTAGCTAACCATGGTTAATGTTAATTAGTTTAATTAACCCTAATTAATTATAATTAATTATGTTTAGGTTAATTAATTATAATTAAGACGATAAGTTATCATGATAGGCAATTGGAAAATGTGATAAGCTATCATCAAAAGGACGATAAGCTATTGGGAAATTAAGTGATAAGATATCACCAAAGGGGTGCTAAGCTATCAAGAGTTGGATGATAAGTTATCACCAAAAGGGTGATAAGCTATCAAGAATTTGAGGATAAGTTATCACTAGGTAGGCGATAAGTTATTGGAAAATAATTAATAGGCTATCGCCAAGGGGCGATATGTCATGCCTCGACTCGTGAGCTTGTGGCAACCTTATTTTCATGGTCAATTGAAAGTGACGTCTCAGGACCCGTCGACGACCATTTATTTTATCTTTTGTTAAGCGCAAGCGGAAGACAAATCATCTCCAGACAAACAAACAATCAAATAGGGACAAAGGGATGAACAATAATAAAAACAACAACTACTTAATTATTCAATTTACTGGATTAACCAACGATGGATCGTTTTTCGAATTACAAGCTCGACAAAAAGGGCCGATCCATCCTCTAAGCTAAACCAAAAAGAAACTAAGCTAATCCAACAGTACACAAAGAACCCTCAGGTTTAACACCATGGTCACTTGGACCCATCGGACTCAAGCTCCGTTGGGTCGATCACTAGATAAGCGGGGGCAGGATCCTCCACTGCAGGTACACCATTCTAGAGGCTTGAAAGTGGTTATACAACAACCAGTAAGATAAAATCTCAGCGAGTTCTCCCCCTAAGCCCCAGTTAGTACGCTAACTCAACCCGGGGTATCTCTCCAGAACCACCCCTCACCCACACCAACAACAGATAGCTAGCAAACAGTAGACCAAACAATAGATAAGGCAAACCAACAATTAATATTTGGTTTGCATGCAACTTTACCCAGTCTGCCATACCCTGCACATCAAATCTCATACAATGCAAGCAAGGCACATAGCCGTTAGATGACACAATTCATCAATCACATGCTAGTCGCACCACAAGCAATCTCACCTGGCTATTGCCACACCTTGCACAACTGTCAACTCATGTGTTAATTCATCACGACATTAAGAGCATGCGAATAATCAGAGCATCTCACACAACTTTCTTATGTTTCACACCCACACATGCTCCAATTATTATGACCCCTCCTCTTGGGCCACGGCACAACCTTATAGTTGGCGGTTTTTGGCCAAGCTAGCTTCATCCTTTTTACGTTGAAGCATGGCGACGTCAAGGGCTCACTCCCAAGACTGCATTCCCGAAGGAGCATAGGACTCACCCACTATCGTAGCTCCTCAACTAACAGAGGCTTGCGACCCACCCACTACCGTAGTCCCACAAAGTTAACTCCTCCCTGTTAGGCAACCGACTGAAGTCAGGCGACCAAACGGCCACGGCACAACCCCATAAGGATTGGTAGTCTTCTGGCAACGCCGGGTTCCCTCTCTTAATGTGATCATGCAACATCTCATTAAGCAATCCATTTATTTCTTTGCTCTGTCGTGAATGCAACATCGTGAATGCAACATGCCATTGCAGTTAACACATGTATAATGTCATGCGGTAGTATCTAGTAGTCATGTATAATAGCAACAGTCTAATCATTCACAAAAGTTGCAACAATGAGCAGCTCAAGTCACAGTCTGACAATCAATTCCGACCAATCAACATCACAATACTTGCATACTTTTCCAAAATCACCACATACCTCAATAATTATGGTATTAAACCACGCATCTCAATATTCAATAATAAATAATCACGTGTTCTCACGACTACGACAATCAATTATTCTCATTTAAGAAGCATGTAATACTATAGTCGATTGTCCCAATAAAAATAATTTAAGTTCCACAAAATACTTATAATTATTTTCCAATCCCATAATTAAAATCCAACCCAAATAATTTCATTTAATAAAACCATTCTTTAATCAACCAATGTCATTTGATAATGTAATATATAAATACTATTGACATTAGAAAATTAGACCATAGTAATTTTCCCACAAAATTACTCAATTAAAACCATTTCCCATAAATAATCACAATTAATTATTTCCCCAAAATAATTATTTTCAGAAATATTAATAATTCAAAATTATAAAATAATTTAGTTAATTAATACATTAAATTCATAAATTAAAAAAGCATTAATTAAAACGATTAATCAAGCAATTTAAACTAAACATGCTTACTTAATCCACAAAAATCACATAATCCACCATTAAGCAATAATTAAGCACAATTAAGCTTAATAAGTAAAATTAAGCTAATCTAATCTTAATCATCTATCTAACCACCTATCTTAGGGCTAATACAATTTAATTAAACCATCTAAACCAACATTAACACTAACTAACTCACCCTAAGCAAGTTTAAGCACTAAATAGGGATTATGGCTAAACTCATCCGTTAAGTGGGTCGGCGACACGAATGTGGCAGCGGTGACGAACCCGACACCCGAGGATCTCTACCACGATGATCCAAGACAGTCCCAGGGTCAAAACAACAGCAACAAACTTGGATCCCCTCTGCAACACTGAAAAACTGATTGCTTGGAGAGGAAAGTGGCTGAACTGAGCTCACCGGAGCTTTGGCGAGCGGTGGCACCCGGGGGTCGAGGGGCAACTGCTGGTGGCTGGTGTCATGACCCCCTTCCAGAGTCTGAGCTGCGGGTTATTTTCGCGACATCCCAGGCTTGTCGCTGTCCCGATTCATTTTACCTTCTTTATATGCACATGCGAAAGCATAACATAACGACAACATCCCCGACAAACATCACTGGAAGAACATGGGACGCAAGTATATAATACTGCTATTTTCATTAGTAGTTCGTATACAACTAACTTTCATATTACATAATATAAAAAGGCTTGGGTATCCCTATCTCCGCCACCATCGCGATTTCTACATTGGGAACCCTTTTCCGTTACGGGCCGGTATCACTGATTAGAATTTGTCTCGTTGGACGTGGACCCTCCACTTGGGTTCATCAGGCCTCTAAAGCCACGAATAGACTTGATCATTTCACTGTCCAACCAAACGTACCATGCCTCATAACGGTGAGGGACCAATTTGTCCTATCCCTTGTGAACCCACACAGTTGAGGTATATCTCCGGTACGTTATCCCTGCTTCGACGTGTATGACGTCTATGGTCGACCCTTCTATTCTCATCGGTAGACCAAAACATACAGGAGGAGGATTAGCCATCTTATCGACCTATAAAGGTAAATGGGTGAGTTTTGGGGAAACTCAATAAGTAAAACCTTTACCCTTGGCTAGCGTAACATCCCTTCATCAACGACTAGCCAGAGCAACTCATGCAGACAGTGTTGATGGCAGATCAATTGCAACTCACATACAATGTCATGACTAATGCAGGGGCTTTACTTACTCAACTATCAACTAACACATAAACATATAACACCCATACTCGAGCACATATACACGGGTTTCACTTACTCACGTGTCAGCATTCATGTAGATCACTTTACATCGTCCTGGCTCAACCAGGCCCTCTCGACTCTTGCTGAGGCTTCTCGGGGCCAGCTTCTTGAGGCTTCCGGGGGTTACCCGGGACATCCCATTGCGGGGGTACTAGTTGACGTTGTCCTGGCTCAACTAGGCCCTCTCGACTCTTGCCGAGGCTTCTCGGGGCTAGCTTCCGAGGCTTCCGGGGGTTACCCGGGACATCCCGTTGCGGGGGTATCATCATCTTTCCCATCTTCCATGGGGTGATCTCATAAATGCATCACTTATGCCGGTTCTCATCCTTTCCTTAAGCCAACTCATTCATGACTCAACGACAACATCATGCTCATACATAATCATGCATGTCGTGTTTTCTACGACTCGAGTCTAATGATGCTGTGAATAACTCTAAGTCCAAGGTTTGGCTCAACCGCTAAGTAATAGGGATCTCACACCAAATCCAAGACATGAGCTTGGCATACTTCGATGCCAACCAAGACCTTGCGGGCCTGAGCGATTTCTGTACCAAACGAGACTAGGCGTCGGCATGTCTTGATGTTGATCCAAGACCTTGTGGCTTTGGGCGATCCTCGTACCATGCAAGACTTGAGTTCCGACACTTCATTGCCGACTCAAGCTTTATGGCTTTGGGCATTCCCAACTTGCGTTGCGCACCAACGACGAACCATGGCATCATCTTGGTCGTGAAATAATCACACACATTTATAAGATTCACGTATGAACCAAGATACACATAATCTTCCATACAATCACGGTTCAACAAGAGAAGACTGTCTAGTCCTCATGATAGAAATGATCATACTAGGGAGAAGTAAGAGATTCTACTTACCTGGACAAATCTCACGAGACTAGAGAAGCTACTTGATAGAGAGAAAGCGGCTTCCTTAAAAATTAAAGGAGAGAGTGGGCGTGAGGAGGAAGAGGGCGGCCAAGGGAGGAGGAAAAAGGAAGGAGGAGGATGGTGCAAATGATGAGGGAGGAGGAGAGGCTTCTCCTGTTTATAGTCCCTGAGCTCATCATTGCATTTCTAACCATCCAATCCTCTCTTTCCAAGTGGCCCGCCTAGAATCCTTAAGTGGCAAGCCTATTTTCCTCAATAATTGCACCTAAGGATGACTAGACATGGCTAAATATTCTACTTGGCGGTCTAATGAGTAGACATCATCGACGATGGCCCGCCTTTTACTTTCCTATTGGCCCACTTGTTTCCCCTCATTTATTGGCATTTATGGAAGTTTGACTAGGAAGTCACCTAACTTGCCAACTAAGTTTCTAAATTTCCATAGGTTCATAATGAGGGTTCAGGTGTTGCCTTTCGATTGGGCCATGTGTAATCCATCTCCATCATAGCCCCCAAGATATTTTTGACCACCATCATAACCTTTGAAAAGTAAGGATAAGCCTTATCCAATAAGGTTTCTAGAGAATTCTTCTCTTTTGACCTTTTCTTAACCAAGAAGGCGGTCCGGAGAATTCCACCATCCGAGTCGGTTTTGGGCTAAAAAAGGGATCATATGACATGTCTCAGAAAGCCAATTTACATGTGCCTGAGGTCCGGGCCACATACCCCAAATTCGCCCAAACTGCTTCCTTAGGCGGTTGGTTGGCCTTGAGGGTCGGCACAATGGCTAACCCTTGAGTTGGCCTTAGGCGGCTCTAGGACTGGCCCTTGGGCCGGTCCCTAGGCCTTTTACTGACCCTAGTGCGACTTTCCCTCATAATTCGATCCTTGGTCCTCAGATTGGTTCAAAGCCAATTCCAAGGCTACCCATGGCCTAGCACTAAGCCAAAGCACTCATGGACCTTAGGAATTTCGACGGAATAGTCGGGTCTATCCCGAGTCTCATTTCGATTGACGCCCGATCCATCCTCATGGTTTATGGCCGGTGTAGTATCAATCCATGATCAGACTTCACCAATTCGAGATTCCTTTCTGGTCACCAAGAATTAAATAGGGAATAATGCATTTTTGGGCGAAAGACGATTACTTTTGGTCAAGTCGGATCGTCCGTGTATCGGTACATAGCCGGGCGGAATCACCCGTGACTAGGCGTTATGACCAGTTGGATCGACCCATGACCATCTACCGATCCAAAATTGTCCCATGATAGATCCTTGTGACCGAAAAGTCGTCTTATGAGTTGGTAGTCTGTTCCCATTGGTATGGTCGGTATACCTTTCATGGCTAACGTCTCGACCAGTTCATGATCGATCGGTCGATCGAACCACAATCGATTTTTGATCTTTACCGATCGAACCAATGGATCTATGGCCAACGGCCTATGGTCGACTCATTCAGGATCTTATGGCCAATTCCATGGGGTCGGTTTTCGAGGATGTTACAGCTGGTATGGGTGGTGGTTTGGTTGAAATGGGAGAGAAATGGAGGAAAGTGCGGAATTGTGCAAAGCTGCCACTATAGTAGGTAGTCTGGCGAGTAGTGACTTCCGACGGCTGTACAGATCGGTCGGCGGCTCTGTTCGACGAACAGCCGTCGCCATCTAAATGGAATTTCTATCCTGAGCACGATGGAGGGTGGCACGGGTTGTGATTCACATGGGAAGGGCATGAAAAACTCGATTTTTCGAAGGAAGGTCAAACTAAAAAATAGAAGAAAGGAATGGAAACAAAGAGAGAAGTGGTGTGCGGTTTTGGTGAGCTGCAAGGGGAGGAGAGAGAGTGAAATGAGGCTGAAGATAAGCTCATTAAGGCCATTAAATGGCTTGTTCAACTTCCAAGAAAGGTGACATCATCTTCTCTGTCTTATTTTGACTTTTCTTCAAAATATCCAAAGGTATTTTGGTCATTTCTACCTTGCACATTTCCCAATTTGCCATTGGGATGAAAATGAAGGGTGGGCCTAAGAAATAGGCTAGAAAATAAATAGGAATGGACTCAGGAATTTGTTGGGCTTGAAACGGCTCAAGGTTAGACAACGGGCTTGGAAGGGTAAATGGTCGGTTTGGTCCAATGGTCTCACTTGCTTGTCTCAGGTCTACAACAATGGTTGTTCCACCTTGGGCGTGAGGCCCACACTATTCTTTCCCGGCCCACATTCTTATAGGCTTGTTTCTTTGGTCCGAAAATCCATTTTCCAAATACTCGGCTCAACTGGCACTGTCGATTGTCTAAGAAGCATTGTCCAAAAGTCTGTCTCGGACGTCCCTGAAAATTCGAAGTCTAATATTGAATTCTCATGCTCATCAATTTCGCTTAAATGCCATTTTGGTACTACTCAGACTGATAGGCGGTTTCGAGGATTCACGCGTAACCGACTCGTGCCAATTCACGTTCAAGACTTCTCGACACATAGACGACCTTGACTACGTGAAATTGCGAATGATTTATTCTTATTTCAAAGTACACGATTACCAAGGATCGACATAGAGCCGTTTGCGGGTTCGATAACAGTAGACGGAATCACCCGTCGTCCCATTATTTCCGTTCGCGAATCGACTTCTAGTCGTCCCTGAAATCGGCCTGCATGACTACAAGATCGTCCTTACGCAAGTCTCAAGGTCGAGTCGTTTTCCCAGGTTAAGTTTTTTAGTTGCACGAGTTCTATTCTCATTAGCCTTTCCCTTCAAGGTCAGTATCTCGAGAGTGATCAGTTCTGAGTGAGATCAACCAACAATGCATTGACAAAATTAACGTTCATTCATCCCTCAAAGGGCTTGAATTTCAAGATGTTACACAATAAGTATTGCATGTTATGTGCTCTTATCCTAAATTTTATGACACTTTCCTACATGTGTCATGCTGTTTGATGCCTGCTTTGCTTGAAAAATGTTTGCCTCATGTGAAACCCAGTGTGATAACTTTTACAAGGGTTTTTATGGATATATAAAAGGGAAACCTCGAGTGTTAGATGTATATATCAAGTTCTGCAATTTAAATGAGGCCAATATGTTTAAAAAGTAAGGCATGCAAAGTTTGATGAGTTTTCAGTAATTATGTGACAACGTATGAATATTTACATGAAAAATATGCAGTGGTTTATTATGTTGAGCACGTACCACATTTGTATTGGTAAATGCATGGAAATGAATTGAAATTTATTAATGTGGTGTGCTTGTGTGATCACATAATATAACCCGTCACCCTAGTCAGAGTTTGGGGGGATAAAGTTCAAATTATTGGAATACTCGGTGGGAGTTTGGATGCGGGTTGCGGCAGAAGCCGGACCTATACTTCTTTGGGAATGCCATTTGGGCAAGAGTTCCAAATGTAGTTGTGCTCGACAGGGCAGGACGATGCCTGGCTAAGCCATAAGACATTAGTGGGAGTTTGGTTGTACACACTAGTGGGAGTACATGTGTGAATATAGGGTGGCATAATAATCAAAACATGTGTGAATATAGGGTGCATGTAAAACATAATGTTATGTGTTCTGATCATGCATGTGCTTGTTTTCACTAACTAGCCATTCATGAGTTTATACCGTGCAAGATATTGTAATAGCCAAGTAAGATTGCCTGTGAATCGACTCGACTGTGATAGATATTATGGTGATTAAAATGTTGGTTGTGTTATTTATAGTATGCATGAATTGATACCGAGCAGGGTATGGCAATAGCAAGGTAATGTTGCCTGTGAGTTGATTGATTATGATTGTATTATGGGGTTTACTGGGTAGATCACTTTTATAATGAAGGCAAAGAGAGAGAGAGAGTTGCTTTGCAATTGGTCTATCGTCGTTTATGAGGAATATTCCTCTTAGGAACTTCAAGGTGAGTTAATGTCCTAACTGAGGTTTAGGGCTGTAACTCATTGAGATTTATATCTCACTGGTTGTTGTTAACTATTTTTCAAGTTCGTAGTTATGGCATTTCTATTACCATGGATCTGATAGTGAAGGAGCACATCATCAAAGGTAGCAGGATTGTGTGCCTAGTGGTTAAATGATGTAAATTAGCCATGCCTAATACCTTTGGGTAACTATTGAGAAAGTCGCCCAACTGAGGGGCTTATGTATAAACTTCCTAGGGTTAATTAGTATAAAAATAAAATTGATGTTGCCCTTGTTATTGGTCTTTTTACTATCCTTGCTATTTGATTGACTGAGTGTTGTTGATTTGTTTCCACGTGCATTTAATCTCAAAATAAAAAGAATGGCTGGCAATGTGTCTTGTGACGTTGCATTCATTTGACCAAAGTGAAGGGATTGTTGCGTTTTCGAGGTTCGGGGTGTCACATTTGTCGTCGGTTTTGGTATTAGGACTTGGTCAATACTTGGAGTGATAAGGTGCGATGGGTTATAGGAGAATTAGATAGGAAAGACATTTATGTTTATGCTTGTGATTGCTTATAGAAATTTTTTTGCTGTACGCGGGGTGTTCACGGTTCTTAATTCCTTGAGGGAATTGGAAAGCAGGTTCTGTGAGAATCCTGAGATGAACAAACTTGATCTAAGAGCCCTAGAGGAAGGGCAGTTCGAGTTTAGGTAGGTGCTAGAGGTAATGCACTAGGGGATCCTAGGCTACATAGGGTTCTATAGACGTTGTAAGTCTTGAGGAATTGGTAGGGCATAGCTAGTTTGGAGTTAAGCTATTGTTGTTACAGTTGCTGCTGTCGCCATTGCTATTGCCATCTCGCCTAGTAAAGTTCCATTGGTTGGAAAGAGGAATATCGAATGATTGATGTTTAAGTAGTTGAATAGTTCCTAGAGTTGGAGCTGTCCAAGTTTGCTAGGACGGGTGATCTTGAGGCAACAACTCTCTAGATTAAGGAACTAGAGAAAGTATTTGCACTGCTAGAGTGTTTGGAGGAAGAAAAGATAATCCTGACTGTGTACTAATAGCAAGGTAACTCTAGTGATTGGTGGGAAGTAACCCAAGGAAGGGTTTTTTCCCGAAGGTATGACTTGAGAGTAGGGTGCCTTAGTTGAGATGTTTAATGAAGAATACTTTCTGAGTGCACACGAGAGCAAAAGATGGTTGAATTCCTACAACTTCGTCAAAATTAGTTGTTGGTCAAGTAATATGAGGTAAGTTTGCAGAGTTGCCAAATGCATAGAGAATGATTGAGAATCCAGTAGACTAAGTCAAGAGGCTTAACTATGGTCCATGACTGGAAAGTAAAAGTCAGTTGGTGCCCTTGAACTTGTATAATTTTGATGAATTGTCCAAAGAGGCCCAACGAGTTGAAGAATATGAAGAAACAAGCAGCCACATCTGGATTGCAGTTTGTGTCTCATTGAGATGATCATCGGCTTGGGAAAAGATTGATGACAAGAAGAAAACATCCCATTCCACCCAATAGGAAGAATAGTGTTAGAAAAGCGTCATACAATTCGAATGACATGTGTCGATTATGTGAGAGATGACATGAGACAACTACGTATCTTATTAAGAGAGGAATGTGTTTTGAATGTAGCCAACAAGGCCATGTCATGAGGAAGTGTTCTCATTGACAGTCAAGGAAGCAACCTTGATAGCCGTGAGTAGGACAATCAGCTAGAAATGCCTTGTGTCCTCCTAAATAGGAATTGGCTATGGTGTGGTTAGGTATGACCACCAAATAAAGAAATGCATGTGTAGGCCTATGGGAATGTAAGTGTCATAGTCGTAGGGAGAATAACCTGTAGGAAATCTTTAGCAAAGCAACCTCAATTGCCCGTTGGCAAAAGGATAGGCATACATGAGACAAGAAAGGAGGCGAATGATTCGCAGGTCGTATTATCAGGTATAGTCTGCTTGTGTGATTAGATTGCTTATGTGTTAGTTGATCGAGAACTATGCATTTGTTTACAGCTAAGTTGCTGATTAAGCCAGTGAGGTTGAGACCAAAATTGTTGGAAATTATTATTAGTATTTTTACCCTAATAATGGATGAGGTGTTTTTTGTAATATGTTCAGGTAGTAAGATAGTCATTATTAATCAAGAGGAATTGATGGATTGGACTATCTTAGTGATAGATGACTTGGATGTCATCATTGGGAAGGAAATGGCTCACCAAGTAATGAGCTATACTGGATTGCTATCATAAAGTAATTTAGTTTAACCCATTAGGAAAAGGGTTAGTTACGAGTTCGTTGAAAATAGAAAATCGAGGAGAGATTCTCGATCCATTTGATTTCATCACTTCAAGTGGTTGGGTTATTGGAAAAGGTTGCCAAGATTATTTGGGCGACCATAATTAATATGTTGGATGAAGAACCAATGATGGAAAACATCACTATGATACGGGATTATTCTGGTGTTTTTCCAAAGAAATTGCCTAGGTTACCCTAGAACGAGAAATGGAATTGGTGACTAAGTTGGCCCCTAGAATGAAGTCGAATTTCAAGGTATCTTACTGAATGACATGATTGGAAGCAAAGAAATTAAAGGCACAAATGCAAAGTCTAATTGGCAAAAGATTTAATCTTACCAAATGACATGGTTGGAAGCAAAGAAATTAAAGGCATAATGCAAAGTCTAATGGGCAAAAGATTTATTATCCTGGTGCATCTTCATGGGAGCGCCGATTTTGTTCGTAAGGAAGATGAATGAATCGCTGCACCTTTACATCGATTATCAGCAACCTAATTAAGTGTGGGTCATGAACAAGTATCCCTTGTTGAGGATAGACAACTTATTTGATCAATTTCAAGTGCTATGATATTCTCCAAGATAGGCCCCATGATGGACTATCATTTGTTGAGGATTAAGAATGAGAATATACCAAAGATGGCGTTTCTTATGTGATATGTCACTATGAGATTATTGAAATGCTATTTGGATTGACCAATGCACCAACGATTTTATGGATTTGATGAATTAAGTGTTTAAGGCGTACTTGGATTAGTTTGCGATCATGTTCATAAGTATATATTGATATTATTGAGAAATTCAAAGGAACACGAATAGCACATAAGGATGGTGCTGCAAACCCTTGAGATTATGTGCTGTGCATTAAATTTAGTAAGTGCAAGTTTGGCTTACTCGCGTAGCTTTTCTTGGTCATGTAATTCCAGGAGAAGGAATATCTGTGGACTCAACTAAGATAGAAGCAATTAAAATTGGCCAAGGCCTATGACAATGACAAATGTTCAAAATTTTCCAGGCTTGGTACAAGCAAATCCATCCATGAACATCATGAAGCATCTCACAACCTCATCAATCACAAAATTGAGCCTCAACTCGAGCTCTAGCCCTAATCACCTATTGCGATCTCACTTCATTGAGCTCATGTCAAGGAAACCAACCTTTATCGACGTTTAATCACTAGAAAAAGCTCAAATCTGTATGGATCGATCAACATCCACCACAGGATCAACACCAGCATGTTGGAGGAGGATTCCGTCACTAGAGAGGATAGGATTGGCATCGAAGTGGCGCCAATATTCAGCTGGATAGAACCAGTCAAGAGTTGGACTGGTCTTCAACCATCGAGGGGAGATCACCTCACACGGGCTAATTGGAGTGGCACCAAGGTTGTTGTTGGTCACTGGAGTATGGAGAAGAGGGAGATGGAGGTCGGCGAAGGAGGATTGACGCTAGAGTGAAGCCGGTGATGGTGGTTTGGGCAATTGAGGCCGAAGCTACCCGTCGATTTTTGAGAAGGAAGAAGGGTGGGAAGAAGAGAGAGATAGAGGAGGGTTTATAGAGAATTTCAGCTAGAGAGAGAATGTAGATATGAGAAATGTGGCCCCCTCTTGGAAAATTGGAGAGAAAATGGCATATATACCTCTCTCTAACTCAAATCCTATCCGACGGCTAGGGATTAACTTATGCGTCTAACTAACTCTTTTGAACTTCTAATCATGATTAACATATTTAACATATGCTAATTTGAAGGGTTGAGATTTAATGCAATCAACGGTTCACAAAATTTTTGTGATTAAGGACTTAAATAGGGGCAATTTTGTAATTTTACCAGAACTTATGGGCCATTTCGCAAATTCATGAAATTTAAGAACATGAAAGAGTCGGATTTGGGCTGGGCCACCATAAGGGGGTGGCTGCCGGTCAAAAACCGGTCAGGAGGTGGCTGAATTGGCCTCCTCTATCAATGACTGGTCAGACCAGTTTGGCTGGTTTGGTCTAATTCTTTCCTTGGTTTGTGCAAAAAAGAAAACTTGTATATTGGAAAAAAATGGTCTAATTTTGAAGAGAAATTGGTCAATTTCAAATAAATTAGGCTAATTAGACCGCAAAAATTCAATTTCATAATTTTCAATTAACCTAATAATCTTATTGCTATGAGAATCATTAGAACCATACCATGGGCACACCAAATTGGACTTTTTAGGCGTTAAACTGGACAATTATACCTAATTATTGGTCTCAATTTGTAAATTAATTGAAATTGAATTCAATTAAAGTTGTGAGACACCTATTAGTTTAATTGCCTATGTCTAGGGAAACTTAATATATCCAAATTGACCCTTAATCGACGACATGATGTTTTTGTCAAAAATAGATTGAGGACCAATATTTAAATTGAGCCTCAATTCATCAAATTAAATCCTACTCATGAATGGGTTAACTCGAATTTCTTGAATCGAAACTTAATAACCCTATTTTCTTAAAGCCTAGTGAGCTAAATCTCCCAAATCAATGAGTTAGCAAGTGAATTTGCTGAAACTAACCTCAAATTTGGACTTAACTCACTAAATTGAGTAGAATGGGAGTGTCTGTTTGCAATTCATGAAAAATCGGTTCAGACCCCTAATTAGGGACACAAATGTCAATTCACATTTTTCTTTGCTCCATCTCAAAATTGATCGAACAAGTGAATGGGTAATTGTCTCTAGATCAAATGTCGCAAGAGAAACTAAGCCTAATTATGACTAGAATGAAAGTAATTTCATTTTTGGTTGATTTTGAACCTAAAATTGGAAAATTCGGAAAATGAGGTTCTTGATTGATTTTTGTCAAAATTCTTGATGCTAAAGTCAAATTGAAGTTAAAATGAGGGATTTTGTGATTTTTGTATTTTTTTAATTTTTTGATCAAATGTTTGACCAAAAGTCAAACTCTAGTTGACTTTTCACAAAGAATTTGATTTTATGGTCAAATATTTGAATTTTTCCAAAATTTCCACTTCTAAAGTAAAATTAAACACAAAAGGGACATTTTGGTGCAAAAAGCCAAAATTTGACAAAGGATGACTTTTAGTCAAAGGGTTGACCAGAAAGTCAACAGTTTGACTTTTTGGGTTTTTGTGTGAAATGAATAGGAAATTGCTTTCTAAAACTAAGACAATAGACATGATTGAAAAACAAAAATTTTTGTTCAAAAAAGGGGCATTGTTGCAATCGAGATTTTTCTACCTTTACCGATGCATCGCCTAAAAATGAAGCGTCAACAATGGCTGTTATTTATTGTTAATGATTGAGGATCTATGCACATTAATAGTTAAGATAAAGCGTAAGATGTTTTGCTATTGATCTGCCATTGATAATAGGGTACACGTTGGGGCTCTTTGAGGCGAGAGGGCTTTCTAATTGAGATTTAGGATTTTAACTTACTGAAATTTACATCTCACATGTTGTTATTAACCATTTTCAGGTACGTAGTATGGAGAATTGATAAGTAGTGTGATTCATTGCTGTGTTTTGGAAAGAGTAGATTAACCATGACACTGCTAGTTTTGTTGGCTTAATAAGTTGCTCGTTGTAAGGGCTTATATATGTAAACTTTCAGGGATTAACTAGTAATTAAACCAAATTTGTGCTTTGAAGATGTTGTTGTTGTGGTTTTCCTAACTATCCCTATTGTTGTGTTGGCTGTGGATTGTTTATTGCTTTTGCATGCGCTTAACTGAAAGATAAAATGAATGGTGGCGACGCGTCCTGGGACGTTGCAACTAAATGACTACAAGTGAATAGGGGTTGTCACATACTCGAGGGTTGAGGCATGACATTAACTTTGAGCTCATCAACTTATTCAAGTAGATCTATCTTCACTCAAAGGCTTAAGCGTATGAGTTATGTGTCAACTAGCTACAAATCACATCAATTCTTCAATTAGGAATTTTTTTGTAATACAACTCACATATGAATTATATGCAAATTGTACCTTTTCTTCCCTTTCCTCTTTGGTCAGTATGATGATGCATGTGCCATATCTATTACTTATGAATTAACAACCGCGCACAAATCATTCTTTATCCAAGAAAGAAAGAAAACAGATATGGCACCTTAATTGCTTATTCACAAAGTAAAAAAGCTGGAAAATATAAAGAAATTGAGGAATTGAATGGTAGTAGATGGTGGGTAGCACGTGCGGCATGTGCTTTCGAGAGATTGGAAATTATTTGTAATTGCTTAAATTAGAGATATGTTTATATTTCACTTCATTTATATAGAGGGTTATGAAAGTGAAGTATCCACCAATCACCAATTAGGTAATGATAAGAACACGTGTATGTGTTCTCAAACTACACAATCAAGCTTATGATCAGAATCTAAAGCTTCAGAAATGGGAGTTGAGTATGTAAAATATGAGGAAAGGTAAAATAAACAAATATTTGTTTTGTCTCAAAGAGGATACTAGTCAAAGTGGTGGATGATGGGGACATCCTCTTTATTCTTGATTGGGGTGAGTAATCTTCATCTAATACACATGTCTGATGATAATGTCTACTGTTGGGATTTAATTTACGTGCTCTTTCACGTTTTATTCGCAAGGGAATGTTTGTAAAGTGAAGAAACATGGACTTAGTCATATAATCCATCATTCACCAGCAAAAGAAACATCAAGACTATAGTGAAAGTAGTTTAATGCAAAGGAAGTCGTCTGCTTGACTAGAGCTAATCTCAAAGTTTGATGAAGTGAGGTCGCTAATGTTGATTTTCGGATCAATAGTTTGTGGCCGAGGCAAGAACTTATATTTTGGATGCTTATAATTGCTTAGGAATGATTATCATATTTGCTGAGTTGATTGCTAGATGATTGCTTGGTTAATAATTGTGATTTGGTGTTCATAAAATTTGTATGTTGACTCTGGATTACATTTTTTATGTTGATGATATAGTGTTGAAGATGTCAAAATTTTGAGAAATGTTCAATCAGTGAATACAAGTAAACATCACAAGCTTAGTTTCGACATATTATATGTTATGATATGATGCCATTTGCTATGTCAACTTGGCCTGATAAAAAATGGATTCGGAATCGTGATGCAAGCTGAAAAGAGCATGCTTTGTTCTGATTAACCTTTCTGTTTTGTCGATTTTTTATATTTTTTTTGAATTGATTCTGGAAAAGTTTCCTCATGAAAAATTTTCATCACATTTGGATCTAGCTTGACAAAATTTTTCAAAAAATAAAAAAGTTCATTTGCTAGTTTTAATTGGCTTCATAAATTTGCAATAACATTCTGAAAATTGACTTCTAGAACTAAACTTTGGTCAATCTTCGATTTTTACAAATTCCTACATTCAAGATTGCAAAATTTTCTTTCAACAAAATTAAAAATAACACTTTAATCTTTCACTCGACTTTAATTTCAAAAAAATTGGAATTTGTTTGATTATCCCAGAGGTCTGATCAGTGCTTCTGATCAATTCGTGCCTAGACCCTGAGGCTTGTCTTCTTGGGACTTTTGATTTTTTTTCATTATTTTAGTGAAATTAAAGTATTCATTCGCAAAATTTCCAAAATGAAACTTGTTCATTGATGTTTCAATTAAATGCATGCAAATTTTTAGAATTTATTCTTGATTTGATGGCTTTAATCGCCTACCAGTTGAAGGAGGTCTGCCCTGTCTTTAAAATCGATCTTGTTTTGATTATTGAATGAAAATCAATTTTTCTTCACAAATATGTTGCTCCTTTCATGAAACTCAGAATTTGAAAATGTTTCACACATCTTGTTCTAGTTTTATAAATTTTTTCATGTATTTTCAAAGTCATTTGATATTTTTTCTTGAATTTTTTATGTCAGACCCGAACAATGTGGGGTCCTGAACTCTTTGGGATAAAATACTCATTTCAGGTCAATTGATGCAAAATTGGGGTAAAGGGCCTTCTGAAAATTTATGGTAAACTTCATTAGCTTTCCAATAACATGCAAATCACATCATTTGAAGATCATTTGATTGGTCATATGTTTTCAACCGATGAACAAGTGACCCTTCTTAGGTTCATTCACATTGCTTACTTGTTTGAGAAATAAGGTATTTCAGCCTAATTTCACGCTTATCATGTGTATGCGTGTGAATGTTAGATGTATGTTTTAAGGCCAATACATGTTCTCGTAAAACACTTAGACCTTACTTAGGACTAATTGGTATTGGCCATTGCTTGTGAATACAAGGGATGGTCAATTATCATTGGTCATAAATTAATCAGTTAGTGGTCCTAGGATGGGACGATGCGTTCTCAAAACAAAGGCCACCCCAAGCCACTTTTGTCAATTGATAGCCCCTGTTTGCACCATAATTATGATTGTTCTTCATAAAATGTGGTGTGTGCATTGTATGTTAGTATCTTGAATAGTTTAAGTCCAGATGAGGGTCTTCATCAAGATACCAAGAATGGGGTGACCGATATATTCATGTGACAAAGGTGAAGTGGCCAAAGGTCCCGGTGATGGAGGTGTGACTGATGTCTAATCCTGTCCAATTTGTTGTACCATTTGATCTCGATCATGCCTCGGGTTTTACATTTCGTGTTGTAATAAATGCCTGATGAGTTGCAGGTTTTACTTTTCATGCACTTAGAATATAGCTCATTTTGATATTGCTTGAGGTTTACTGCTTGCAATGTACTTTCAATTAATTGATTGCTTTTATTTATCTTGCTAGTTGTTATTTTATTATTTTTGGTGATTCTTGCTAGTTAGTTTAGAATCACGTGAATGAACCATCCATGCATGATCACCTTGCAATGCTTCAAGATAAATTTACACAAAAATGTAAGAGCAAATGCATGATCACCTTAAATAATAACCATATCATTAGATACCAAAATGGCACTAATCGAAATATTAACGTAACCCAAGTTCTTGAATTCACGAGCTCTAGTTTTGTAGAAACCAAGGGAGTACTCCTAACCCTCGATTGGGTAATCTAGCTGACCCTAAAAAACAAGGCTAGTGGCGACTCCTAGATTCATATTTAGGTCTTAAAGAACCTTAAAATAAACCTGCTACCATGTGAGATATAAGCTTAGGAGAGTTTGCGTTTTCGATTGATGGACCTCAAGGACTAATGTCAAGGATTATGTATTCAAGCCTACCTTGGCATGATGCGCCTTTGAGGGCTATCACTTGAACAAATATCTCTAAATCTACCTTTCACTGAGTTTTCTTTTATAGACATGTCGTGCGCCAAGGTTAGGTCGCGACAGTCAGACAAGTAAATTTTTTTTTTTTTTTTTGGATAAGAAAAATGTTGTTTGAGAGCTTGTTTCCAACACTTTTTTATGGTATAATTTTATTCCACAGAAATACGTTAAAAAATATATGGGCCATGAAAATTTTAGCCTTTTCATATTCGGTTCTAATTTTCAAAATCGGCGGACTCGAAAATAGCCAAACTTTTTGAATATAATCAGGACATTATTGGCTACATTACATGTGAAGTTCATGCAAAAAGGAAGCGATTTGCAGAAAGTGACCATTCATTTGGTCTAGATTGTGTTATTTCACTAAAAAATATTGTACCATGCAAATTGTCTAATACAATGCACGGAAAACAATCAACACTTGATATGAAACCAATGTCAGGTTTTGACGTCCCATGATCAATGATTGTTTCATCGATGCACATATTACCAATGGTCGAAGGTGCAATCACAGATCGGATCACATCGGAATTTTCATTGCCAATAATGCTATTTTTTTTTTTTGGTAAAGTAAGTGTATATATAGTAAACCAAAGCTAGTACATCAGAAGGGACATGGTACCATCGGTCACTTAGCTGGACAACATGTCGCTGGGGTGGACGAGTACCGCGAACGACAAAATAAAACCAAATAGACTAGCGCTCCAAGGGAGCCAAAAGTATACAAATTCCTACCCTAAGCCATAGGCGGCTCTAAAGTGAAGATGCGAGGGTCTATCCCCCAACTGTGCTGCATCCTTCTATTCTTGGTGCTATCCTCAACCAATGAGAAGGAAATAGCTTTATCTTTAACTGCCTTGAATAGATGTAGCTTCAAGGCAGGAACAAAGAGGTTGTGGCCTTGGAATAGGATCTCATTCCTAGTCTTCCAGATAAGTTGGCACAAAGAGCCGAAGGAGAAAGGAGCTATTTCCTGATAGAACCCTTTTCCAGACAAAATTTGATAGCCCATTGAAGATTGACTGTCTAGGTGGAGTTACACCAAGGAAGGTTACATTTGGTTGCCCAAAATGTAGCCAAAGATTTGGAGACCGAGCAGTCAAAAAATAGGTAATTAATTGAATCAGGTCTAGAATTACAGAGGGGGCACGTCGAGCTCGGAATTCTGCCATGAATCATAAGAAATACCTAAGTTGGGAGATGATTCTTTATGATGAACCATAGAAGGAATTGATGTCTAGGAGCAAAGGCCTTGTCCCAAATAAAGGAAGACCAAAGTACCGGGTTTTGCTTGCACCAAATTGCATTCCAAGTCGAAGCCATGGAGAATTTGCTCGAGGGGTCATCAATCCAGGTAAGAGTGTCTTGGCTAATGGAAAGCTGAGGAACCGATATATGCCATAATGCAAGTTCTTGGAGAAGTTGGAGCCTATTTGGGGAATACAGATCCTTCACTTTTGCTTGTTTATGGAGGTCTGACTGGGAGATGTAGTTGTCTGAAAACAACAAGTTGAGAGGGCTGAGGTCTAGCCAAAGATCAAACTAAAGTGATGTCGATTCACCATCTCCTATTTTCCACTTAAAATGGGGTTTAAATTCTGTCCTCAAGGACAGGATCTTGCACTAGGCCCAAGAGTAAAGGGCTAGAGTCAAGGCGGTCCAAAAGTTCTTCCTTTTGAGATAAGTGGCATGGATCCATTTGCACCAAAACGATTCCTTATCGCTGAAAAGAATCCAGATGTGTTTAGCCAATGCTGCTTTATTGGTGTCCCTAATTCTTCTCACTCCAAGGCCACCTTCCAAGGTGGGGAGGCAAATATCAATCCAAGACACCTTAGCACCCCCCGACCCCATGGAGGGGCCCTTCCATAGAAATTGTATGCAGATTTGCTCAATCTTGTCTACCATCGTAGAAGGGAGCCAGAATATGGAAGCCCAATAAGCCTGAATGGCATGCAATACCGACTTAATTAGTTGGAGGCGTCCCGCAAAGGAGAGGAAACGATGAGTCCAAGATTGTACTTGGGAAGTGAGATGGCATATTAGTGCATTGCAATCCACTTTGTTCAAATGGGATGTTATGATTGGCACTCCCAAGTAGCGAACCGGAAACGAACCAAGAGAGAAGCCAAGGGCTTGCAATATTTGATCCTTTACTGTCTCAGAGACACCTGTTAAGAAAATCTCACTCTTATTAGTATTCAGAATCAGGCCACTCCAATTGGAGAATAAGGTGAGCCCTTCTTTGATGCAGTTGATAGAGGGGAGGCTCGCTTTGCTGAAGATGAAGACATCATCCGCAAAAAATAGATGGGAGAGGCGTGTGGCCTTACATCGCCAGTGGAATCGGAAGTCCAAATGCCGAGTGTGTGAATCCATGATCCTAGAAAGTACCTCCATGGCCAAAGTAAAGAGGTATGGGGACATGGGGTCACCTTGGCCCGACCCGACCCGACCCGACCCGACCCGGCCCGAAACGCATTAGACCCAAACAAAAGGGTCGGGTCGGGTCGGGTCGGGTCGGGCCAGAGCGTGACCCTTTACAAGTTTGGATTTAATTTCTTGTTTAGCTCAAAAACTCTAGAGAGTTGAGAGCCAAAACGTATAGAGAGAGATAAAAACTTCTTTTCTTTTGTTTATTTTATCCTACTTTACCATTTTCCCTCAACGGATGAGGACCAAAACGTACGGACGGTACCAGTGTCAAAAAGGCTTGCGTGTGACTCGTTTTGACCCGACCCGACCCTAAATTTAGGGTATTTTCGGGTCTGGTCCGAGTATGGAGCCGGTATCGGAAAATACCCTAAGTTTAGGGTCGAGTCGGGTCGGGCCGGGCCGCGTGTGGCCTTACATCGCCAGTGGAATCGGAAGTCCAAATGCCGAGTGTGTGAATCCATGATCCTAGAAAGTACCTCCATGGCCAAAGTAAAGAGGTATGGGGACATGGGGTCACCTTGTCTTAAGCCCTGGCCACTAGAAAAGAAGCCATGAAGTTCGCCATTTATAGAAATGGAGAATTTAGGAGTACTTTCACAAACCATAATGAGCTTGGTGAGATGGTTGGGGAAGCCAAACGCTAGGAGAGTTTGTTCTAGGAAGTCCCAATCAAGGGTATCGTAGGCTTTCCTAAAGTCAACCTTGACTACACATTTTGGAACAGAGGGCTTGTTAAGGAAACCACTGAAAAGTTCTTGGGCTAGAAGGATGTTGTCACTGATTCTTCATCCCTTCACAAAAGCAGTTTGGGCCAGGCTGTAACATCCTAAAATTTGAGTCCTTTGAGGGAGGAATGAACGTTAATTTCGCTAATGCATTGTTGGCTGATCTCACTCGGAACTGATCACTCTTGAGATACTGACCTTGAGGGGAAAGGCTAATGAGGACAAAACTCGTGCGACTAAAGAACTTGACCTGGGAAAACGACTCGACCGTGAGACTTGCGTAAGGACGATCCTGTAGTCATGCAGGCCGATTTCAGGGACGATTAGAAGTCGATTCGCGGATAAAAATAATGGGACGACGAGTGATTCCGTCTACTGTTATCGAAATTGCGAACGGCCTTATGTCGATCCTTAGTAATCGTGTACTTTGAAATAGGAATCGATCCTTCGCAATTTTATATAGTCAAGGATGTCCATGTGTTGAGAAGTCTTGAACATGAATTGGCACGAGTCTGTTATGCGTGAATCCTCGAAGCCGCCTGTCAGTTTGAGTAGTATCAAAATGGCATTTGGGCGAAATTGACATGGCATGAGAATCCAGTATTGGACTTCGAATTTTTGGGAATGTTTAAGAAGGACTTTTGGACTGCTTCTTAGACAGTCAACAGTGCCAGTTAAGCCGAGTATTTGGAAAAGGGATTTTCAGACCAAGAAAATGAGCCTACGAGGATGTGGTCCAGGCAAGATTAGTGTGGGCCTCATGCCCAAGATGGGACAGCCGCCATGGAAGGCCCAAGGAAAGCAAGTGAGCCCGTTGGACCAAATTGATCCTTTACCCTTCCAAGCCCGATGTCTAAACTTGAGTCGATTCGAGCTCAACAAATTCCCGAGCCCATTCCTATTCATTTCCAGCTTTTTTCCTAGGCCTGCCCTTCATTTTCAGCCCCAAGGCAGATTGGGAAATGTGCAAGAAATGACCAAAATGCCCTTGGATATTTTGAAGAAAAGTCAAAAAGGAAGAGAGAGAAGATGATGTCATGTTTTTGGGGACTTAAGCCAAGCAATTAATGGCATTAATTGAGGCTTATCTTCAGCCTCACTTCACTCTCTCTCTTCTCTTCATATTCTCCAAAATCACAGCCCCTCTTTTCCCTAGTTTTCCTTCCTTTAGTTTTTCAGTTTTGACCTTTCACTGAAAATCGAGTTATTCATTGCCTTCCCGTTGCCACCTGCCGTTGTGTTTAGAAGACGAAAACTGTTCAGATAGCGTTGGCCTTTCATCGAACGGAGTCGCCGGACGTCCTGTACGGTCGCCGGAAGTTGCTGCTCGCTGGACCGCTATTGTTCCGCCTACAGCAACTTTGTTCCACCTTTTCACCTATTTTTCTTCCTTTTCGGCCAAACTACCGCCCATACCAGCCACTAGTGGTTCCCCCTCGACCCCTAGGTGCCGCCGGTCACTGGCCCGTTGCTCGTCGGAGCTCCGGGCAGCCCATTTTCCTCCGGTGAACCACCTTCCTCCTGTGCAGTCAGTTTTTCAGAGTTGCAGTGAGAGAACAGAGGTTGTTGCTGCTGTTTTGACCCCGGGATTGCCTTGGATCACAGTGGTGGAGGTCCCCGGGTGTCGGGTTCATCGCCGCCGTTGCGTCCGTGTCACTGGCCCGCTTAACGGGTGAGTTTAGCCCTAATCCCTATTTAGTGCCTAAACTTGCTTAGGGTTGGATTAATTAGTGGCAAGGTTGGTTAGGAAGTTTAATTAAGTTGTATTAGCCCTAAGATAAGTGATTAGATAAATGGTTATGATTAGATTAGCTTAATTTTGCTAATTGTGCTTAATTATTGCTTAAATGAGGGTTATGTGATTTTTGTGATTAATTAAGCATGATTTGCTTTAATTGAATTGATTAATTGTTTTAATTAATGTTTTGTTTAATTTCTGGATTAAATGTTTTAATTAATTGAATTTCGAAAAAATCACTGTTCATAATTACTGTTCACAATTACTATTCACGGCACTGTTCATGCATAAGCTAATTTTTTGTCTTAATTTATTGTGTTCTTAGTTGTTATGATTTATTGAAGTGCCGATTGTTAATTATACTTGTGAATATTGATGAAATGCGTGATCGAGTGTTGGTTGGATTTTGGATTTTGGAATTGTCGAGTGAGATCGCATGACATATTGCGTGGGTTATCTGAAATGGCATGTCGCATGAGCATGAGTGATGTTGCATTCACGACAAAGCAAAGATATAAATGGATTGCTTGATGATGTGTTGCATGATCACATTAAATGAGAGAACCCAGCGTTGCCGGAAGACCGCCAATCTTTATGGGGTTGTGCCGTGGCTAGTGGGTCGCCTGATTTCAGTTGGATGCCTGACAAGGAGGGGTTCTATGTGGGACTGTGGTATGGGGGTGGGTCCCGGACCTTTGTCAGTTGCGGGGTTACGGTAGTAGGCGGGTCCTATGCTCCTTCGGGAATGTCGTCTTGGGAGTGAGCCCTTGACGTCGCCATGCCTCGAGGTAAAGAGGACGAAACTGGTTTAGCCAGGAACCGCCAACCATAATGTTGTGCCATGGCCCATGAGGAGGGGTCGTAATAATCGGAGCATGTGTGAGTGTGAGACATGAGAAAGTTGTGTGAGATGCTTTGATTATTAACATGCTCTTAATGTCGTGATGATTTATTGCAAGCACGCATGAGTTGATAGTCGTGCAGGGTGTGGCAATGGCTAGGTGAGATCGCTTGTGACGCGATTCGCATGTGATTGATGAACTGTATCATCTGACGGCCGTGTGCCTTGATTGTATTGTATGAGATTTGATGTGTAGGGTATGGCATACCGGGTAAGGTTGCATGCGAACCGACTGTATGATTGTTGGTTGCCCTGTCTGTTGTTGACTGTTGTTTGGTTTTTGGTTGTCTATTGTGGGGTTGAGTGAGGGGTGATTCTGGAGAGATACGTCAGGTTGAGTTGGTGTACTAACTGGAGCTTAGGGGGAGAACTCGCTGAGATTTTACCTCAACCCATCATGGTTAACCATTTTAGGTCCTTAGAATGGTGTACTCGCAGTGGAGGATCCTGCCTCCACTCCTCCAATGATCGACCTGACGGAGCTTAAGTCCGATGGGTCCGAGTGACTGTGGTGCTGAACTTGAGGGTTCTTTGTGTACGGTTGGATTAGCCTAGTTTCTTTTTGGTTTGGCTTAGAGGATGGACGGCCCTTTTTGTCGGGCTTGTAATTCGGAAACGATCCTCCGTTGGTTAATCCAATAATTTGAATAATTGAGTATTTGCTGTTGTTCTTGTTGTGCATCTCTCTATCCCTGTTTGATTGATTGATTGTCTAGGGATAGTTTGTCTTCCGCTTGCGCATAATCAAAAGATAAAATGAATGGTTGTCGACGGGTCCTGGGACGTCGCTTTCAATTGACCATGGAGAAGGGGTTGCCGTGAGCTCGAGAGTCGGGGCGTGACACGGACTGACCAAGCTTGGAAGAGTAGTCGCAATTCTAGTAGAAAGTATTTTAGTTATACATTTGTAGATCGTATTGCAGCAGGCAATTGGACGGAAATCTATTACCGACGTCGCATTGGGGACTTTAGGCACTAGAGCACTGCCAATAATGCTATTTGATCTAACAATGCACCCGACAAATCGCTAGCTATTTAATTTAATTTAAGGAGACACCAATTTGTCGTACTTCTCAATTATTTCTTTTCTCCTAGATTTATCTATATGATGAAGAAGACCTCATCTTCTTCTTATCAACCGAGTCTTAAAACACAGGAGTCAAAAACCACCCTCTCTTATCAGGATCTTTTTCCTTTTTTTTGTGACATGGGATAAGGTTTCTCCATTTCACCCATTCCCTTCATGGGAACCATTGGAATAGTGGACCGGGTATGGGTCAGCCCATCATGGGCGGATCCGATCTGGTCTAAAGTCCAACATATTCCATTGTTCCATTTTCAGTCATTGCCAAACTTTCATGTATATTTCTCGTTCAATACAATCTCTGTGGTCTTTCCCACAACACGTTCGACACAAATTTTGCTTCGCCATTTAAGAGGGAAAATTACCCAATTAATTTTAATTGACTAAATTGACAAATATGAAAAGTTAAAGATTGAATTGGCTCCTAACATGCATCCCGATGAAAGCCACGAGGTTTGGTGACCCTGCCGAATGGCAACACTGAGTTATCCGAAAGGTTGAACTAGACAAATTATCACTTTAATAGCATCTCATTAGAGAAGGAAACGGTGTGACCACCATCTGAAAGATCGGGCATGCATTAGTCCCTAAGGTGTGAAAGTGATTGTCAAAGCCCTTCATCACTTGTTATCAGTAGATTACTTCGTATCCAACATTATCCAATAATCTGCTAACAGAGTTATCTGTAATAAGTTTTCCTTGAACTCAAGATGAGTTCGTGGTTCTTATTTTAAGATTGAGCAATCACCAGAGCACAATGGACTTAAGGAACTTAATGCCATAAATATAAGTTTAGATGGTTCACTTTGTTGATACACCTCAGTTTCATCATCAATGGTATCAGCATAAGCAACTTAATGCCATAAATATAAGGTTAGATGGTTCACTTTGTTGATACACCTCAGTTTCACCATCAATGGTATCAACGTATTCTTCTCTGAGTAGGCACGTTGTTAGAATTCCGACATTGAACCTTGAAGATAAATTTCCTATTTTTATTTAAAATATCGCACCTTCCTTCCTTTTTACTTATTAAAAGAAAGGATAAGACAATAATGGAAGTAGCCTTTTAGTATTTATTCTCTTTCTAAAAGACAGAGTAATTAAAGTTGGGGCAGGAAATAGAGATTAAAAGGTTAAAAGAAGAAAATCCAACCGCCTTAAACTGGCGAAGGTTCTTTGCTTGGCACATCATTACCCTTTTTGCTTTATGCAGACGTTGCCATTGAGACAAGTCTTGCAGCTTGCCAATCGCTCGTATTGTTCGAATCAAGGTAATTACAAATGGGCATCGGCACTTGTGCTTCTTCAAATGGCAGAGAGCCTGAATCTTAATGGCGTTTCATGTTCAGATTGCTTCAAGTGAATTCATTATTAGCGATCAGGTGAGTAAAAGATTCCCCATTCAATTGCGCCTTGCTAGAATCTATCGAGTAACAGCAAGAATTCTGATGTGTTTAGCTTGTTCCCCGTGGGATTGTCCATCTGGGTGTATTTTCAACTGACATCGGTAGAGAACTATTTCCTGTTTTGGCCAGTATTACGCAAATCATGACTGTCTTGTGGTCTTCTTAGATACGAATGAAGAAAAAAGTTCACCTTTAAATTTCCATTAGATATATACCATGTTATTCGTGTGTTGTACACAAAAGTTGACTAGCTGATGAATGCGGCCTTAAAAATAGCTCTCAAAGAATTTAAATATAGTAAGAGATAGATGCAGTCATTCAAACCGAGAAAAAAGACAAACAGAAAAAGAGCAACGATCAAGTGCCGACACAATTCAAGTTGGACTCACAGCAGAATCGAAAATGTCTAATACAATCTAAGACGCTTGGGAATTACACTTGTTCTTCCAAACTGTCACATTGGCAATGGATTGACGAGCAGAGAGGTCACAAGCTCTTTGAACCTGGTTCCAGCATGAGAGTAGTGATCTTTTTCATCGTTATATATCACATGGAAGGTTCGTGAAAAATTGAGAATTCGTATTGAGAGTAGCGAAGGGACAACGGTTGGACAGCGTAACCCTTCGTTAATGTCCTTCCATGCATTGACCACTTGTTGATGGAGAGCCTCCTTGGCCTCTTCTTCCGTAGCTCTGTATTGTTTCATGAAACACTCGACTGAAGATGCCGCATCTCCTCTCTCTTGCTCAGACTGTAAACAAATGTCTCGTGGAAGTTATTTTTTTCTCCTACTGATAAAATCTAAGAGACAAAATTTGGATAAATTAATGCTGTTCACTGATATAGCTTTTATTTACCTAATGTCCAGCAATGTCATTCATTAGCCGACTGACTACATTTGAAGCCTTCACCATCTTGGGGTCACTGAATAGTAACCAGTCAAACTCGTTTTTTGTTACAATATCTCCCATCCCCAGTAACAACGTCGCCAATACCATTGCACAACCAATTGTAACTGATGCAATGGGCATATACTCCTCCATCGTAGGTACATGGTTTTGGTGGAACCATTTCGCTTCGGCAAAGTATGCTCTCACTGTGTTTTTCATCTGAGATTTCATCCTCAAACGTAAAGCTAAGTCCATATATGAACTTTAATGTATTTAATAGACTTGGAGATATGACATCTTCTCATCCATATCCAAAAACCCGATGTTTTGTTGCAAGTCAATGGAGTAAAAATTGCATTTAATCAATAGAAGCGTGAATGGCTTACCCCTTCTTTTGCATAGAACAGGCGGTATGATTGTCCTTTTTTGGCCAATTCATCGCCAATCTCATCATAAAAATCTAGAACTGTCTTGTAAAACACTTGCATGTACTCTGGCAATCCATCGTTGGCATTGACATCCCACCTGAGTTAAAGTTTAGAAACTGTCACACTTGACCCCAATTAATAGTTGATCAAATTATAATAAGTTTAAAATTGTTAAACTGAGAAAAACACATGAGTGCCGACTGTACTTTTCAATTGCTTCTGTGAAGAGCTCCAATTCTTCCAATGTGCCATGGCCATCATACAAGTCGTCCATAATGGTAAGAATCACGTTCACTTTGGTTAGAATTTCTCTGGTGGCTTCGTGTGCTGGTTCGAAATAAATTCCCGACATCCAGAAATACGCCTCCACAAGCCTATATCTAGCGAAAGGGAACTTCCTCTCTACATCTAAATTCTTTCCCCACCTACGTTATACCAATAAATCCTTATTAAGGCAAACAAATCATAGATAGAATTTTGATTTTATATATAGATAGAACTTTAGAATGGTGATCCACAGAGTTTAACACTCATTGTCACGTACAAATGATTTTTAGTTCAGGAAAATTTTAAATTGGACAAATCAATCATGGCAATTTGGTGTTCTTAGAACGTCTAGCTAATTCAGATATGCTATCACAAAGTTAACCTTGTAAGGTTGCCAAGCTCCTTTTGGTGTTGCTCTTGCACAAAGTTGAAATTGAGTTTAGCTAGGGAGAGCAAGACTTCATCATGCATAGGTTCCTCTTGGTAGAATTGGATGAAATGCCTCGCCTCTACCCTTGGCAATCCCTTGTGGATTGGCTGGTTTAGGGCATGACTCACTTATTTTTCGAGATTATGGCTTACTTTTCCTTTGTCAATTGATTCAAGGAGAGCTGTAGTAAAAGCAAGTGCATCGTCCAAAATATCATCGCCATGAAACCCTAGATGGCAAGCTTCAAACAAACTTAGCAATCCTTGCATGTTGGCAATGAGTGATTTACTGAAATTCCCTTTGTTGTCCTTGAACTTGTTAAAGATTTCTATATAGCCAAATGGAGCATGGGAAAAGATGCTATTAGGAAATGCCATGAAAAACTCCATACACAATATCTCGATCAATAGGAAACAATGGAAAAATGACGTACCAAACCAAGGAACAAGGAGAAACTACTGTTCACCTCTTAAAGAGATAATTTGAATAACTCATAATATGATAATTGCACACAGAAAAAGGTTAACGAATTAACAAATTAAAATTGGAGTAAAATAAACATCTCATTGATATTATGTGTTCAGTCTAATCAATCACATGGGCACCATCAAACTAGTGTTGGCAATAGAATTTCGCCAATGATGATCCATGAAAATTTGAAATAACATACCACATGAAATATTGTAACCTTGTTGTCGCAACAATCGAAAGAGAAGAGTGGCCATGTGTAGGTCGTCATTATGATCACTATAGTGAAATTCGAAATACTTCTATGAATCTGTTCCAGCTGCTCGTCTATCTCCATTTCAAAATGGTAAGCAAGTCCTAAGCGTTGGATTTTATCAATCAAGTTCAACTTCTGTGAAAGCTTATCCATAGCACCTGTCAACATCTTTCTCACTTCTCCTTTCAATCTCTCAATTCGTTCCTCTACTATGCCCTGAGAACTCTACAATAATATGAAATTGAAAGTTCAAAAAATAGAGGAAAATGACTTGAGTTTAGTAAGAATGCAAAAAAAATATTGTTTATGACCCGAATGACCACAATAAATAGGAATTGAAATTACTTGAAGATTATTCCACTCAGCTTAGATAGAAGCAAAAATATTTCTACATTTGTTAAGCCACATGTGCATGCCACAAGGTTCATACAAAAATTTTGCATCACGTAAGGACCAACACATGCATGGTGTTCCCAATCAACTAGAATTTCTTTTCTTTTTCTTTATCAAATTCTATGGGATGTTGCCCAATAATCCAAGATAAATATTTTTATGCTCTCAATTTTCAGAAATTTAACCATAGAAGGTAATCAAAAACAAAAAGGAACAACTTAAATGCTACCATTGAGTTAGAATCAAAAGCATATTTGAGAAAGTAATCTCCCCATATGTTTGGATGAAAATTTCCCAACCGGCGTTCAATGGCGTGACTTGCTTCTTTCGCAGGAGAAGGAGATGGGATTGCTGAAATCTGAAGAGACATTTCTTTGTCAGTAACGAAGAACACCAGAGGGAAGAGACTTTTCTGCAAGTGTCCATACCTTGCTGATGAGTATTTATAGGCTATAGCATCCTGTGTTGTAAGTTTGAGATAGAAGGAACAGAAAAGTTGATTTACCATGTCATTCACGTGTAGTACACGAAATTTGACTAGCAGATGAAGGTGGCCATGGAAATTTGACTAGCAGTATTTATAAAATATTGGCAATAGTCTAATTATGAAAACGTGTGAAATAGTATTAAATGATTGATTTGACTTTGTTATGGAAAATTGAGGGACTAGATTGGAAAATTCAAAAATTTAGGGGCTAGATTGAAGATGTAGGAATAGTCAAGAATCAAATTGAGCATATTTAAAGCACAAAAAATACATTATATATTAGGATAAAGTTTAAGGACTATTAGTGTCATTTTCCTTATAGGGAACTATGCTAAAATTAATAAAGATTAAAAGTACAAAAATATAACAAAAAAGCATATTTTTGTTGATTGAGGAAATAAGTTGAAATGAAAAGATATTAAAAAATTTGGTAAACATTCTAGTTATGGAAACTCGTGAATTATTACCCAATGTCTAGTTTGACTTTGTTATGAAAAGTTAATGGGCTATATTGAATAAATTGAAAGTTTACAGGTTACATGAGACATTTAGGAAACTTTAAAGGCCACATTAAACAAAGCATCGTGAACTTCCCAGGAAACCGAAGCTTACTTTAAATTGGGACTGTTACAGTAACAAGAAATCGGTTCAGGCTTCCCAGAGAATAGTGAGATTCAAGTTTCTGATGTTCGGTCCCGAAGAGGAAAGGGCCAGATTATCGACACTTAATTGTTGAGGCTCGATCTCAATTTTAATCTGTTATAATTGACCCTTGCCTTAATACTTAGTAGAATCTCCACTAACAACCGCATCATGAAGATGCTCCAGTACTAGAAGAATGACTCCAGCACAAATAGCACCACACTAGCAACCAAAACAGACGAGAAAAAAGTACAGTGCGGAGTACTAGGACAGGGCACGCAGGAAAGACATAGGGAGAATTCTATCAAACACTTGGCTGGCACAGGACTATAAGCTATATGCCCTAAATCAACTATGTATTTGTTACATGTTAGAATTATTTAATGGAAATTTTTTTTTCATTCATCATCCTATCTATATGAATAAGTCCGCAATATCAATTATGGCTAGACCAATTCTTAAGGTTTTAAGAATATGCGTGATACGTTTACAATTATCATGAATCTTTAAATAGTTCTCGATCGATGGATCATTGGAGGATATTGATGATACTGTTAAGGTCAACGTGTTCTCAAGCTTCACCATAGAGTATTGGATATTTGAGAGAATGATGAGTGTTGACACCTAAATTTTGATTGATCATTCGTAATTTAATGCACAAAAATTTAGGGATTAATTTTAACCCCTAAACAAAAAATATTAGGATTAAATTACATAGCATATAGTTTTAGGAGCATTTATTATTGCATTTGCATTAGACTTGTGGCAGATGGGTTTCCATTGATGGTTCTAAGCTTTAATTTAACAAGTTGGACTAAGCCCACAAGGAAATAGAATTTGGTTAGGCCTGTTAAGCAGTAATGAGTTGGAATATGAGAATATTCCCGGGAATATGAGAATGTTCTTGAGAATAATCACATTATTCAAGAAATGTGTCGGATGAAATATTCTCGTTAAGGGATGACGAGTTGAAATATGAGAATGTTCCCGAGAATATTCTCATTATTCAGGACAAGTGTCGGATGAAATATTGGAAAAATATTGCACATGGGATACAAGAGCTAAATATGCAAGTGCAAATTTATCATCTTTCCTTAAATAACATATTTTTCTCACCTATAAAAAGGGGGCCACAAACACTGAAGGTGACAAAAAAAAAATCAGAATTTTGAGAGCACGTGGAGATAGACGGCTGAAAAGAGGAGAAGTTCTCTCCTCTCGCGAGGCTTTTCATGTGCGTGGAGCCACCCATCGTCGCCGCCCACACTTCCATCGTTGGAGAGATTTTGGCCGCTGAAGACCTACTGCCAAAGCATCAAGTTTTGTCCTTGAGTGGTCCAATCTTAAGGAGACAAAAGAGGGAAGGTATCCACAGAGAAAAGAAAGACTCCACCGAGACCTGCTTGCCGTCCAGGACGTTTCAAGACTTGCGGGTTCTGCTGTTTTGCTGTTCGCTGGTCAAACTCCATGTCGCAGTTGTCGCCGTGCGGTTCTCTTTTTCTTGCAGCGCTCCCGACATTCCATGAGCTCTCCTGAAGATTTCCTTTGGCCTGGTTCGTTAGTGATCGTCCCGCGCTGGTCCCCCCAACCAACTTGGAGAATTTCTGTTTTTTTTGGCAAGTTGTCTGAAGCTCTCACTGCCCGCACCGTGAGCATCATCGAATACTGCTGCAACGGGCACTATTGCCGTCGACTAAGCCACTCCATCATAGATCGTGAGCATCGTTGATTGCGATCCCCGCAATTTGTTACGTGAGCATCGTTGATTGCGATCCCCGCAATTTGTTACTTGTCCAAACTTGGAAAGAATAGACAAGGTAGGTAAAGTTTCTATCTAAATTAATTCTTGAATATTTTATTTCCTCGTTTGAAGTATTGCATGCTTGATTGAATGATTGAGTGAGGTCGTTGTGTCGTGTTAAAAAATCTCAATAATAAAAAATATTGAGCCGCGAGACGTCGGATTAGCTTTTTGATTGTTTTGATTTTCTATCTTGGGTCGGGGCTAAATTGTGTGCTTTACATGATCGTATGTGTTGATTTTTTTAGTAAGATTACGAAAAATGCATAAAAAAAATCTGTCGCATAATAGAGTAGATTAATGCATTTCATGTCAGATTAGTCTTTTACATTGCATATGATGTAGAAGCTTAGGAAATTTCATTAGTTAAATATATATTTTAACAAAAAGGACATAAAAATAAAAAAATAAAAAATAAAAGATCATGCATATGCATATAACAAAATACATCATTCATCCTACATCATGTAGCACATGCATATTTAGATAGATTGCACACATGTTACAATAGTTTTCAATTAACATATGTCATTAGAGTTAGGCTATTTGAATTGCACGTCATATGTCGTTAGAGTAAGAATCATGCATATTAAATCTAGACTAGAGTTATATATATAATTAATTTTAAAAAAAATCCAAAAAAAAGGTGGATGTCATCCCATTTAGAATTTATGTTTAGGTAATGCATTTTAGTTATAGCTTATTTTGTTTTAAGGTTGATCATGATTTTTATATTCGTCCTTTTGGATTTACTGAATGTTATTGATTGTGATTTGCATGACAACTCATTTCCATGTTAGTGGCTTAGGTTAAAGTCAACCAAGATTGCTTGCAAAAAAAAAATATATTTTTGAAACTTAAAGAGAAAGGGTACTGAAAGGGCGCTAGTTTAACTTAGCGTAATCATGTCCCCGAACCTATTGAATCTCTGGTTCGCAGAAGTAAAGTATTCTCCCATACTTTACTTGGGTTTCTAATCAACCCTAATTGATTAGTGGCGGCTCCTAATTATATAAAATTACATGTTTAAATAGGTCAAATTTTGAGTACCAAGTTGCGGTTGGTAGGGCTTGGGAGAGTCCGCGCTAAGTCTTCGGACTTAGTAATCCATTAGCCTTCCCTTGGTGTTTCACCTTCGGGGAGGTCGCGACAGCTTGGCGACTTCGCTTGGGACATGAGTTAAAACTCATAGTGGACATAGGCCTAATTTTCTCTTTTCAAAAATATTTTTTTGTTTGGCAGCATGGATACCAGGTACGCCCCTAACATGAAGTGTTAAATGTTTTTGCAGAAAGGAGTTATAAGGGGTGTAGTGTTTGCTAACATTTTGTTTTGCAGGAAGGTGTTGAGGTTGAATTTTTTGCTCATATTGAAGTGATGTTTGCATTATTAATTGCTGTGCATGATTTTTAAATGGTTTTAGCACTACACTTTGCACACACTACCTGCCGTCGGACCTGGATCGCAATTAAGGATGTTAGGATGGTGTTGAGAAATGATCCAACCTTGAACGCGAGACTGCGATGTAGAGGTTGCCTTTCTCAACTTCGAAATTTTTTTCTTGGTGTCAAAATGTTTATCCTTGTTTGCGAGATCGCATGACTATAAGATTTTCTTTGACCAAGCCGGAGCTAAGAGGACCCGACCTTTGTACGCGAGACTGCGACTAGTCGGATCATTCCTCTTAGCTCTAATTTGCTAAGCCCTATAGTTTAGGTGTCGAACCTCACATCTCATGTGTATGTCTATGTGGTTGCCATTTTTCCTTCATGAAGTAAGTATTCTTACCTTACACTATGCAATCTATTTATTTTATCATTTTTTTGGGTCCATGACAAAAGATCAATTGTATATAAAAAAGATTGTTTTTATTTTCATGTCTAGGAGTTCAATTTCAATTTTAGAGTGTTATTTCAATTTCTCAAATTGATGTTTTAGGAATTTAATTCCAGAGGGAGTCATTTTCATTTCTTAGGTTAATGTCTTTGGAATCCAATTTCACTTAATAAAATGCACGATCGATCATTGTCATGGACCAATTTCATTTATCATGATGCTTACTGTGTTGTTTTTTTTGCATTAGGTGACATTGATACAACACGGCTCGCCCGAGATCACCTATTCGTACTCGTTCTAGAGCAGCAATGGCCGATAACACTGAACAAGTGCGTGTTACTGAACAAGCTCGTGTCACTGCCCTTGAAACGGAAATGAAGCAAGTTCTGAATGTCCTTGAGCAGCTGTCTAAACAAATGGATTCCCTCAAATCGAGCATTGTCCCATCAGCTCCGCAAGTTGAAGTGGTGTTACCTCAACAACCTCTTATTGGTGATTCGAGAGATAAGGGCAAGAATACGACTGCAATCGACCCGTCAAACTCTGGTGATGCTCCTATAGTCAAAATCACTGACACGCCTCAAATTGTTGCTGATGATGAGGTACAAGTGATGCACCCGGTCGTACAAAAAACCAAGCAAGAAAAACGCTTGGCGAAAATTGAGGAAAAGCTCAAGCAACTATAGGGTTCAGAATGCCAAAGCCCGATAAACTTGTCTCTTTATGCAAAAGTCAAAGTGCCAAAGAAGTTCAAAATGCTTGACTTTGAAAAGTATGATGGCACCTCTTGCCCAAAGATCCATTTGCAGACATATTTGGTCAGGATGACCCAGTATGTTGATAATGTACCCTTAATGATTCAGTCGTTCCAAGCGAGTTTGATAGGGCCGGCATTGCAATGGTACATCATTAATCTCTTAGAGACTTGGGAGGATTTGACTGATGCTTTCTTCAAGCAATATAAGTATAATATCGATGTTACTCCATCCTGGGAGGATTTGATTCGTATAGAAAAGAAGAAGACAGAATCTTTCAAGGCATATGTCACAAGGTGGCGAGTCATGGCTTCTCAAATCAATCCCAAACCGACGAAGAAAGAGTTGATGGATTTGTTTATGAAGACACTCCCGCCTGAATATCGAAGTCGGATGCTTAGTTCAACTGCTGAGTCATTCAATCAGCTAATCCCTGTTGGTGAGCAAATTGAAATGGCTTTACGTGATGGATGGGCGTCCGATCAGACCAACTCGTACAAGAGATTCTCAGTCAAAAAAGATAAGGAACCCGTAGCGGAGGTTAATGCAGCTTATGTCCAACCACCTTGCTCCACCTAGAACACCCAGCAAGGAGGAGCGCGACTGTTTTATGGTCAACAGAGGAACTCTTCTAGGCGTCAGTTCACGCCGCTTCCTAAACCTTTGTCCAAGATTCTGCCGATCCTCCAAAAGAAAGGGTTACTGGCCAAAGAGCCTAAGCGGACCAATCCTGAGCGTTTCCCCAACTACGACTCGTCTAAGACATGTGATTATCACATGGGGGAAGTAGGGCATTCTGTTGATGATTGCTATACATTGAGACACAAAATCCAAAATCTTTTGGATGCTAAGGTGGTCTCCTTCTGCGATACACAGCTGAACGTCCAGAATAACCCACTCCCTGACCACGCGAAAGGTATAAATGCCATCTTCAGTTTTGATGCTGTAGAAAGAAGAACTTGAAAGTACATGTGGATGATGTTTATGATAGTTTAGTTCGTGCCGGGTATTATTCAGAGACAAAAAAACCTACAATGTCTCAGAAGAAACAAAGAGTTAAGGCGATATCCAACCAAGGCATGATTGCATATGGGGACCATACTGGCATGATTTCAACTATCACTCCATTCATTATTGATCTGGAAGAGGAGTTTACCAATCAAGGGGATGAGTTTGCTGACTGGAACATTAAAGCTAATGAGACTGATCCTCTACCTCTTGACATGCCACCATTGGAAGATGCGTTGGACGAGGATGGATTGATCATTATCAACACACCATTGTCTGATGAGGAAGAGTTAATTCTTGATGTTACGCAACCCTATGCGTATACAAGTGATAAAGCAGTGCTATGGTGTTATGATGCAGAGATAGATGTGGTCACTCGGTCGGGGCGTATCTATGCTCAAGCCAACTCACAACCTGTCAAGCCGGTCACTGATAAGGAAGCTAAAGAATTTTTAGCTGTAATTAAGGCAAGTGAGTATAATGTAGTAGACCAGTTTCGCAAAATGCCCGCACAGATCTCCTTGTTAGAGTTGCTCTAGACATCAGATAAATATCAAAAGTCCTTGATGAAAGTTCTTAGTGAGATACACATCCCAGAATCCATTGACCATGAGAAGTTGGAGGAATTTGTCGAGTCCATTTTGTTAAAAGACCAAATTGCCTTCTCGGATGAGGAGCTCCCAGATGAAGAAAGAGGACATAACAATGCCCTTTATATCTTAGTCAGGTGTCGGGATACTTTAGTGACCCGCGTACTCATTGATAATGGATCGGCTTTAAACATATGCCCTCTAGCAACTCTGAAACGCCTAGGGTATGATTTGGAGAAAATTCGTGCAGCCAAGACCTCTGTTTGGGCATTTGACGGGACTAGGAAAGAAGCAGTTGGAGAAGTTGATATGCAAATAGGGCCGATGTTATTCAATGTGGTTTTCCAAGTTTTGGATATACCCACTGCGTTCAACTTCTTATTAGGTCGTCCATGGATACATGCAGCATGTGCAGTTCCTTCGAGCCTTCACCAGAAGGTGAAGTTTGTGGCGCAAGGGAAGATTGTTACAATCCAAGGGGAAGATGACTTTAACATCTACCATGAGACAGCTATCCCCTATATCGAACCAGATCATAAAGCAGAATCCAGTTATCAGGCGTTTAAGTTAGTTTCAACTATTCATATTTCTCGAGGCACTACTTCACCAACCCCAGAAGTATCCAAATTTGTGATCATGTGGGGCGAAATTCATACACAACTAGATTGGGCTATCATGGCAGGGGTGAACGATCCCATCGAGGAAGAGGAAGAGGTCAAGGACGATTTGGCCTCACTATACCCCACATCAGGTCCACATTCCCTGGTCCTGCGACAATGTTGCATGAGGAAGAAGGGGCAATCGATATTCCAAGTGTTGTGTCCACTGCTCAATCCAGTGCAGAAGATGACGAGGTCGAAGGAATGATTGAATTGTTCGAGGAGAATTTAGTGTTCGCCATTGATGAAGCCGAGAGTAGGAGAATTTTAATTGTTTGCATACTCCTCTGCACAGGAGTCTTTATTGCTTTCCTAGTTTGCATGTTAGGATTTCTTTCATTCCAATAATATAATTTGCTTTTCATCCAATAAAATACATGAAGATTTTCATATTTTGAGGGCATGTTGAAGTACACCAAATTGGCCCTGTGATGAAATCCTACCAAAAAGAAAACAGCATGGAGCTAATTCTGTAAGCTGGGCTTCTTCATGTTCTCTCAAAATTTTCCAAAATAAAAAGATTTTTTCAGCATGCATCTTGTTCACCCCGTTTGTCTCTCTAATTGTTTACTTTATGTCTCAGGCATGATCCTGCACCATCTGCTTTAATGAAAGCGAAGCCTTGAGTGTATAATCATGCATGTTTTACTTTTGCAGGGGCAAAAGATGGATGGTGTCATCAGGCTCCCTTACAAAGAGGGGCAAGACATAAACACCTCTTAACTCTGACTTTAGAATTCGATGTTTGTTGCTTGCAGGAATAGAGCCAGTTGCTTTATCATCATGAAGCATTTTCACATGATAGTTTGCTTGTTTAATTCACCAATTTCACTTGAGATTTGTCAAAATAGACAATTCAATGAATGGTGTAGAAATGTTTGAATTTGCTAGAATGATGAAAGGCAAGCCTTATCCTATACACAATCCCTTGTATATACATTGTGAGATGAGTGTGAAAAAATCTATGTCGGCAAGGTGAAGGGTTTTCTCGCAAAAGGGACGACAACTAAAATGATGAGAGGCAATTTATTTCTCTATCCTAAACATTGCAAGTAGACCATTGCTTAACCCTTTGAGCCTCATACACTTGTGGAGATTTCTCTCAAATTACCCTTGTCAAAAACCACCTCATATCAGGGCAAATTGGAGGTAAGTTGGCATCATGTGGCGAGAAGAATATAAGGAAATTCTCTTGCTCTCACTTGCATCAATCTTTGAGTATCTTATTGCAGATGAACTCAAACAATAATCCAAGTGTCTTAGGATGACGAAGAGCATTTTTTTCTCTATCCTACACACGTATATCCATTGCATAGCCCTTTGAGCCTAAAAATTCATTTCTTTGAACCTAGTTGGTGATCATCCCCCACACTAGGGCAAGCAAAAAAAATAATCATTCAAGAAGCAGCAAGGTCTAGAGTGCCAACAAAATGTGAAGACCTTCAAAAGTCTAAATGAAAAATTGATACATCGTAGGCAATGTGTCAATGGTAAAAATAGAACTATGGGGCATGAAAAAGCAGTGTGCCTAATAAAAGCAAGGCCGATGCCTATAGACATAAGAGTAAAAATAGAGGGGCAAGAAAAAACAGTGTGCCTGGTAAAAGCAAGGCCAATGCCCACAAGAGAAAATGAAAAAGAGTCAAGATAGATGACTATAGATTGTGAAAAGTTGTCAAATGCGAAAATTTTGCGGTCAACAGAACACATTTTGGAAATAATCCTTGATGGCGAAGATGAAAATTGGTGGTAATGTCAAGATGATCACTAACTCTCACCCATTTACACACATTTTGAGCTTGATAATCATTTCATTTTTCAACCCGTGAACCTAGCCTACATTACGTTCCTCATAAAGTCTCTTCAAATTATGGCACTTGAATTAATGTAGGTGTACACATGTTTTAAGCATTGCTCGAAGAAGTGTGAGCAAGATTATTTCTATCTCATTTTGTAGGGTTCTTGACTTGTAAACTTGGAGATGAATGCTGAATTATTCTTTCAATAGCCTTGACTCAAAGAGTCCCCTTGTTAAGTCGTTGACCAAGATCACATTATAATCCTGATAAAGACCTCTCAGATTAGTGAAATCGTACCACTTGCGAGAAAGCTTGAATCCTTGTTGACTTGATGGTAAGATCGAGTTATTCAGATATTCCCGCATTTATCGGGACAAATAGCCTTCTTAAATGAAAGTGAGTGAAAAGCCCTTTCAGACTAAAAGTCTCTCATCTGGCATTTTCAAGAAGTCCACACTATAAGTGAAAATTGTCTTGATGATGATTCTAACTGGTGGAATGTGGAGATGAAAACATGAAAAAATATGCATGGGTCTGCTTGAGTTTTAATGTCCAAAAATGGCTTTAATTCTTCACTTTGCTATTAAATGCACACTTGCTTTAATCATGTTTGACAGGTGAGTTTCTTCGGAGATCAAAGAGCTCCTCTTTGAAGCCATGAGTTTGTCCAAATACTATTAAATCTTCAAAATACCTGATGAGAATTCCAGGTATCTGTTCTCAAGATAATTCAAAGTACCTGATGAGGATTCCATGTATTGGTTCTCAAGTCAATCCAAATTCCTAAGAGAATTTCAACCGAAAATTCCAGTGTCCTAAAAGTATTCGGTGAGAATTCCTTATACTTGATGTGATTTCCAGGTGTTTAGTGAAATTTTTCGAATGTTCGATGTGAATTCCAGATATTTGAACCTTTAAATACCTAATGTGATTTTTAGGTGTCTAGTGAATTTTTTTCAAATGTCTGATGTGAATTCCAGATGTTCGAACCTTTATACATTTGATGTGAATTCCAGAGGTTCGAACCTTTAAATACCTAATATGATTTCCAGGTGATCAGTAAATATTCTCAAATGTCTGATGTGAATTCCAGATATTTGAACCCATAAACACCGGACATGATTTCCATGTGCTTAATCTCTTTTGAAATCTGATAAGAATTCCAGATCTTCAGATGTTTCGCAAGTCTCATGGAATTCATCACGTACCTCAAGATAGTCTACCGTATTGATTGGTAAGTAACTATAGGTATGCTCTTCTTCTTCATTTTTTTTTACAATTTGCATTAGTTTTTCCATACATCATACATATTGCATTTTAAAATGGGATTTATTTTCCCATAAAAAAATAACATTATATTGCATATGCATGGTCAAAATTTAGGTCTCAATTTATCTTTGAATGCAACCTTTGCGAGCGTTCACCTTCAAAGAGGGGCAGCTGTTGACACCTAAATTTTGATTGATCATTCGTAATTTAATGCACAAAAATTTAGGGATTAATTTTAACCCCTAAACAAAAAATATTAGGATTAAATTACATAGCATATAGTTTTAAGAGCATTTATTATTGCATTTGCATTGGACTTGTGGCAGATGGGTTTCCATTGATGGTTCTAAGCTTTAATTTAACAAGTTGGACTAAGCCCACAAGGAAAAAGAATTTGGCTAGGCCTATTAAGAGGTAACGAGTTGGAATATGGGAATGTTCCTGAGAATATTCACATTATTCAAGAAATGTGTCGGATGAAATATTCTCGTTAAGGGATGACGAGTTGGAATATGAGAATATTCCTGAGAATATGAGAATGTTCCCGAGAATATTCTCATTATTCAGGACAAGTGTTGGATGAAATATTGGAAAAATATTACACGTGGGATACAAGAGCTAAATATGCAAGTGCAAATTTATCATCTTTCCTTAAATAACATATTTTTCTCACCTATAAAAAGAGGGCCACAAACACTGAAGATGACAAAAAAAAAATCAGAATTTTGAGAGCACGTGGAGATAGACGGCTGAAAAGAGGAGTTCTCTCCTCTCGCGAGGCTTTTCATGTGCGTGGAGCCACCCATCGTCGCCGCCCACACTTCCATCGTTGGAGAGATTTTGGCCGCTGAAGACCTACTGCCAAAGCATCAAGTTTTGTCCTTGAGTGGTCCAATCTTAAGGAGACAAAAGAGGGAAGGTATCCACAGAGAAAAGAAAGACTCCACCGAGACCTGCTTGCCGTCCAGGACGTTTCAAGACTTGCGGGTTCTGCTGTTTTGCTGTTCGCTGGTCAAACTCCATGTCGCAGTTGTCGCCGTGCGGTTCTCTTTTTCTTGCAGCGCTCCCGACATTCCATGAGCTCTCCTGAAGATTTCCTTTGGCCTGGTTCGTTAGTGATCGTCCCGCGCTGGTGCCCCCCACCAACTTGGAGAATTTCTGTTTTTTTTGGCAAGTTGTCTGAAGCTCTCACTGCCCGCACCGTGAACATCATCGAATACTGCTGCAACGGGCACTATTGCCGTCGACTAAGCCACTCCATCATAGATCGTGAGCATCATTGATTGCGATCCCCGCAATTTGTTACTCGTTCGAACTTGGAAAGATTAGACAAAGTAGGTAGGTAAACTTGTCCGAACTTGGAAAGAATAGACAAGGTATGTAAAGTTCCTATCTAAATTAATTCTTGAATATTTTATTTCCTCGTTTGAAGTATTGCCTGATTGAATTCCAATTGAGTGAGGTCGTTGTGTCGTGTTAAAAAATCTCAATAATCAAAAATATTGTGCCGCGAGACGTCGGATCAGATTTTTGATTGTTTTGATTTTTTATCTTAAGTCGGGGCTAAATTGTGTGCTTGGTTGCATTATATGTGTTGATTTTTTTAGTAAGATTACGAAAAATGCATAAAAAAAATCTGTCGCATAATAGAGTAGATTAATGCATTTCATGTCAGATTAGTCTTTTACATTGCATATGATGTAGAAGCTTAGGAAATTTCATTAGTTAAATATATATTTTAACAAAAAGGACATAAAAATAAAAAAATAAAAAATAAAAGATCATGCATATGCATATAACAAAATACATCATTCATCCTACATCATGTAGCACATGCATATTTAGATAGATTGCACACATGTTACAATAGTTTTCAATTAACATATGTCATTAGAGTTAGGCCATTTGAATTGCACGTCATATATTGTTAGAGTAAGAATCATGCATATTAAATTTAGACTAGAGTTACATATATAATTAATTTTTAAAAAAATCCAAAAAAAAGGTAGATGTCATCCCATTTAGAATTTATGTTTAGGTCATGCATTTTCGTTATAGCTTATTTTGTTTTAAGGTTGATCATGATTTTTATATTCGTCATTTTGGATTTACTGAATGTTATTGATTGTGATTTGCATGACAACTCATTTCCATGTTAGTGGCTTAGGTTAAAATCAACCAAGATTGCTTGCAAAAAAAAATATTTTTTTGAAACTTAAAGAGAAAGGGTACTGAAAGGGCGCTAGTTTAACTTAGCGTAATTATGTCCTCGAACCTATTGAATCTCTAGTTCGCAGAAGTAAAGTATTCTCCCATACTTTACTTTGGTTTCTAATCAACTCTAATTGATTAGTGGCAGCTCCTAATTATATAAAATTACATGTTTAAATAGGTCAATTTTTGAGTACCAAGTTGCGGTTGGTAGGGTTTGGGAGAGTCCGCACTAAGTCTTTGGACTTAGTAATCCATTAGTCTTCCCTTGGTGTTTCACCTTCGGGGAGGTCGCGACAATGAGATTAATATGAAAAACGTCAGAACCTGCATTACAAGGAGATCAGATGTTTGTGGTTTAGATATGAGGAGCATTGATGGTGTGTCTAAATTAGAGGGCTAACATTCATGGGGATCGATATGAAAAACATTAGAACCTGCATTACAAGGAGATCATATGTTCGTGGTCTAGATTTGTAGAGCATCAGAATCGGTATTACAAGATGATACCAAACGTTCGTGGATAGAATTTCAAGAACATTAGAACCAATGTTATTAGGAGATTGAATGTGCATAGTCAGAATCTAAAGAACATCAAAACCAACACTATGAGAACATTAGATGCTCATGGTTAGAATCTGAGGAACATCAGGATCAAAATTTCTAAGCACGGTACAAGAGTAATGTGATTAAACCTTCTATCACTTTGATGTACTTTTTTTAAAATACATGAACAATGTCAAGTAAATACATGTATGGACATTTTTACTTCCATTGCTAATTAAATTTTGATTCTATCTTATCTATGCATGTGTTGTTATTTTTTGAAACAAATCCCAAGGAGCACAGGGTTAGAAGAAAGAAACCGTGTTAATAGTAGAGGAAGACAACAACGAAGGGTTGAACTAGGTGGGTCCTGCAACGGAGAGTGGAGTTGATCATAAAACCCAGGAGCAGGACCTGGCTGAGCATTGGAGACATCATGAGCCTCGGAGCATCAAGAACCGTGGTGTCTCGTCGTTAAGCATAAAAAGAGGATTGAGGAACAGAGTTCGTGAAGGAAGTTTCGGATTTGTATTTGTAAGGACGAAGAAGAGAAGATGAGAAGCACAGGAACACAGTTTCGGACTGTAGCAGAGGAAGAAAAACAGAAGAAACAAGTTTAAAAAATGGGTACAACAAATGCGTCCCACATTTAAGTCAGCATGCGAATGAATAAAGCAAAGGATAAAATGATCAGAACACTATGAAAAAGGGAGTGTGTGAATCAAATTAGAAGTGTTTATATTTCCTAAGTAAAAGATGGAAAATTAAACAGAGGTATAGAAGGCCGGAGGAGGGCAGCGTCACATGCTTTTTCGGGAGTTTGGAAGATGTCTATGATTACTTCAATTAGAGATTTCTTAGATTTGCACTAGTATATTTGAAAGTCACGTATTCACGAGTCACCCATTACACTATGACTAGAATGCATGCGCAAATGTTTTTAAATTGCGCAATCAAGCTTATGATCAGAATCTGAAAATTAAGATATGTAAAATTTGGAAAAATGTAGAATAAACAAAGATTTTTCTTGTCTTGCATGTGAAAAACGTCTCCTGATTTATCATTTTTTTAAACCTCTTCTTATGGAATCGCATTTTCTTGGGGAGCAAAACTTCCTCGATCAATGTGAGAAATGTCTTGTTTTCATCTAATTCACATGTCTGATGCATGTTATATCCATGAATGAAAAAAAGTCTTTTAAAGTGGGGGAAAATCTTTTCCACTTTTCAAGTTGAGGAAAACATTTTCTACACTTACTCTCTCCTATCTCACACCCCCTATTAGTCCTCATTTCTTTTATTTTATTTTTTAAATCATTTTTTAATTTTTTTCACAAATTTGATTTTTTTCTTTTTCTTTTTCTTTTTTCGTCTTTCTTTTTGCTGTTTTTCTTTTTTGATTGGTCGTCGGCCACGGCAACGGCTGGCGACCGGCGATAGGCGATAGGCGAGCCTAGCTCACTGATTTGGCGCCGCTAGACAGCAGTGAGGCTTGGGCCTTGCAGATTGGCGACGCCTGAGGGTTGCCAAATGGCGGTGAGGCTCAAGCCTTGTAGATCGGCAACGCTCGTGCCTTGCCGCCTCTGGCGACGCTCGGGCATTGCCGATCTAGTGAGGCTTGAGCCTCTTCACCTCGAGCTTGCCAAAGGTAGGTGAGCTTGAGTGCTGGCGACTGGCCAAGGAAGGAGAGAACATAAGAAAAAGAAAAAAATAATTTAATAATCGATTTAAAAAAATAATAAATAACGATTTAAAAAAATAAAATAAAATAAATTATCGAAAAGAGTTTATAAGGGAAAATATTTTCTACTTCAACAACAAAACTCACTTGAACGCTAGAAAATAATTACATTTTCCTGGAAAATAGCTTTTTGAAAAATATTTTCCAGAAAAGCAACATTTTCCGTGAAACGAATAGTCTCCGATAAGGAACGTTTTCTAATATAACTCATACATGAATTATATGCAAATTATACCTGTTTTTCACTTTCCTCTTCGTTCAGTTCATGCGTGATGCATGTGCCACACTGATCTATGACTTGTGAATCAACAACCCACCAATCTTTCTTTATCCAAGAAAAGAAATGGCCTCTTAATTGTTTATTCTCAAAGTAAAGGATGGAACATAAGAAATTGATTAATCAAAGAGTAGTGGACGGCAGGCAGCAAGTGCTTAGGTTGGAAATTAATCGTGATTACTTCAATTAAGTTATGATTAGAACACATGCGAAATGTTCTAAAATTACACAATCAAGATTATGATCAGAATCTGAAGCTTTAGATATGGGAGGTGCATATGTAAAATATGGGAAAAGGTAGAATAAACAAATGTCTTGTCTCGAGGAGGACACTAGTCAAAGTAGTGGGTGATGGGGACATCCTCTTCATCCTTGATTGGGGGGAGAAATGCCTCGTCTTCATCTAATACACTTGTCTTATGATTATGTCTACCATTGGGATTTAGTTTATGAGTACTCTCACGTTTTGTTGGCGAGGGTATGTTAGTAAAGTGCAGAAACGTGAACTTGGTCATATAATTCATTGTTCACTACCAAAATAAAATGTCAAGACTATAGTCGAAGTAGTTAAATGCAAAGGAAGCCATCTATTTGATGCCAATAGATGATAAAAGGAGCTCATCAATTAAGAGATTGGTTGGAGAAAGTGTTTACAAAAGAAAAAAAAAATTCTTCATAATTGACAAGGAGTTGATTTGATTAGATATCATTAACGTAGAGTCGATTTGGTCAGATATAGAGTTCCATGATGATATCAATATAGCTATTGATAAGTTATGTAACAGATACCGATAGGTATATAATATAATTGTCGATGATGGTAGGACTTAACGATGACCGTGAGCAATGATTATCGATAACCATAAAATACAAATGCCAATACGTTCCGGTCTTCCAACCTGTAGGTGCCTTCAATGAAACAACATCTCCTCAAGGCGGTCGAAGATAAAGCTCTCTCCTTCAATTCAGTTGCCGACAACCCGAGAAATAGGAGATTGCAACGTAGTTGGGGGTTAGACCCTAATGTTTTTGGTTAGTTGTTGAAAGAGGGGTGGTTCTACTTCTCTTGTAATATTATTGTAGTATCGTGTGGTTTCCTTTAGTGAACTCGGCCCCTCCCCTACTCAATTGACTTGTTGTCCCATTGAGTGTAAGCTAGTGTCGAGTCTCACCCCCTTGTATATTTGTTTGGTTGAAAATCCTATATAATATCATTACCACAAAAAAATAAAAATAAATAGTGTACAAGTCTTGATTGATGCTCCCCACCCCAAAGTTGTTCTTCCCATTGAACTCTCCTTTTTCTATTTTAGCTCTAAACATTATTGCAATAGCAGAATTTCTAGACAAAAATCAGATCGTAAAAATCCCAAATTAAAATTCAGAAAATGTTTTCTCTTGGCTCTAATACCTCCACCAGGAGAGTTCACAGAGAGGGAATCTTAAGTTTGAGCCCATCAATACATTCAGGTGGACTTACCTTCCCTCAAAGGCTTAAGTGAACGAGTTATGGGTCGATTGGCTGCAAATTACATCAACTCTCCGATAAGGAACATTTTCTAATATAACTCATACATGAATTATATGCAAATTATACCTGTTTTTCACTTTCCTCTTCGTTCAGTTCATGCGTGATGCATGTGCCACACTGATCTATGACTTGTGAATCAACAACCCACCAATCTTTCTTTATCCAAGAAAAGAAAGAAAAAAGAAATGGCCTCTTAATTGTTTATTCTCAAAGTAAAGGATGGAACATAAGAAATTGATTAATCAAAGGGTAGTGGACGGCAGGCAGCAAGTGCTTAGGTTGGAAATTAATCGTGATTACTTCAATTAAGTTATGATTAGAACACATGCGAAATGTTCTAAAATTACACAATCAAGATTATGATCAGAATCTGAAGCTTTAGATATGGGAGGTGCATATGTAAAATATGGGGAAAGGTAGAATAAACAAATGTCTTGTCTCGAGGAGGACACTAGTCAAAGTAGTGGGTGATGGGGACATCCTCTTCATCCTTGATTGGGGGGAGAAATGCCTCGTCTTCATCTAATACACTTGTCTTATGATTATGTCTACCATTGGGATTTAGTTTATGAGTACTCTCACGTTTTGTTCGCGAGGGTATGTTAGTAAAGTGCAGAAATGTGAACTTGGTCATATAATTCATTGTTCACTACCAAAATAAAATGTCAAGACTATAGTCGAAGTAGTTAAATGCAAAGGAAGCCATCTATTTGATGCCAATAGATGATAAAAGGAGCTCATCAATTAAGAGATTGGTTGGAGAAAGTGTTTACAAAAAGAAGAAGAAAAACTCAAGTTGTGACTCATCTTTCCAAAAACTGGAATTCTCCTGCCTACTCTCCGTGGGAGCAAGATTTCAGACTGGAGCTGCTCGAAAATTTGTATGCGGCAGGTCAGGGAAGCTCCCAAGTCATTGTTTAGGAGTAGAAAGCTATTTGTGATTGTTGCCCCAGCGATGATCTGAACATTCATAGAGCTAATTGCTAATCCTATGGTAAGAAAAAATTCCAAGATTGCTCCCAATTGACCGTCGGGCAAGGTTATGTGGCTATTCTAAGAGCAACGATGGGTAAGGAAAGGAAAATTGTGGTAGATTGTTTGCTTATTATATGTGTTAAAATTATGTCTAGAATTTGAGCCGAAAATTTAAATTTTGTAAATTAATAAATAAAATTAATCTATTGAACGAGGGATATACGGAAATCGTGTTAGTGCTGGAGTCGGCTAAAGGAAAAGTGGAGCAAGATCCAGGATTGGATTTCACCGACCAAATCCCACTTTGATTTTGTTTCCTTTTTTGAAGTGCACATGGCTATTTACACTTCTTCAGGTGGACAAAAGATATATATATATATATATATATAATATTATGGTTCTTGTGGGCGCATTGTTGATGTGCAGAGGCGGTTTTCATCGTGAGTTTTGAGGCGATTACATCCCAGTGAAGACGCACAAGTTTTATAAAAAATTATATTTAATTCTTTTATAAGATTGATGAAATAATGGAGGTAAACACTCCACAAATTATTGGGTGTAATTCAAGTAACTCGAGTGTGATTATAATTTACATTATATCGCTTAATTTATAGTGGAATTCATTGATACTCTTCTCATGAAAGTAAGCCACTCTAACCAATTATGTAAATCTTGTGTCTAATTTATTTTTATTATTTTATTGTTCGATCACTTGCTTACCCAATGACATAAGTGGATGAGCTTTTCTTAGTTGTTTGATCTACTATTTCCTCATCCGAACATCATCCCTTACTTATAGCTTGGTAACCGACTCAACACATGCATAACATCTCTATATTGGGCAGAGATTTTTCTTTTGCTACATTTACGTCCACACAATTCAGTTATTACTAGTATTTGGAGTCATCACAGACTTCAACAACTATTAGATTAGATTTAGTAGATCCGGGCTTTCTAGATTACTCAATCTATTTTTATGATACTCCAAACAGGCTTTGCAATATCTTGGCTTGTGGCAACGCTTTATTAAATATGTCAACAACTTGAGAGTGATAAGTTTAGTTCTTTCATGAAAAACTTGATTTTTAGATATAGCGATCACAAATTTGTTGTTGCATCATACTAGGTTGGGTCAATGCTTCTTCGATGTTTTCTAGTATTTTTCAAAGCCATAATACTTGACTATTCAGCTTCTATAGTAGACTATGCCATGGAGTATTGCTTCTTGGATGCCCATGAGAATATCGCGTAACCTATTGAGAACGCGTAACTAGTAGTCTCCTCCTACTGTCAGCTAAGTCTACCTAGTCATCGTCATTGTAACTATATGGAGCTTAGCTCGTACACTTGGGTGATAAACAAATGCAATATTCTTTGTTCCTTATAAATATTTTAGAGTGTTATGGAGTCTTAGGACCTTTTGTCCATCTCCTTTGGTAATAAAGCCTATGGTTGTTCCACATATATTTCTTCTTGAAGGTATCCACTTATTTATTTATTTAAAGATATCCATTTAGAAATATTGACTTTTCATCTAGGTAATAGATCTTTCATTTCCCTTGTGTTGCTAAGATTATGAAAGCACTAACTACATTTAGCAATTAGGATAAAATTTTGAATAAGATAAAATCTATCCAATTCTACGTTTGGTGCCGGCTTAATACAGGACAAAGTCGGATAAAAGATGGATATAGACTGAATAAAATTATCTCATGGAGAGGTAGAATAAAAATAGATAGGATTTCTAATATTCATAATAGGAAATTCATTTTTCTTAAATAACAATCTTCTTAATTAAAAAAATTGAAATTATATTTATATATAAATAATATTTGAATACTAAAATAGGAGATTCAAATAAAAAATAACAATTTGGTTTTTTTAACATATTTTTATTGATATATTCGACTTTAATTCTATATTATAATATAAATTCAATATTAAATATAAGAATATGTTTATTTTTATTACATATTTTAGGTACATTAGTACAATTTATTATTGATAAAATTTTATTAGAGAATGAGGGAATGGGGAAAAATAAAAATAAAAAAAATCAATTACAAAAAGAGTAGAAAATATAAATTAAAAATAGATAAAAATAAAATAGGGAAGAGTGTTGTGCAAAATTTTTGCTATATCTGTTTGTGAACTTTTAGGTTCATTTACATTGATATGTTGTGTATATAAAAAAAAATGTACATGAGATGATGTGAATATATTCAAATTTATTACTGCAATTCACAAAACAATGAATAAGATATGGCAAAATCCATGGATTTCATATCTTACTTATCTTATACAACCCTATCCTAATTAGAAATCCAAATGACTACTAATAGTGTCAAGACGAGCGACATGAGCGAAAGTTTCGGTGTAGTTGATACCAAATTGTTACAAGTATCTTTTCACAACAGGCCTTACTTTATGCTTTTGAGTTGATCCATCTGCATTTAGCTTCATCTTGTGAAGTTCAATTTCCAAGCTTCAAAAATATAAACGTGGAACATTAGCGCAGAACCTCTTGCTTCTGGTGAGCCGAGACACCGTCCCTGCTTTTGGATCGTGAAGAAGAAGAATGTGGCGACGACAAGCGGCTGGCCACAATGGTAGCCACAACCTTGACAACGGTCATATGCGAGGAAGATGGCTGAGCTGGCGGTGGAGGCTACGATCGCGGTCGGTGCAGCATTGGATAAAGGACTTTGGATTGGGGTTGGTGCACGAGGACTTTGGCTTGAGGTCGCCCGATATTGACCACCTCAAACGACCTCGGTCTTAGCTGTTGAAGAGGCACAACCTTGAAGCTGAAAGCAACAAGGGGTGGCGGTCGAAGATAAAGGCACACACAAGTGGCAGATAGTGGGAGGCATGGGGGGTCTCCGCGGGATGAGCAAAGACAAACATAGGGACAGTGGGACCAACACTTTCGATTGTTTTATCATATGATTGTCAATTTAGCTTGCGCTTCTCCTGTTATTTGTTTCTTAAGAAAAGTGAGAAGTCTTGATTTTTATATGACGAGAATGTCCACTTTAGATAATTAAAGTCGATGCTCATCAAGTATCTTATTAGCTCCATTGACCAGATAAAACTGAAGGCGAAACTCGAATTGACGACATTCATATATGAAATTATCAACACTTGATGGCATAGAGAATGAAACACATGTAAGTCTATTTTGTACCTTCATTTGAAAATACAAAATCCCCTTCTTAATCATCAGGGCAACTCCTGGATTTTTTTCATTTGATGTTATCTCTAAGTGCGCGTCACACTTTTGTTTTGCTCCTAGACAGGAAAGATTACATGCAAATTGATCTTGTTCTTCCCTTTCCTCTTTGGTCAGTGGATGCATCAGCGCATCTGCAATACGGTCACTATCACTCATGAATTAACAACCTATTAATCGTTGTTTATTCCAGAAAAGAAAGAAGAAAAATGGCCTATAATTGTTTTTTCCCAAAGTAAAAGATGGGAAATATAAAAAAAAAAAAAGCTGAGGAATCGAAGGCCGGTGGAGGGCGGCTGGCACGTTCAAAAGGTCAGAACATATTAGTGATTGTTTTGATTAGAGATTTCTTAGATTTGCACTAATTTGAATTTAGAGTTTTGAGGGTTTTGAAAGTGACACATTCACTAGTCACCAATTAGACTATGAATAGCATGCACAAATGTTTTCAATTTACACAATCAAGATTATCATCAGAATTTAAAGCTTTAGATATGAGAGGTGCGCGTGTAAAATTTGGTAAAAAGTAAATTTAATAGAGATATGTCCTATCTGCAGTTGAAAAACGCCTCTTTATTTATCAAGCTCTTTTTTTAATAAAACTTTCTCTCATGGAATCGAACGTCATTGGCGACCATGGCAGACAAACAAGTAAAAGTGGTGGGCGATGGGGACATCCTCTTCATCCTATCATCCTCGATAGGTGTGAGAAATGTCTCGTATTCTTCTAATTCACATTTCTAACAAGAATTTTGTCTTTCCTAGGGATTAAATTACATGCTCTCTCACGTTTTCTTCATGAGGGAATTTTAATAAAGTATAGTGACATGGACTCAGTCAATTAATTGATCGCTTACCAGCATAAAAACATGTTAGGACTACAGTGAAAGTAGTTAAATGCAAAGGAAACATCCTCTTCATCCTTGATAGGTGTGAGAAACGTCTCGTATTAATCTAATTCACATTTCTAACAAGAATTTTGTCTTTCCTAGGGATTAAATTACATGCTCTCTCACGTTTTCTTCATGAGGGAATTTTAATAAAGTATAGTGACATGGACTCAGTCAATTAATTGATTGCTTACCAGCATAAAAACATGTTAGGACTACAGTGAAAGTAGTTAAATGCAAAGGAAACATCCTCTTCATCCTTGATAGGTGTGAGAAATGTCTCGTATTCTTCTAATTCACATTTCTAACAAGAATTTTGTCTTTCCTAGGGATTAAATTACATGCTCTCTCACGTTTTCTTCATGAGGGAATTTTAATAATTGATTGCTTACCAGCATAAAAACATGTTAGGACTACAGTGAAAGTAGTTAAATGCAAAGGAAACCATAGACGATGCACAGAACCCATCAATAAAAAGATTGATTGGAGGAAGCTCTCTCCAACTCAGGATGAAGGAAAAAAAATTATATAATCCTTAGTCCCCAAGTCAACTCTGCTTTCCTCATTTCATCGTTGACAAAAAAAAAAATGATTGACTTTTGGGTTATCGTCAGCAAGTAATGAGCTCAGTTGACAAAAAAAAAATCTGCTCAAATAGAAATCACAATTATGCAAGACAATTGACAAACTACTAACTTGTCAACAGCGTAGGAAATCAACAAACACAATGGACCAAGACATCAAAATTTAGTAAAAACTGATCAGCAAAGTCATCGATAGCAAGCGATTATTTGAAGAAGTGCTATTAACAAAGTAGACGTCTGCCAACAAATCAGCTGAAGACAGAAATGGTGGATCAACAAAAGGGCATACTGCTAAATCGTTGTGCGAATGGTCTCGGGATATGAGACTTCTTGTAGATAATTATTTCTAAATATTAGGAGTTGTGTTTAAAGGTTGTAACTTCTTATTTGATGCGGGAGTATCGGGTTCCCTTGATCAGTCTTCAAGCTCCACTCGTGTCTCGTCGATCGAACCAACTAGCTTGTTATTATGCAATCAAAAACCAATTTTGGCTACAATTTAATAAGTTGGGTTCAAGGTTGAAGTTGCTGAATATGCAGAGAGGTTATCGATTCAATGGATAAGATATCGATTTTGTGGGCATCAATCAATTACATCATTGCCAATTTACAAGCTTGTTGTCAATTCTTAGGCTACTAATCCATTACCTAACAATCAGAAGCTGTTTCAACCGATTTCTACTACTGATTGATGACCTTCTACGATAACTGTTCAACTTCCAAGACTAATGCACGAATTTAGAGTCTTATCAAGTTTCAATGCATCTAATAATTTGTCGCATGCATTAAGTCTCTTAATTCACAACTTTTCATGAGTACTTATTGTGGTATTTATCAAGTTTCAATACGTCTAATAATTGGTCATATGCATTAAGTCTCTTAATTCATAACTTAGCCTTGCCATCCAATACCTTTGCCAAAGCTTGATGCTCCCAACCCAAATTTATTCTTCCTGTTGAACTTTTCACTTTCTACTTTTGCTCTAAATATAATTGTAATAGCAGAATTTCCGGACAAAAATGGTTCTAATACCTCTCTCATGGGAGTTCACCAAGAGGGAGTTTTAAGTTTGAGGTCATCAACATATTTGAGTAGACTTACCTTCAATTAAAAGCTTAAGTGTATGGGTTATGTGTCAATTAGCTGCAAATTGTACCTTTTTCTTCCCTTTCCTCTTTGGTCAATGCCATGATGCATGTGCCATATTTATTATTTATGAATTAACAGCCCACCAATCATTCTTTATCCAAGAAAAGAAAGAAAGAAGAAATAGCCCCGTAATTATTTATTCACAAAGTAAAAGCTGAAAAATATTAAGAAATTGAGGAATTGATGGTAGTGGATGATATGCAGCCCGTGCGGCATGTGCTTTCGAGAGGTTGGAAATTATTTGTGATTGCTTCAATTAGAGATGTCTTTATATTTCGCTCAATTCAAATATAGGGCTATGAAAGTGAAGCATCCACCGATCACCAATTAGGTTATGATAAGAACATGTGCGTAGATGTTCTCAAACCACACAATCAAGATTATGATCAGAATCTAAAGCTTCAGATATGGGAGCTACCTATGTAAAATATGAGGAAAGGTAGAATAAACAAAGATTTGTCTTGTCTCAAAGAGGACACTAGTCAAAGTGGTGGGTCATGGGGACATCCTCTTTATCCTCGATTGGGGTGAGAAATCTTCATCTAATACACATGTCTGATGATAATGTCTACTGTTGGGATTTAATTTGTCACGCCCCGACTCTCGAGCTCGCGGCAACGCCATTTCACTTGAGGTCTATTTGTACGACGTCCCAGGTACTGTCGTCGACCAATTCATTTTATCTTGTAATTATGCACATGCGGAAATGAACAACTCCCAAACCAAACAACAGGGATAGCAACAACAGCAGCAGATGAAAGACAAACATCATTTTATATATCTAAAGGTTAGCCGGTATACCAGCAAATACATACACGCTTTACTACAGGTGACAAGCTAAGGCCCACTCAAAAAGGGACTGGCCTAGCTAACCTAACCCTGCACAAGTGCCTACTCGCTAACCTCAAAGGGATCGCTTTCTTCCATCCTCGGGTACTATATCATCTAGGGCCTGAAAATGTTAACCACGACGGTTTGAGATAAACTCAGCAAGTTAAAGTCCTAAGCCCCGGTTAAGAACTTCGCTCGCCTCGGGAGTTTAACATACAACCTAATACAGCAATTAATGCAATACCACCTCAGAGAAATAACCACAAAAGACAGTTTAATACACAGGTGCAATCACAGGCGACCCTACTTGGCCTTGGCACATGCGACCTGCAGAAACTGTCATTTAATCCATCACGACATTAAGAGCATGCGAATAATTAGAGCATCTCACACAAATTTCTTGTGCCTCACATCCACACATATGCTCCGATTATTAACGCCCCCTCCTGGGCCAACGGCACAACCTTATAGTTGGCGGTTCTTGGCTAAACCAGCTTCGTCTTCTTTACCTCGAGGCACGGTGACGTCAGGGGTCATCCCTTCCCTCTGACGGCATTCCCGAAGGAGCACAGGACCCGCCCACTACCGCAGTCCCGCAACTGACAGGAACATAGGACCTGCCCACTACCGTAGTCCCGTCACATGTCCCCCGTTAGGCATCCGACCGAAGTCAGGTGACCAAACGGCCACGGCACAACCCCATAAGGATTAGCGGTCTTCCGGCAATGCCGGGGTTCCCTCTCTTAATGTGATCATGCCACACATCATCAAGCAATTCATTCTTGTCTTTGCTTTTGCTTGGTCGTGAATGCAACATCACTGATGCTCATGCGACATGCCATTTCAGATAACCCATGCAATATGCCATACGGTATCACTCCACAATTCCAAAATTCCAAATTCAACCAATCAATAATCACGTACATTCCCTAATTCTCGGGAATAACTCAATAAATCAAACACTTTCACTTCCACTCGGTCTTCGATCATGCATTTCATCATTATTCATGCATATAATTAACAATCGGCACTTCAAGAAAGCATAACAATCAAGAACACATCAATTTGAGACCAAAATTTATTTCTGTATGAACAGTGCCGTGAACAGTAATCCGTGAACAGTGATTAGTGAACAGTAATTTGTGAACAGTAATTTTTCAGAAATTAAATAAATAAATAAAAATAAATAAACTTAACCATGGTTAACAAATTAACTAAATCCTAGTTAATCTAACCTAACCATAGTTAAATTCTAACCTTGGTTACTTTTAAAACTAACCATGGTTACTTTAATTAATTAACCCTAGTTACTTTTAAAACTAACTATGGTCAATTAATCTAACCCTAGTCAACTTAATTAACCAGAATAATTAACCAATCAACCTTAATTAATCACAAATACACTAATACACTAATTAACCCCTAAGGAAGATTAACCCCTAAACAAGGATTAGGAAGTTAACTTACTTGGATCGGAAATCCGGTGACACCGGCGCGTAGAGGGGAACGAGGGCTACGAGGGGTAAGCTCGGGGATGGCAACGGACGACAAACGGTGGCCGAAATGGGCCAAAAACAGTGCTGGTTACTGTTCACGCGGAATCGGTGCAGCTGAGCGGAAAAGGCTGAAACGGGCGGCTAACGGCGACCAGGGGTGACCAGGGGTGCGCGGCTAGCTTCCTAACTTCCAGGACTACACTTTGGGCGGTTGTGGCGGCTCCGGTGATGGTGGCAAGGCCATTTTCTGGCTGGAAAACAGCATGGACAGCAAAGAACAGCAAAAATGGAAGAGAAAAGGAAGAGAAAAAGGGAGAGAAAGTGAGGCTGGGCTGGTGCACGAATTTTGGGGGAGAAAGAGGAGAGAGAAGAGGCTGCTGAAGGCTTGGATAAGGCCAAGGCAAGTGGGCTTGCCACTTGTTGAAGAGCCAATCAAAAACAACCAATAAACAAGCATAAACAAAGCCCACTTGGGCACAAAAGGAAAAGGTCTAAGAGAGAAGCCCATAGGCTGGAAATGGAGGGGAACTTGGGCCAGCTTGGGCCCCTCTTGGGCTGGGCTGAATGGGTGCAAGGCCCATTGGGCCGCTGGTCTTGGGCCGGCCCACCCGCGGGCTCGAAACCCGGTCCAATTTTTCCTTTTTCCGACACTTCCGTGTCCAACGGAAAATTCCAAAATAAATGAGGCGACGTCCAAATATTTAGTCTTGACATCACTGAGAAGTCGGTTCCCAAAATCGGATTAAAAATCGAGGCCAAATTGAGTCGATTGCGACCGTAGTACAATTTGGATTATCGGGCGCCCTTTTTGGACTTTCCTCACACTTGACCCATGGTCAACCATTCTTTGAACCACGTTTACGCCAATTCTCGAGTCAGGGACATCTCTCGATTGTCGTGTGATCCCGGGGGCTCAATTGATAATCCAGAGTACCAGATGAAAATGATTCGATTTGTCGTTGTTCGTAGTTCGTATCAAAGTCATGCAGAAATCACCCGCAGATCGACTTCATACTTCTGCCGAATTGATTTATTTCCGTTTCCTTAATAGTCTAGTACTTAGAGGATATCGTTCCCGCCCAGGTCCTCATGGTCGAAGGATTCGTTCCTGATCGAAATTGCGAGTTGTACGCGAATCATTTCCTATCGACGCCTCTCTATAATCCATTATCCCACGAACACACAGTTCAGAAAATTTGTACTAACTAGGCCTTCGACTAACATCGCCATTTTATAAAATCCTAAAATGGGGTCGATTTTCAGGATGTTACATAATTTATATGTTCTGTCACATTTTATTCACAAGGGAATGTTTATTTGTCATGCCTTGAACCCCGAGCACGCGACAATCCCTTATCATGATCAATTAAAAGCAACGTCTCAGGACTCGTCAACGACCATTTATTTTAATCTTCGTTATGCGCAATCGAAAGATGAACCATCCCTAGTCCAACAAACAAACAATCAATCAATCAATCAGGGATAGATGGATGAACAACAAGAACAACAACCACTACTCATTTATACAATCTTACTGGATTAACCAACGGATGATCGTTTTCCGAATTACAAGCCAAACAAAAGGGGCCGATCCATTCTCTAAGCCAAACTAAAAGGAAACTAGGCTAAACCGGGTATACAAAATGAACTCTCAGGTTTAGCACCATCATCACTCGGACCCATCGGACTCAGGCTCTATCGGGTCGATAACTAGTGGAGCAGGGGTAGGATTCTCCACTGCGGGTATGCCATTCTAGGGGCCTGAAAGTGATTATACAATAACCAGTGATATAAAATCTCAATGAGTTCTCCCTCTGAGCCCCGATTAGTACACCAACTCAACCCGGGGTATTTCTCCAGAACCACCTCTCACTCAACCCAAAGACAGATAGCCAACAAACATCAAACTAAACAATAGATAGAGGAAACCGACAATCAATATTTGGTTCATATGAAACCTTACCCGGTGTGCCATACCCTACACGTTAAACCTCATTCAATGCAAACAATGCAACCAACAATCAAATTGTCGATTCGGATGCAATCTTATTTGGTATGCCATACCTTGCACGTTATAAGTCAACATAATACACGCAATGCACATGGCTGTTAGATGATGCAGTTCATCAATCATATGTGAGTCGCATCATAAGCGATCTCACCTGGCCATTGCCATTCTTGCGTGTGTGCCATAAATGATGTGATCATTTCATGCATAATTGGAACCAATGATGCCATGTTTTCTCATACACTATTGCATCTACATGTGTTTTGATTATTACTGTCCCACAGGGCTACAACTGAGACGCAATAGCACTACGGCGCTCTTCCTTCGCAGAGGCGCAACCGTGCCCTTTCGTGCATTGCTTCTGATAAATCGGACTATCACCCCCCCAAACTATGGTTGGGGCAATAGGTTCAACTTAGTGATCACGCAAGCATACCATCACAATCCACTTATTATCTTTGAGCATTAGCCAATGCACATATGCTTGCATATAAAACCTCAAATCATTTCTCATAAAAGCAGTCCATTTTCGGTGTCCCTTGGACAAATCATTTTTCCCCCTTTTGTGAAAATCACACAATTCATGCGAATGTTCATCCAACGATACATCCAATTTACTTCATAAAATCAAGACATATGAAATTATGCACATTTTCACTTCCGGATGAATAGTGCCATGAACAGTAATCGTGAACAATGTTCGTGAATAGTAATTATGAACAATAAATTTCAGAATTCAATTATTAAAAAATTAAATTCAGAATTTAAACAAAACATTGATTAAACACAATTAATCAATCAATTAAGCTAAACATGCTAAATTATCACATAAACCACACATAAGCAACATTTAAGCATAATCAAGTACAATTAAGCAAGATTAAGTTAAGCTAATCTTAACCATCTATCTAACCACCTATCTTAGAGCTAATACAACTTAATTAAACCCCTTAAACCAAAATTACTAATAATTAAATAAACTCTAAGCAAGTTTATGCACTAACAAGGGATTAGGCGCTAAACTCACCTGTTAAGCGGGGTAACGACACGGACATGGCGGCGGTGACGAACTCGACATCCGGGGACCTCACCCATGATGATCCAAGGTGGTCTTGGGCTCAACACAGCATTAACAATGTCACGCCCCGACTCTCGAGCTCGCGGCAACCCCATTTCACTTGAGGTCTATTTGTACGACGTCCCAGGTACTATCGTCGACCAATTCATTTTATCTTGTAATTAAGCACATGCGTAAACGAACAACTCCCAAACCAAACAACAGGGATAGTAACAACGGCAGCAGAGGAAAGACAACCGGTATTTTATATATCTGATTAGCCAGCATACCAGCCTGTACAAGTGGGGGAAGGCTCGTACAGGCTGTATTTTACATACACGCCTTACTATAGGCAACAAGCTAAGGCCTACTCAAAAAGGGACCGGCCTAGCTAACCTAACCCTGTACAAGTGGGGGAAGGCTCGTCAAAAAGGAAATAGGCTACAGCTGCCTACTTACGGGCCTCAGAGGGATTGCTCTTTTCGATCCTTAGTACTGCATCATCTAGGGCCTGAAAATGTTAACCACGATGGGTTGAGATAAACTCAGCAAGTTAAAGTCCTAAGCCCCGGTTAGGAACTTCGCTCGCCTCGGGAGTTTAACATACAACCTAATACAACAATCAGTGCAATACCACCTCAGAGAAATAACCACAAAAGACAGTTTAATACACAGGTGCAATCACAGGCGACCCTACCTGGCCTTGGTACACGCGACCTGCAGAAACTGTCATTTAATCCATCATGACATTAAGAGCATGCGAATAATCAGAGCATCTCACACAACTTTCCCATGTCTCACACTCACACATGCTCTGATTATTACGACCACTAGGGCCACGGCACAACCTTATGGTTGGCGGTCTACCGGTCGAAGACCAGGCATCGTCCTCCCTCATGAGGCACAGCGACATCACGGGCTCTCTCCCATCGACGGCATTTCCTATGGAGCATGGGGCCCGCTCACTACCGCAGCCCCGCATCTGACCACTGTCAGGCGACCCAATGGTCACGGCACAACCCCAATGGGGATTGGCAGTCATCCGGCTCAACCGGGCTATCAACTTTAATCTGACCATGCAACACATCAGCAAACAGTTCATTCTTGTCTTTGCTTTTGCTTGGTCATGAATGCAACATCGCTCATACGCTCATGCTCATGCAACATGCCATTTCAGATAACCCACATAATATGTCATGCGGTATCACTCGGCAATTCCAAAATTCAATTTCCAATCAGCATTCAATCACGCACATTCCCTAACTCTTGGGAACAACCAACAATTCAATTCACAGTTTGTCAATCAATTCCGACCAATCAACAATCACGTACATTCCCTAATTCTCGGGAATAACTCAATAAGTCAAATACTTTCACTTCCACTCGGTCTTCAATCATGCATTTCATCAATATTTACAAGTATAATTAACAATCGGCACTTCAATAAATCATAACAACCAAGAACACATCAAAATAAGCCAAAATTAGCTTCTGCATGAACAGTGCCATGAACAGTAATCTGTGAACAATGATTAGTGAACAATAATCCGTGAACAGTAATTTGTGAACAGTAATTTTATCCGAAATTAAATAAATAAATAAAAATAAATAAAATTAACCATGGTTAACAAATTAACTCAACCCTAGTTAATCTAACCTAACCATAGTTAAATTCTAACCATGGTTACTTTAAAACTAACCTTAGTTACTTTAATTAATTAACCTTAGTTACTTTAATACTAACTATGGTCAATTAACTAACCCTAGCCAGAATTAATTAACCAGAATAATTAACCAATCAACCTTAATTAATCACAAATACACAAATACACTAATTAACCCCTAAGCAAGATTAACCCCTAAACAAGGATTAGGAAGTTAACTTACTTGGATCGGAAATCCGGTGACACCGGCGCGTAGAGGGGAACGAGGGCTATGAGGGGTAAGCTCGGGGATGGCAACAGATGACAAACGATGGCCGAAACGGGCCAAAAACAGTGATGGTTACTGTTCACGCGGAACCGGTGCAGCTGAGCGGAAAAGGCCGAAACGGGCGGCTAACGGCGACCAGCGGTGACCAGGGGTGTGCGGTTGGCTTCCTAACTTCCAAGACTACACTTTGGGCTGTTGCGGGGGCTCCGGTGACGGCGGAAAGGCTGTTTTCCGGCTGGAAAACAGTAAAGACAGCAAGAAACAGCAAAAATGGAAGAGAAAAGGAAGAGAAAGAGGGAGAGAGAGGGAGGCTGGGCTGGTGCACGAATTTTGGGGGAGAAAGAGGAGAGAGAAGAGGCTGCTGGAGACTTGGATAAGGCCAAGGCAAGTGGGCAAGCCACTTGCTTCAAGAACCAATAAAAAACAAGCAAGAACAAAGCATAAACAAAGCCCACTTGGGCACAAAAGCAAAAGGCCAAAAGAGAGAAGCCCATGGGCTGAGGAGGGAGAGGAGAATGGGCTAGCTTGGGCCCCCTTTGGGCTCGGCTGGATGGGCGCAAGGCCCATTGGGCCGCCGGTCTTGGGCCGGCCCACCCGTGGGCCCGAAACCCGGTCCAATTTTTCCTTTTTCCAACACTTCCGTGTCCAACGGAAAATTCCAAAATAAATGAGGCGACGTCCAAATATATAGTCCTGACATCACTGAGAAGTCGGTTCCCAAAATCGGGGCCAAATTGAGTCGATTGCGACCGTAGTACAATTTGGATTATCGGGCGCCCTTTTTGGACTTTCCTCACATTTGACCCATGGTCAACCATTCTTTGAACCACGTTTACGCCAATTCTCGAGTCAGGGACATCCCTCGATTGTCGTGTGATCCCGGGGGCTCAATTGATAATCCCGAGTACCAGATGAAAAGGATTCGGTTTACCGTCGTTCGTAGTTCGTATCGAAGTCGTGCGGAAATCACCCGCAGATCGACTTCGTACTTCTGCCGAATTGATTTATTTCCGTTTCCTTAATAGTCTAGTACTTAGAGGATATCGTTCTCGCCCAGGTCCTCATGGTCGAAGGGTTCGTTCCTGATCGAAATTGTGAGTCGTACGCGAATCATTTCCTATCGACGCCTCTCTGTAATCCATTATCCCACGAACACACAGTTCGGAAAATTTTTACTGACCAGGCCTTCGACTAATATTGCCATTTTATAAATCCTAAAATGGAGTCGATTTTCAGGATGTTACAAACAAACTCAGACTCCCACTGAACTTCTGAAAAACTGTAGTGCTTGAAGAGAAAGTGGCTGATTGGAGTTGAACGGGTTGCCTGGAGCTTCGGCGAGCAATTGGCTGGCAACAATCGGCACCTGGGGGTCAAGGGGGAACTACTGGTGGCTAGGATGGGCGGTGGTTGGGTCGAAATGGGAGGAAAATGGCTGAAAAGGAGAAACTGGATAGAGTTGCCGCTATAGTGATGTCCGACGAGCATCAATTTCCGACCGGCCAGCGGGTCGGCCAGAGGCTCCGACCGGCGAACGGACGACTCCATTCGAATGGATTTTCTGTCTTGAACATGATGGAGGGTGGCATGGGACGTGATTCACACGGGAATGCCATGAACAACTCGATTTTTGGAGGAAGGTCAGAAGCAGAAGCTACAGGAATGAAGGAAAAACAAGGGGAGAGAGGTGTGGTTTTGGTGAGCTGAAAGAGGAGGAGAGAGAGTGAAATGAGGGTTGATTGAAGGCCTCATTAAGTCCATTAAATGGCTTACTTCAACCCCCAAACAAATGACATCATCTTCTGTTGATTCTTTTGTCATTTCTTCAAAATATCCAAGGGCAAAATGGTCATTTCTACCTTGCACATTTTCCAAACTTCCCTTGGGCTGAAAATGAAGCGCGAGCCTAAGAAACGGGCTCGGGAATTGGTTGGGCTTGAAACGGCTCAAGGTTAGACAATGGGTTTGGGAGGGTACATGGTCGGTTTGGCCTAACGGTCTCACTTGCTTATCTCGGGTCTACCACGGTGGCTGTCCCACCTTGGGTGTGAGGCCCACATTGTTCTTACCTGGCCCACATCCTCGTAGGCTCGTTTCCTCGGTCTGAAAATCCCTTTTCCAAATACTCGGCTCAACTAGCACTATCGACTATCTAAGAAGCATCATCCTAAAGTCTGTTTCGGATGTTCTTGAAAATTTGAAGTCCAATCCTGGATTCCCATGCCTTGTCAATTTCATCCAAATGCCATTTTTAGTACTACTCAGACTGACAGGCGGCTTTGAGGATTTACGCGTAACCAACTCGTGCCAAATCATGTTCAAGACTTCTTGACACATGGACGTCCTTGACTATATGAAATTGTGAAAGATAGATTCTTATTTCAAAGTACACGATTACCAAGGATTGACATAGGTTTGTTCGCGGGCTCGATAGCAATAAATGGAATTGCCTGTCGTTCCATTATGTTTTGTCCGCAAATTGACTTTTATTTGTCCCTAGAATCAGCCTGCATATCTATAGGATTGTCCTTACGCAAGTCTCATGGTTGAATCCTTTTTTCAGGTCAAGTTCTTTAGTCGCACAAGTTTTGTCCTCATTAGCCTTTCCTTTCAAGGTCAGTATCTCAGGAGTGATCAGTTTCGAGTGAGATCAACCAACAATGCATTGACGAAATTAACATTCATTCCTCCTCAAAGGGCTCAAATTTCAGGATGTCACATTATTCACTTATGGTGGCTAATGTCATAACCCCTAAAGTCGAGTTCTAATGTGTGACTCTAAGATTACCCATGAGCATGCATCGGGTTTGCTTGAGTAATTAACAATCACATGCATTGAACTTGAAGATAAGCACGCGAATAGGCCTGGAGCCCTTATTTCCCATTCAATCAAACAATAAATGTACTGATATCAATTCTCTTCACTCATCAAACATGAATTGATCACAATTTCAAGTGGCAAACATGCATTCAATGGCCTTTTTAGTTTTTGAAAATTTTTGTGTTTAAATGTCAAGAAAAGACAATCAAAAGTCATGAAGACATCATGGATCAGTTCTACAAGCATCATTTTCTAAAAATCACGGAACACACATATATCACAATCAAATAGAATAGGGAAACTGTAACACCTTGACAAGGAGCAATCAATTGAACATGATCCATTGAGCAATTACCTTCACGAAAATTATGTGTAAATACACTCAATGATAATATTTTTCATGAAAACAACTCCTTAAAATGAGCTACGTGTAAATTTATAAAAATCCAAGAACACGACAAAATGCATTAGAATAAAACCAGGCAACAACAAACGGATGCAATCTTATGAGAATATGAACATGTTAACAATGTCAAAAATTCATGAAATTTTACCACATCATAGTCAAAAGGATGACAAACAAAATTTACAAAGGTTCGAGTTCTAAATCACAATAGAAAAATTCTAACAAAAATGAAAAAAATGCAGACATGCAAATGCTCACAAGTTGGTTCTGAATTTCATGCTCTTCCAGATTACAAGGAAACTTTGTAAAAATGGAAAAGTGGTTCAATTGACGTGTAAATGGCTTAATTATGGTGTCATTAGAAAGCTTAATGAATTTCCTATGACTTTCTAAGAGATTACATGATCAATTAAGGTTGTTTACTCATTCAACCATGGACATTTCATGAATATGGAAATTGACTCAATTCAAGGCAGCAAGTACATGAAAAAATTGCATGCTTTAACTTCCCTATCTGATGAGGTAAAAGTGTGAAATAAATCGCATGGGTCAATCATCAAACCACAAACAATTCTCATTAAGGGGTCAAGGCTCTAATGCAATCACTAAGCATGAGATGAAAATGTTAATGACAAAACGTACATTGAACATGTTTATGTTAATATAAGCTAATTACATGAAAACATGCAATGACGTGATGAAATGATGTTTGATTAACGTGGCATAAGTATTCCTAAGGTGACATTATAATATGCAATGAGTTCATGAGGTGCTCATAGACAAACAATCACAATCAAGTGCACAATTATACTCAAATGCATTCTTGAGTTTGTATAGGGCAATACAAGGGTCAGGAGGATTTTTAGTGAATTTCATCTAGTCAATAACATCTAAAAATCATGAGAAAAATATATGTCATGACCTACAATATGAACGAATATCTAGTAGGGACTAACTCCAAAGGAGTACGGGAAAAATCACAATAAAATCGGCAAGGTCAGAATTTCGGGTTCTAGAACATGCAGACCAGCAGAACAGAGGACGTGTTTTGGAGGATTTAATCTAGTTTTGCTCATTGAAAAACTTCGAGAAAAAAGTATGTCATGATCTTCATCTACACGCACAACTTTCATGCAGAACTCCAGATTAGATTCCGATAAAAAAAATCAGAAAAATTCACAAAATCGATACATGCAATCAAGAACTCCAGAAATCAGCATATGTGATGGTGATGTTAGGGCCATTCGTCCTATCATGATGATCTCAAAAATTTTTGGCAAAAATATATGTTCTAGATTAACATGTTGAAAAAACATTTTCTGAGGCATCATCTTTTTTGATCACAAAAATTGGAAAAAAATCACAAAACAGCAAAGGTCGGATCCATCACAGAACAACAATCATCAGCACATCATCATTGAACGTAACCACAACTTTGAGGAAAATTTTCAGGTAGCAAATGAAGGCCGATCAGAGTGATCTATAGTTTTTTAGAAAGCTTATCAAGTCTATGTCAAAAGTCAAAGAGGCCTCGAACTCATTTGAATGACTTTTTATGCTCAAATGAAGAGGTTTTCCTAGGTATGTCAGTCTGGAATCCGAATCTAACAGGTTAAGAACAATCTTCTAATCAAGTGTAATCACACCACATTCATTCAAGCTAATCCATCCATGAACATCATGAAGCATTACAACAACCTCATCAATCACATAATCAAGCCTCAACTCGAGCTCTAGCCCCAATCACCTATTGTGATCTCGCTTCATCGAGCTCACGTCAAGGAAACCAACCTTTATCGACATTTAATCACCAGAAAAAGCTCAAATTTGCAGGGATCAATCACCATCCACCACAGGATCAACACCAGGATGTTGGAGAGGATTCCGTCACCAAAGAGGATAGGATCAGCATTGAACTGGCGCCCATCTTCAGCTGGATAGGTTGGATCGGTCTTCAACCATCGAGGGGAGATCACCTCACACAGGCTGGTCGGAGTGGGGCCAAGGCTGTTGTTGGTCACCGGAGTATGGAGAAGAGGGTGATGGAGGTTGGTGAAGGAGGACCGATGCCAGAGTGAAGCCGGCGGTGATGGTTTGGGTAGTTAGGCCGAAGCTGCCCGTCAATTTTGAGAAGGAAGAAGAGTGGGAAGAAGAGAGAGATAGAGGAGGGTTTAAAGAGAATTTCAGCTAGAGAGAGAATGTAGATATGAGAAATGTGGCCTCCTCTTGAAAAATTGGAGAGAAAATTGTATATATACCCCTCCCCAATCTCAAATCCTATCCGACGGCTAGGGATTAACTTATGTGTCTAACTAGCTCTTTTGAACTTCTAATCATGATTAACATATTTAACATGTGCTTATTTGAAGGTCTGAGATTTAATGCGATCAACAGTTCACAAAATTTTTGCAATTAAGGACCTAAATAGGGGCAATTTGTAATTTTACTAGAACTTAGGGGCCATTTTGCAAATTCAGGAAATTTAAGAACATGAAGGAGCTGGATTTGGGCTGGGCCACCATAAGGTGGTGTCGCCGGTCCAAAACCGGCTGGAAGATGGTTGAATTGGCTTCCTCTGCCAATGATCAATCATATTGGTTTTGGACCAGTTTGATTGGTTTGGCTGGTCTTTAGCTGATTTGGTTTAATTATTTCCTTGGTTTGTGCGATTTAGTCCCTAATGGACTAAATTGAAAAGAAAACTTGTATATTGGGAAAAAATGGTCCAATTTTGAAGAGAAACTAGTTAATTTCAAATAAATTAGGCTAATTAAACTACGAAAATTCAATTTTGGAATTTTCTATTAACCTAATTGCCTAATTTCTATGAAAATCATTGGACCCATACCATGGGCATGCCAAATTGGACTTTTTAGGCCTTAAATTGGACAATTCTACCTATTTATTGGTCTCAATTTGTAAATTAATTGAAATTGAATTCAATTAAAGTTATGAGACACCCATTAGTTTAATTGCCTATGTATAGGGAAGCTTATTATATCCAAATTGACCCTTAATCATTGCCATGACATTTTTGCCAAAATTAAATTGAGGGCCAATATCCAAATTGAACCTCAATTCATCAAATTTAACCCTAATCATGAAAGGGTCAACTCAAATTTCTTGCACATCCTGAGCCACATTCTCTCTGATTTTTCTCTCTCAGCAGTGAGAGTTTCTCTCTACCATATGTGGTAGCTCCCCCAAAATCCAAATCCTAACTCTTCTTCACTGTAGACCAGAGATACAAGAATGGCTAGTATACATCCCATTACCCACAATCCGTTTCCACCATAGCCCTAAACTTCACCTCCCATACCACTAAACCCTAGTTCTCATCCCTTAATCCCACCTTCAACCTAAACATTAATCGCCCATATCCACTACAAGCTCTCTCTTCTTTGCGATTTCCACACAGCTCCACTTTTCGAGTTATGATAAGGAGGAGCTGCCATCTCTTACAGTTGGTATTAGGTTCTCTTCAAAGCTGTGCGACATCACCATAGTTGCTGGAGTATTTAGTATGGAGGCCTCTAAAGAGGAGAATGTCTGACTAGCTGCCCTCTACAAAATATTAGGTAAACTTTGGTCAAACCAAGCTATTATAGAAGTGGATGATGTAATTTCAGCAGAAAAGGTAAGGGAATGTCAGCAAACCCTAATTGGGCAATTGTATCAAAACCCAAAAATCAATTTCCAAGCATTTCAGACTACAATGAAAAGGGTTTGGAATGTGGAAAATGTTGATATAAATCTACTAGCACCAGGTTTATTTGCTTTTCGATTTGCTTCAGAATTGGATAGAGAACGAGTCATGTTAATGGGCCCTTGGTCATTCGCAAGTCACCTACTGATACTAAAGCCCTGGGAGCCAAACACCCCACCAGAATGTTATAAATTTGACGCCTACAGCTTTTGGGTCCATATTCATGGACTACCAACAGAGTGGATTGTAGATGATATAGTAGAACGTGTAGCGAGAGAAATAGGGCAAGTAATAGAGGTGAAAATAGAGGCAAAAGGCTATATGCCATACATGATAGGTAAAGCTAGAGTTATTGTTGATATGCTGAAACCTCTGAAACCAGGAGCCCTATTTAGCAACAAGGGTCAGAAAATATCGCTAGATTTTCGATATGAGCGTTTACCACATTATTGTTACTCTTGCGGCAGGCTGGGGCATTATGCTCAGCATAATAAGAGAAGCTTTTAAACAGGAAAGATATACTGTTTGGCTCTTGGATGAAGGCAGAAGCAAATGAACCTAGCCCATTTTGGGACGCTTTCTATGGTAAAACAGTGGAGGAACTGCTGGAAGAAGAAGATGATGCTCATGAATTACCAGTTAATTTAGTGGAGATGATTCTATATGAACATCATAGAGAAGATAGCCTCTCCCAGCATAAAGACACGAGAAAACGGAAAGAGGTAATCCAAGAGGATATGACCTGGACTCAAATAGATCAAATCCAAGTAAAATTAGGCCTAGGGTACTCCATTAGCCCACTTTCCCATAGCACTCGGAAGGGATTCATCTCAGCAGGGGATAAGCACGGTAAGGGACCTAAACTACTAGGTCTAAAGAAGCTAAAACGTTACTCACCCTATGAATCCCAGGGGTCGAATAAGCAAATACTCGATAAATCATGGAAACTCCTAACCTTACAGTAGAAGAAACAAGCAGTTGGGCATTGGTGGCTTACCTTAATAAGCCATCGAATACTAAATGAAGTTCATAAGCTGGAATTGTCAGGGGTTGGGCAATCCCCTAACAATTGAAGCCATTAGAGCCCTTGTGGCTCTAGAGAGGCCTACTGTTCTCTTTTTAATGGAGACTAAAAACAAGAAGGAAGTTTGTAAGAGGCTACAACGTAGATTAAACTTCCATCACAGCTTTATAGTAAATCCAAGAGGAATTGCTGGGGGATTGGTAGTTTTCTAGAGTGACCAGGTTTCAATTACAATAGATTCAAGTAATATGCATTATATAAACTTAACATGTTGTTATGGGGAGATGAACCAACATATGAATGTATCTTTTGTTCATGTGCCTACTGATTTTTAGGAGAGGTTGAGAGTTTGGGTTGAAATAAGCACTACTTAGGGTCCACATACTGTGCCTTGGGTGTGTGCAGGGGATTTCAATGAATACTATATGTATGGGAGAAGGTAGGAAAGAGAATGGTTGAGGATTACCATATGAAAGCTTTTCAGAAATTTCTAGATACTTGCAGCCTCATGAACATTGAAAGTAAGGGTTGCACCTTTACATGTGCTAATAATAGAGAGGGGGATGAATTTGTGAAGGAAAAACTCGATCGGGCACTTTGTAATATGGAATGGAGAGTTGAATTCCTGATAGCTGAAGCCTATGCCTTACCTGCATTAGGTTCAGATCACAACCCATTGCTGCTGGATTTATATCCTCTGGTGGAAAAACAGAGAAAGGAATTCAAGTTCGAAGTCTATTGGTTAGAGGATGAGGAGTACGAGTAGGTTGTGCGGGATTCATGGAACATACCTGTGGAAAACAACAACGGACTGACCAGCAAACTCAAAAACGTTACTAGGCAGCTTACTAAGTGGAATAAGAAAAATTTTTCAAATGTGCGCAAGGAAATTGATGTTCTAAAGAGAGAATCGCAGTTCTTGACAAATAGTACTATGCAACCATATGACAAGGAATGAGTCTAGTGGCTAAATGGTGAAATCAAATGATTATGGAGACAAGAGGAAATTTACTGGGGGATGAGGTCACGCATTCAATGGTTATGATGGGGGGACAAAAACACAAAGTTCTTTCATGCTACTGTAGTACAAAGAAAGCATAGGAATAAAATTACTATGCTGAAAAATCCAAATGACGAGTGGATTAGAGGCCCTAACCAGATTAAACAAATGACTGTCGAGTTCTTTCAAGAACTATACCAATTAGTTGGGGACCGCAACTTTTAGCCTATTCTAGACCAACTCCCATGTGTGGTGATGGAAGAAATGAATTGTGCTCTCACAGAAGAAGTCACAATGGAGGAAATCAAACATGCCACTTTTCAGTTGGGAGCTTTAAAGGCTCTTGGGCCTGATGGACTGAATGGACAGTTTTATTAGCATCATTAGAGTGAAATCAGTAAAGACATATATGAAGAGATTCACCTATTTTGGGTGACGGGACGTCTTAACTCAGAGTTGAATAAAACTCTCATTACTCTTATTCCCAAGGTTCCAAATCTAGAAAGGATCGATCAATTCAGACCCATTAGCTTATGCAATTTTGCTTACAAGATTATAGCGAAAGTGCTGGCAAATAGGCTGAAAAAATGGATGCCCCAGTTAATCATTATGGAACAAAGTGCATTTGTCCAGGGTAGGCAAATACAAGACAATATCCTAATTGTCCAAGAGGTGCTTCATCAGTTAAGAACAAGAAAGAGACAGAAAATTCCTGGCAATTCTAAAACTTGACATGAGAAAGGCCTATGATCGAGTAGAATGGGATTTCCTGTGGGCTAGCATGCTAAAAATGGGATTTAGTGAAGTTTGGGTTGCTTGGATTATGTAGTGTGTCTCAGCCGTGGCTTTTAGTGTTAAAATTAATGGTCAACCCCAACCCTTCTTCACCCCTTCGAGAGGATTACGCCAAGGTGACCCACTCTCTCCCTATCTTTTCATTATAGTCGCAAATGTTTTATCTCATTTATTTCACAAAGCAGTTGAAGATGGCAGTATTCAAGGGATTTCGTTAAATAGGGCATGCTCCATACTTTCACATCTAATGTTTGCGAATGATTTAATCCTGTTTATGGATGGAAAAGTAACTGAAGCCAGAACATTGCTGTTGTCCTAAATCAGTACTGTTTTGCATTGGGACAAGCAATTAATTTTATTAAGTCTGGTATATTTTTCAGCAAAGACTGCCCTCAAGCTTTGAAACAAAATTTGGCGATTGAAATGAGAGTGGTCGAAATAGACAAAACAGGGAAATATCTAGGAATCCTTTCAGATTGGGATGGAACAAAAAAGGAAATGTTTGCCTGGATTCTAGCCAGAGTGAATGCAAAACTTGAAGGTTGGAAAGAGAAGTTGATGTCTAAAGCGGGGAAGGAGATCCTTATAAAAGTAGTGGTGCAAGCTATACCACAGTTTGTAATGTCTGTGTTCGAAATACCATTGTTTATATGTCGTGCTATTGAGAGAGATTGCAGATTTTTGGTGGAAAAATAGTGATCAGCACAGAGGAATACATTGGCAAAGATGGGAGAATTTAAAAGTTTGGAAAGCTAAAGGAGGTTTGGGGTTTAGAGACATAATCTTTTTCAATGAAGCCATGCTTGGCAAGCAAGCATGGAGACTGCTCCAGCAATCTGAATCCTTTTGGAGCATGCTTTTTCAGGGCCTATACTATCCACAGTCATTTCCTACACACCAGAAAAGGTAACAAACTGTCTTGGGGATGGCAAAGCCTTATTTCAGGTCGAAATACTCTTAAACCATCCCTTCGATGGATTATTGGCAATGGGCAGCAGGTAAAATATTCACCAAGATCAGTGGTTGTCTAGAGGTGTTATTGGAGGTCTAGCTAACAAAGATGATCCTATCATGGTGGCAGAGTTGATTGATGAGACACAAGCAAAATAGAAAGAACACACTATCAGGGGCATATTTGACCAGCACATAGTAGAGCAAATTTTAACTATCCCATTAAGCCATGCTATGCAGAAAGATTACCTAGTTTGGACACCTACCAAGACAGGCCACTATACAGTTAAAAGCACATACCATACTAGGTGAGCAACACAGAACACGAGTAAACAAAGTGAGGCATCATCATCTTTCCAGACTCCAATAGCACTATGGAAATGGATTTGGCAGGAAAATACACAACCAAAACTCAAATACTTCTTATGGCAACTTTGTCATAATGCCCTTCCCACACGCTCAAAACTAAAACGATGGCATATAATACCTAATGATAGGTGTGCTGTATGTCGACACCATCCTGAATCAAGCAAGCATCTCTTTTTGCTCTGTCCCTAGACGAAATCAATATGGGAAGATTTAGAAATCCAGCTCTACTTTGATTTTCGCAATATTACACGAATAGAAGAATGGATCGCACAGTTCACCCACAATACTATCTCTTTTGAACTACTTACCCTAATTTTGTGGCAGATCTAGCGAGCCTAGAACGATTATATCTTTCGGAACCTCCAACCTAACCCTCGGCATCTCATCGAAGCAGCCATGGCGCAAAATCAAAACAGCAGATAGTGGGTAAATAGCAAATGGAGTAGATCAGCTCAGCAATAGACGTTACCTCTCCAATGGCAACCTCCCGAGCATGGCGTTCTAAAATGGAATGTAGATGGGTCCTTTGTTGGTGACACCGGAGACGCAGCGATTGTAGGGATGTGCCAAGACCACTCCGGGACGCTGATCGATGGCTTTGTGAGCTCGGTGCGAGCGGATTCTGTTGTCTAAGCCGAAGTCCTTGCCTTGCTTGAAACCCTAAGAAGAACGGAAGCTAAATGAGCTAAAGGACACCAAACTGAGGAGCTGGAGATTGAAATTGATATGTTGGAAATCATTGATCTGATAAGCACTCCTACAGATCAAGTTTGCTAGGAAGTTCATGCACATATCAGCGAAGCCTAGGCCCACCTACAACACCTGCAGTCCACGAAAGTAGCCCACTACAAAAGAGAGGCAAACAAGGCGGTAGATTGGGTGGTAAAAGCCCAACGCAACCGATTATTACTGGCTAATTGGGTCCGTTATCCTCTAGCGAGTCTTTTGGATTTATTATGCTCTGATATGAGTTATCAAAATGTTCAGACATTTATTTAATGAATGACATGAATTTCTGACCAAAAAAAAAACTCAAATTTCTTGAATTGAAACTCGGTAACCTCAAATCAATGAGTTGGCAAGTGAATTTGCTAAAATTGACCTCAAATTTGGACTTAGCTCACTAAATTGAGTAGAATGGGAGTGTTCGTTCGAAATTCATGAAGAATCGATTGGGACCCCTAATTAGGAACAAAAATGTCAATTCACATTTTTCTTTGCTCAATCTCCAAATTGATCAAATAAGTGAATCTGTAATTGCCTCTAGATCAAATATCACATGAGAAACTAAGCCTAATTATGACTAAAATGAAAGTAATTTCATTTTTGGTCGATTTTGAACCTAAAACTGCAAAATTCAGAAAATGAGGTTCTTGATCGATTTTCGCAAAATTCTTAATGCTAAAGTCAAATTGAAGTTAAAATGAGGTGATTTTTTAATTTTTTGATCAAAGGTTTGACTAAAGTCAAACTCTAGTTGACTTTACACTAAGAATTTGATTTTATGGTCAAATATTTGAATTTTTCCAAAATTTTCACTTCTAAAGTGAAATTAAACTCAAAAGGGATATTTTGGTGCCAAAAGTCAAAATTTCACTTGGGGATGACTTTTGATCAAAGGGTTGACCAAAAAGTCAACTCGAAAGTCATTAGTTTGACTTTTCGGGTTTTTGTGTGAAATGAATATGAAATTGCTTTTTAAAACTAAGACAACAAACATGATTGAAAAATGACAATGTTTGTTCGAAAGGTAAAATAAACAAATATTTGTCTTGTCTCGAAGAGGACACTAGTCAAAGTGATGGGTGATGGGGACATCCTCTTTATTCTTGATTGGGGTGAGAAATCTTCATCTAATACACATGTCTGATGATAATGTCTACTGTTGGGATTTAATTTATGTGCTCTTTCACGTTTTATTCGTGAGGGAATGTTTGTAAAGTGTAGAAACATAGACTTAGTCATATAATCCATCATTCACCAGCGAAAGAAACGTCAACACTATAGTGGGAGTAGTTTAATGCAAAGGAAGTCATCTACTTGATTGGAGCTAATCTCAAAGTCCAATGAAGCAAGATCGCTAATGTTGATTTCGGATCAATAGTTAGTGGCCGGGGTATATTTTGGATGCTTATAATTTCTTAGGAATTATGATCATATATTTGCTGAGTTGATTGCTAGATGATTGCTTGGTTAATAGTTGTGATTTGGTGTCTGTAAAATTCGTATGTTGACTTTGGATTACTTTTTTTACATTGATGATATGGTGTTCAAGATGTCAAAATTTTGAGAAATGTTCAATCAGTGAATACAAGTAGACATCACAAGCTTAGTTTCACATATTATGTGTTATGATATGATGCCATTTGCAATGTCAACTTGGCCTGATAAAACACGGATTTGGAATCGTGATGCAAGCTGAAAAGAGCATGCTCAGTTTTGATTAACCTTTCTGCTTTGTCTATTTTTTATAATTTTTTTGTGAATCGATTCTGAAAAATGTTCATCACATTCGGATCTTGCTTGAGGAAATTTTTCAAAAAATAAAAAGTTCATTGGCTATTTTTAATTGGCTTCACAAATTTGCAATAACATTTTGAAAATTGACTTCTAGAACTAACCTTTGGTCAATCTTCAATTTTTACAAATTCCTACATTCAAAATTTCAAAATTTTCTTTCAACAAAATTAGAGCTAACAATTTGATGTTTCACTTGACTCTAATTTCAAAAAAATTGGAATTTGTTTGATTATCCGCAGGGTCTGATCAGTGAGCCTGATCAATTCGTGCCTAGACCTTGAGGCTAATCTTCTTGGGACGCCTGATTTTATTTCATTATTTTAGTGAAATTAAAGTATTCATTTACAAAATTTCCAAAATGAAACTTGTTCATTGATGTTTCAATTAAATGCATGCAAATTTTTAGAATTTATTTTCTTAATTTGATAGCTTTACTTGCCTACCATTTGAATGAGGTCTGCCCTGTCTTTAAAATTGATCTTGTTTTGACTATTGACTGAAAATCAACTTTTCTTCACAAATATGTTGCTCATTTCATGAAACTCAGAATTTGAAAATGTTTGACACATCTTGTTCTAGTTGTATAACATTTTTCATGTATTTTCAAAGTCATTTGATATTTTTTCTTGAATTTTTTATTTTCAGACCTGAACAGTGTCGGGTCCTGAACTCTTTGGGATAAAATACTCATTTCAGGTCAATTGACGCAAAATTGGGGTAAAGGGCCTTCTGACCATTTATGGTAAATAGCTTTCCAATAACATGTAAATCACATCATTTGAAGATCATTTGATTGGTCATATGTTTTCAACCGATGAACAAGTGACCCTTCTTAGGTTCACTCACATTGCTTACTTGTTTGAGAATTAAGGTCTTTCAGCCTAAGTTCATGCTTTATTTCATGTGTATGCATGTGAATGTTAGATGTATTGGCCATTGCTTGTGAACACTTAGACCTTACTTAGGAAGGAATAAATGGTATTGGCCATTGCTTGTGAACACTTAGACCTTACTTAGGAAGGAATAAATGGTATTGGCCATTGCTTGTGAACACAAGGGATGGCCAATTATCATTGGTCATAAATCAATCAATTAGTGGTCCTAGGATGGGACAATGTGTGCTCAAAACAAAGGCCACCCGAAGCCACTTTTGTCAATTGAATTCCCTTGTTTGCACCATAATTATGATTGTTCTTCATAAAATGTGGTGTATGCATTGTATGTTAGTATCTTAAATAGTTTAAGTCCAGATGAGGGTCTTCGTCAAGATACCAAGAATGGGGTGACCGACACATTCATGTGACAAAGGTGAAGTGGCCAAAGGTCCGGGTGATGGAGGTGTGATTGATGTCTAATCCTGTCCAATTTGTTGTACCATTTGATCTCAATCATGCCTTGAGTTTTCCATTTCGTGTTGTAATAAATGCCCGACGAGTTGCGGGTTTTACTTTTCATGCTCTTAGAATATAGCTCATTTTTATATTGCTTGAGATTTACTTCTTGCAATGTACTTTCAATTAATTGGTTGCTTTCATTTGTCTTGCTAGTTATTATTTTATCTTTTTTAGTGATTCTTGCTAGTTAGTTTAGAATCACACGAACGAACCATCCATGCATGATCACCTTGCAATGCTTCAAAGTAAATTTACACAAAGATGTAAGAGCAAAATGCATGATCACCTTAGATAACAACCATACCATTAGATACCAAAAGGGTGCTAATAGAAATATTAGCATAACACAAGTTCTCAAACTCACGAGCATTGGTTTTGTAGAAATCGAGGGAATACTCCCAACCCTCGATTGGGTAATCTAGCCGACCCTAAAAAACGAGGCTAGTAGCGACTCCTAGATTCATATTTAGGTCTTAAAGAACCTTAAAATAAACTTGCTGCCATGCGAGATATAAGCTTAGGAGAGCTTGTGTTTTCAATTGATGGACCTCAAGCACTAATGTCAAGGTCCACTATTTCGTTATTCATTTCTATTTATTCCTTTTTTCTGTTTTTTGATACCTAGTATCAATACTCGTTTCGAGGTGAAATGCCTAAAAGAAAAGACAAATCGTGGTCGGGAAGGTTATAGTAGCAAAAGCCATTGGAATTTTTATTTTATACATTGGAAGAATCCATTTTGTTATTAATAAAATAGGAAAAGGGAAAAGAATAACTGAAAGAAAGGAAATCAATTAGTTATTCATGAAAGTTTCATTTATTCAATGACTAGAATTAGACGAAGATATATAGCTCGGAGACGTAGAACAAAAATTTATGTATTTGAGCTTGCCTTGGCATGATGGGCCTTTGAGAACTATCACTTGAACTAATATCTCTAAATCTACCTTTCACTCAGTTTTCTTTTATAGACATATTGTGGTGCTGAGGTCGGGTCGCGATAGTCAAACAAGTAAAATGTTTTTTTTTTTTTGATAAGAAAAATGTTGTTTGAGAGCTTGTTTCCTACACTTTTTTATGGTATAATTTTTATTCCACAGAAATATGTTGAAAAATATATGAGCCATGAAAATTTTAGCCTTTTCATGTTCGGTTCTAATTTTCATAATCGGTTGACTCGAAAATAGCCAGACTTTTTGGATGTAATTAAGACATTATTGGCTACATTATATGTGAAGTTCATGCAAAAAAGGTTGCAGAAAGTGACCATTCGTACTATAAGTTTAGGACCGATTGGACAACTTTTCCCCAATATGTTTATTGGCTCTTTCAAGTGTTATCCCATGTCGTCATATTACTTTTCCATCTGGTGGCTCTTAAAATTTTCCAAAGTTGTTAAAGTAAAAGCATTAACAACACCACCAGAAAAAAAGAAAAAAGAAAAGATGCCAACATCATAAAATTCAGATATTATCAAACTTAGGTAGCTCTATTCTATATAGGCATAGATATTGACTCTATCAAATTTAGGTAGCTCTAATCTAGATAGGCATATTGAACTCAGACGCATTTTTAAAATTCATATGGCGGAGAAGTTTTCCTTGGAGCTACATTTTCCTATTAGTTCCATTAAGTCCTATAGAAAAGTAATAACAGAAAATGTCAAATAGCAGTAATTCTCCATGCTTGTTGTAAGAAGTGCACTTATACCCATCTAAAGTGGTGTAGCGATTGTTACAATGAAACCCTAAAAAAGTATACTTAACTGAAGTTAAAATCTTCATCACCGTGAAGAAGATGGCACGGTGTCAATTCAAAAATTAATCTCATAATTGGACCGCCTTGTCCTGTTGATGGCCTTTTACTTTTCTTTCCTATTGGTTAAGGTCATAAGTCATGGGCTCCATATAATAACATCTCATTAGAGAAGACAACAATGTGACCACCAGTTGAAAGATTGGGCATGCATTGGTCCCTGAGAAGGTGTGAAAGTGATTGTCAAAGCCCTTCATCACTTGTTATCCGTAGATTATTTCGTATCCAACATTATCCAATAATCTATTAATAGAGTTATCTGTAATAAGTTTTCCTTGAAGTTCGTGGTTCTTATTTTAAGCTTCAGCAATCACCAGAGCACAATGGACTTAATGCCACAAACATAAGGTTAGATTGTTGATACACCTCAGTTTCATCATCAATGGTATCAGCATATTCTTCTCTGATTAGGCAGAGCACAATAGACTTAATGCCATAAACATAAGGTTAGATGGTTCACTTTGTTGATACGCCTCAGTTTCATCATCAATGGTATCAGCATATTCTTCTCTAAGTAGGCATGTTGTTAGAATTCTCACATTGAACCTTGAAGATATATTTCCTATTTTTATTTAAAATATCGCGCCTTCCCACCCTTTTACTCATTAACAAAAAAAGGATAAGACAATAATGGAAGTAGCATCAATGGTATCAAATTTATTTAAAATTTGATTGCTCGCATTGATATGAAAGCTTGGATCTTCTATAGAAACATATTCAAGTGCTCTGAAAGATAGATCTTCTCTAGAAACATATGCATGCTCTTTGGAATACAATATATCTGTCTCTAGAAATCTATTCATTGTTGCATTTCTTTGCATCTTGATACTATAGACATTTTTATTTATGAATGGTATGTACCAATTGAGTAAAACATAAACTCGATCGCAAATTTCATTTAAATTGGCCCGATGTGCAATCCGATCTTCGATTGAGGCCCTAAACTCATTTGAGCTTCCAAGACCAAACCCACACGAGCCTGGGCCTCCTCCGATGAACTCAGCCACAATCTTTTGGCATGGCCGAAGCTTCAATATGATTTGCATGTGCCGTTCCCGGTTAGGAAACAACATCAACAAGATAAGAATCAATTGGCTTCAAATGTGAAATAAGATGTTAGGGTAATGAAATAAACATGAAAAGATGAGATGCTCGACAACACCAACGAGGCCGATCTGAAAATATATATTGGGCTGAAAGCAAAAGAAATTCACGCAGCCAACACGCACTGAAAGAGCGAACATACACGAACGGAGAGAGAGAGAGAGAGAGAGAGAAGGGGTGAGGGTTGTCCTGGTTTGTCCCGGCTTGAAAAAAAGAGAAGATTGAGAGGAAAAAAGAAGAAAAAAACCGAGGAGGGTGGGGACTTCAGCATCCGTTGCTCCTCGGCAGTTCGGGGGCGGGGCTTTTCTCTTGTCGGTTGTTCCCTTTTCAGATCAACAAATTTCCACGATAGTTTCACGAGTGTCTTCATCATTTAAAGCGCTGAGTTTTGTCCTCTGTTCTCCCATGTTCTAGGATTGCTTAGTTGAACGAAAACAAGCCGACATCGCTAAGTTTCAATCATTATCCAGACCGGTCCGTCCGCAAAGCCACAATCCAAGCCATTGCTCATTAATCATTGTCAATATTGGTTGTCACGAAGTTGGCTGTATGCTCTCTGATTCATCGCAGCAAGTTGCCAATGGCGTAATATTGTCTCTGACGCTATTTCAGTGTTCCCCCTTGTGACGCTATTGCGGCAAAATCCCATAGCTCGTTTGATTCAAACCCACTTGTTGTCACCGTCGCATCGACATTTTGCGCTCATCTTGAGGACTCCAACTCCAATCGATAAGCTAAGTCAAGCATCACTTCTCTTCTTTTCATGTTGCAATCAAATGACCTAAGGGAAATAGGAGTTCTCATGTGCTCAAGGGTTGGGGCATGACACAGAAGTTTTGCTTCAGACGTTCTTCAAATTCTGACTACGCATGTTTGGCCTCCTAGTAACACTGATTCTGATGTTCTTGGAATTTTGACCACAGACATTTGATGTCTTCTAGTAACACTAGCTTTGACGTTCTTCAATCCATGAACATCTGATCTTTCCACAACACAGGTTCTGATGTTCTTCAATGGAGCCCTATAAACATTGAGCCTCTAATTTAGACACATTGCCAATCTCATGTTGAAGGAGGAGAGAGAGAAATTGAGAGATCTCACTATTATAATTGTGTTAGCAATCTCTTAGGTGTGAATGACTTGGTTAATCACTACCAACAGTCTTAATTGTCAATTGTCAATCATCTTGCAATTTGCTCTCAATTGCCTTTTTATAAAAGGTCCCATGTCACAATTAATTTGGCTCATTAACTCCAAAACCGTTTTAGAATTTCATTCGACCATAATATTTGAGCTCGCTTCAAACATTGGATTTGAACTTAAGTTCTAAAACCGTTTCAAATACTAGCTAAAGCATTTATTTTGTGACTATTACAAAGCATTATTCCATGCATTGATATGTAACCATTACAAGACATTAGTATGGGTATTAAATTTGTCACTGTTATGTTTGAAACTATTTTAGAACATTAATTAGTCATTTGAATTTGAAACTGTTTTAAATCATTAAACTATCCATTTATTCTGAAAATGTTTCAGATCATTAATGTGGCCATTAAGTTTGAAACCGCTTCAGAACTTTCATATAGCTAGCCGTTTCAAATCTTTAATTTGACTATTAATTCCGAATTCACTTTGGATCATTAGTATGACCATTGATTTGAACTCACTTGAGATCATTAAATGTGACCAATGATGCAATCATTAATTCTAAACTCACTTTAGATATTTATGTCGGTTGTTAATCCAAAGTCGCTTCTCATCTTCAATTTGACTATAAAGTCTAAACCCCTTTCAAATCTTTAAAGTCTGAAACCCTTTTTTCAGAACTTATATTTTTAGCTTGATTTAATTTGATTACTTCAAGTGCAAACACATTTGCAATATTGTCTCCCCTATTCAAACGTCATTCTAAATTGATTTTGGTGTGTGATATCCCTAGATTTAGTACTGAGATAGCAATAGAATTTGTAACACAATTACACAATCAAGAGAATTAATTGTCTTAATCAAACTCCAATTCCTACAAACCATGAATAACACCTAGCAATATATTATGGGTACCTAGACAATGTAAATATGTCAAGAACATAATGAACTTGTTAGCTTTGGTGACCATGTAATTTGATCCTTATGTCTTGCCATGTTCTGATCGAACAAAAGCCATGGAATCATTAGTCAAGCCACTAATTCAATCATACGCCCAAATCTAATTGACATGTATTCTTGGAGACATGAACCATTCATTCTTGGTTACAACCTCGATCAAGGATTTCAATACAATGTCATAATTAGATGGCATAAGACATCAACATACCGAGAATGGGGTGACCGACACATTCATGTGACGAAGATGAACTAGCCAAAGGTCCTAGCAATGGAGGTGTGACCGATGTCTAATCCTGTCCAATTTGTTGTACCATTTGATCTTGACAATGCCTTAGGTTTTCCATTTCATGTTATAATAAAGGCCCAACAAGGTGTGGGTTTTACTTTTCATGCACTTGGAATATAGCTCATTTTTATATTGCTTGAATTTACTTCTTGCAATGTACTTTCAATTAATTGATTGCTTTCATTTATCTTGCTAGTTTTTTTTTTGGTTGATTCTCGCTAGTTAGTTTAGAATTGTACGAATGGACCATCCATGCATGATCACCAAGCAGTGCTTCGAATTAAATTTACACATAAATGTAAGAGCAAATGCACGATCACCTTAGATAATAACCATACCATTAGATACCAAAATTGTGCTAATCGAAATAATAGCGTAACCCAAATTCTCAAACTCATGAGCTTTGGTTTTGTGAAAATCAAGAGAACACTCTCAACCTTCGAATGGGTAATATAGCCGACCCTAAAAAAGAAGGCTAGTGGCAACTCGTAGATTCATAATTAGGTCTTAAAGAACCTTAAAATAAATCTGCTATCACATGAGATATAAGCTTATGAGAGCTCACATTTTCAATTGATGGACTTTAAGGACTAATGTCAAGGATGATGTGTTCAAGATTGCCTTGGCATGATGCACGTTTGAGGATTATCACTTGAACTAATATCTCTAAATCCACCTTTCGATCAATTTTCTTTTATAGACATGTTGTGGTGCCGAGGTCGGGTCGCAATAGTCAGACAAGTAAAATGTTTTTTTTTTTTTTGATAAGAAAAATGTTGTTTGAGAGCTTGTTTCCAACATTTTTTTTATGGTATAATTTATATTCCACAAAAATATGTCGAAAAATATATGAGCCATGAAAATTTTTAGCCTTTTCATGTTCGGTTCTAATTTTCATAATCGGTGGACTGGAAAATAGCCAAACTTTTCAGATATAATCAAGACATTATTGGCTACATTATATGTGAAGTTCGTGCAAATAGGAAGCGATTTGCAGAAAGTGACCATTCATTTGGTCTAGATTGTGTTATTCACTCAAAAATATTGTACCATGCACATTGTCTAATACTATGCTTGGAAAACAATCAACACTTGATCTGATACCAGTGTCAGGTTTTGGCGTCCCACGATCAATGATTATTGCATCGATGCACGTATTACCAATGGTTGAAGATGCAATCACAAATCAGATTACATCCAAATTTTCACAGCCAATAATGCTACTTGATCTAACAATGCACCCGACAAATCGTTGGCTACGTATTTTAATTTAAGGAGACGCCAATTTGTTATGCTTCTCAATTATTACTTTTCTCCTAGATTTATCTATATGATGAAGAAGACCTCATCTTCTTCTTATCAACCGAGTCTTAAAACACAGGAGTCACAAACCACCCGCTCTTACCAGGATCTTTTCCCTTATTTTTTGTGACATGGGATGAGGTTTCTCCATTTCACCCATTCCCTTCATGGGAACCATTGAAATAGTAGATCGGGTATGGGTCAGCCCATCATGGGCGGATCCGATCTGGTCTAAAGCCCAACATATTCCAATGTTCCATTTTCAGTCATTGCCAAACTTTCATGTATAATTCTCGGTCAATACAATCTCTGTGGTCTTTCCCACAACACGTTCGACACAAATTTTGCTTCGCCATTTTGAGAGAGAAATTTATCCAATTAATTTTAAATCTATTATGCGGATGCCAATTCAATCTCAACTTTTCGTATTTGTCAATTTAGTCCAAATTATTGTGCAAAATTCCAATGCTATGATGGTCCAAGTCATCTTCAAATGTCCTATGTGGCATACCGCCATATCAACCATTTTTGACAAAACAATTGACTGGAATGACTATATTGGAACTTTGTGCAAAAGGCGTCGAACTCAATTAGTAAAATTAGAAAGTTTAAAACTAAATTGTCATTCATACTATAAGTTTAGGGCTGATTGGACAACTTTTCCCCAATTTGCTCAGTGTCTCTTTCATGTGTCATGTTGTCATATTACTTTTCTATCTGGTCGCTCTTAAAATTTTCTGAAGTTGTTAAAGTAAAAGCATTAACAACACCGCCAGAAAAAGAAGAAGATGCCAACATCATAATTCAGATATTATCAAATTTAGGTAGCTCTATTCTATTTATAGGCCTACTGAACTCAGACGCATTTTTAAAATGCATATAGTGGAGAAGTTTTCCTTGGAGCTTCATTTTCCTGTTGGTTTCATTGAGACACCAAAGTCAATAACATGAGTCCTATAGAAAAAGTAATAACAGAAAATGTCAAATAGCGGTAATTCTCCATGCTTGTTGTAAGGAGTGCACTCATACATATCTAAAGTGGTGTAGCGATTGTTACAATGAAACCCTAAAAAAGTGTACTTAACCGAAATTAAAATCATCATCACCATGAAGAAGATGGCATGGTGTCAATTCAAAAATTAATCTCATCATTGGACCGCCTTGTCCTGTCGATGGCCTTTTACTTTTCTTTCAAGTTGGTTCAAGGTCATAAGTCATGGGCTCCGTTCAATATCCTTGCGAGTTTGCATTATCATTGATGAAAATGGTTTTGAGTCTTTTGACTAATCAATTGGCTCCTGATGAAAGCAACGAGGTTTGGTGACCCTACCGAATGGCAACACTGAGTTATACGAAAGGTTGAACTAGACAAATTATCACTTTAATAGCATCTCATTAGAGAAGAAAACGGTGTGACCACCATCTGAAAGATCGGGCATGCATTAGTCCCTAAGAAGGTGTGAAAGTGATTGTCAAAGCCCTTCATCACTTGTTATCAGTAGATTACTTCGTATGCAACATTATCCAATAATCTGCTAACAGAGTTATCTGTGATAGGTTTTCGTTGAACTCAAGATGAGTTCGTGGTTCTTATTTTAAGATTGAGCAATCACCAGAGCACAATGGACTTAAGGAACTTAATGCCATAAATATAAGGTTAGATGGTTCACTTTGTTGATACACCTCAGTTTCATCATCAATGGTATCAGCATAAGGAACTTAATGCCATAAATATAAGGTTAGATGGTTCACTTTGTTGATACACCTCAGTTTCACCATCAATGGTATCAACATATTCTTCTCTGAGTAGGCACGTTGTTAGAATTCCGACATTGAACCTTGAAGATATATTTCCTATTTTTATTTAAAATATCGCACCTTCCTACCTTTTTACTTATTAAAAGAAAGGATAAGACAATAATGGAAGTAGCCTTTTAGTATTTATTCTCTTTCTAAAAGACAGTAATTAAAGTTGGGGCAGGAAATAGAGATTAAAAGGTTAAAAGAAGAAAATCCAACCGCCTTAAACTGGCGACGGTTCTTTGCTTGTCACGTCATTACCCTGTTTGCTTTATGCAGACGTTGCCATTGAGACAAGTCTTGCAGCTTGCCAATCGCTCGTATTGTTCGAATCAAGGTAATTACAAATGGGCATCGGCACTTGTGCTTCTTCAAATGGCAGAGAGCCTGAATCTTAATGGCGTGTCATGTTCAGATTGCTTCAAGTGAATTCATTATTAGCGATCAGGTGAGTAAAAGATTCCCCATTCAATTGCGCCTTGCTAGAATCTATCGAGTAACAGCAAGAATTCTAACGTGTTTAGCTTGTTCCCCGTGGGATTGTCCATCTGGGTGTATTTTCAACTGACATCAGTAGAGAACTATTTCCTGTTTTGGCCAGTATTACGCAAATCATGACTGTCTTGTGGTCTTCTTAGATACGAATGAAGAAAAAAGTTCACCTTTAAATTTCCATTAGATATATACCATGTTATTCGTGTGTTGTACACAAAAGTTGACTAGCTGATGAATGCGGCCTTAAAAATAGCTCTCAAAGAATTTAAATATAGTAAGAGATAGATGCAGTCATTCAAACCGAGAAAAAAGACAAACAGAAAAAGAGCAACGATCAAGTGCCGACACAATTCAAGTTGGACACACAGCAGAATCGAAAATGTCTAATACAATCTAAGACGCTTGGGAATTACACTTGTTCTTCCAAACTGTCACATTGGCAATGGATTGACGAGCAGAGAGGTCACAAGCTCTTTGAACCTGGTTCCAGCATGAGAGTAGTGATCTTTTTCATCGTTATATATCACATGGAAGGTTCGTGAAAAATTGAGAATTCGTATTGAGAGTAGCGAAGGGACAACGGTTGGACAGCGTAACCCTTCGTTAATGTCCTTCCATGCATTGACCACTTGTTGACGGAGAGCCTCCTTGGCTTCTTCTTCCGTAGCTCTGTATTGTTTCATGAAACACTCCACTGAAGATGCCGCATCTCCTCTCTCTTGCTCAGACTGTAAACAAATGTCTCGTGGAAGTTATTTTTTTCTCCTACTGATAAAATCTAAGAGACAAAATGTGGATAAATTAATGTTGTTCACTGATATAGCTTTTATTTACCTTATGTCCAGCAATGTCATTCATTAGCCGACTGACTACATTTGAAGCCTTCACCATCTTGGGGTCACTGAATAGTAACCAGTCAAACTCGTTTTTTGTTACAATATCTCCCATCCCCAGTAACGACGTCGCCAATACCATTGCACAACCAATTGTAACTGATGCAATGGGCATATACTCCTCCATCGTAGGTACATGGTTTTGGTGGAACCATTTCGCTTCGGCAAAGTATGCTCTCACTGTGTTTTTCATCTGAGATTTCATCCTCAAACGTAAAGCTAAGTCCATATATGAACTTTAATGTATTTAATAGACTTGGAGATATGACATCTTCTCATCCATATCCAAAAACCCGATGTTTTGTTGCAAGTCAATGGAGTAAAAATTGCATTTAATCAATAGAAGCTTGAATGGCTTACCCCTTCTTTTGCATAGAACAGGCGGTATGATTGTCCTTTTTTGGCCAATTCATCGCCAATCTCATCATAAAAATCTAGAACTGTCTTGTAAAACACTTGCATGTACTCTGGCAATCCATCGTTGGCATTGACATCCCACCTGAGTTAAAGTTTAGAAACTGTCACACTTGACCCCAATTAATAGTTGATCAAATTATAATAAGTTCAAAACTGTTAAACTGAGAAAAACACATGAGTGCCGACTGTACTTTTCAATTGCTTCTGTGAAGAGCTCCAATTCTTCCAATGTGCCATGGCCATCATACAAGTCGTCCATAATGGTAAGAATCACGTTCACTTTGGTTAGAATTTCTCTGGTGGCTTCGTGTGCTGGTTCGAAATAAATTCCCGACATCCAGAAATACGCCTCCACAAGCCTATATCTAGCAAAAGGGAACTTCCTCTCTACATCTAAATTCTTTCCACCTACGTTTTACCAATAAATCCTTATTAAGGCAAACATATCATAGATAGAATTTTGATTTTATATATAGATAGAACTTTAGAATGATGATCCAGAGAGTTTAACACTCATTTTCACGTACAAATGATTTTTAGTTCAGGAAAATTTTAAATTGGACAAATCAATCATGGCAATTTGGTGTTCTTAGAACATCTAGCTAATTCAAACATGCTATCACAAAGTTAACCTTGTAAGGTTGCCAAGTTCCTTCTGGTGTTGCTCTTGCACAAAGTTGAAATCGAGTTTAGCTAGGGAGAGCAAGACTTCATCATGCATAGGTTCCTCTTGGTAGAATTGGATGAAATGCCTCGCCTCTACCCTTGGCAATCCCTTGTGGATTGGCTGGTTTAGGGCATGACTCACTTGTTTTTCGAGATTATGGCTTACTTTTCCTTTGTCAATTGATTCAAGGAGAGCTGTAGTAAAAGCAAGTGCATCGTCCAAAATATCATTGCCATGAAACCCTAGATGGCAAGCTTCAAACAAACTTAGCAATCCTTGCACGTCGGCAATGAGTGATTTGCTGAAATTCCCTTCGTTGTCCTTGAACTTGTTAAAGATTTCTATATAGCCAAATGGAGCATGGGAAAAGATGCTATTAGGAAATGCCATGAAAAACTCCATACACAATATCTCGATAAATAGGAAACAATGGAAAAATGACGTACCAAACCAAGGAACAAGGAGAAACTACTGTTCACCTCTTAAAGAGAGAGAATTTGAATAACTCATAATATGATAATTGCACACAGAAAAAGGTTAACGAATTAACAAATTAAAATTGGAGTAAAATAAACATCTCATTGATATTATGTGTTTAGTCTAATCAATCACATGGGCACCATCAAACTAGTGTTGGCAATAGAATTTTGCCAATGATGATCCATGAAAATTTGAAATAACATACCACATGAAATATTGTAACCTTGTTGTCGCAACAATCGAAAGAGAAGAGCGGCCATGTGTAGGTTGTCATTGTGATCGCTATAGTGAAATTCGAAATACTTCTATGAATCTGTTCCAGCTGCTCGTCTATCTCCATTTCAAAATGGTAAGCAAGTCCTAAGCGTTGGATTTTATCAATCAAGTTCAACTTCTGTGAAAGCTTATCCATAGCACCTGTCAACATCTTTCTCACTTCTCCTTTCAATCTCTCAATTCGTTCCTCTACTATGCCCTGAGAACTCTACAATAATATGAAATTGAAAGTTCAAAAAATAGAGGAAAATGACATGAGTTTAGTAAGAATGCAAAAAATATATTGTTTATGACCCGAATGACCACAATAAATAGGAATTGAAATTACTTGAAGATTATTCCACTCAGCTTAGATAGAAGCAAAAATATTTCTACATTTGTTAAGCCACATGTGCATGCCACAAGGTTCATACAAAAATTTTGCATCACGTAAGGACCAACACATGCATGGTGTTCCCAATCAACTAGAATTTCTTTTCTTTTTCTTTATCAAATTCTATGGGATGTTGCCCAATAATCCAAGATAAATATTTTTATGCTCTCAATTTTCAGAAATTTAACCATAGAAGGTAGTCAAAAACAAAAAGGAACAACTTAAATGCTACCATTGAGTTAGAATCAAAAGCATATTTGAGAAAGTAATCTCCCCATATGTTTGGATGAAAATTTCCCAACCGGCGTTCAGTGGCGTGACTTGCTTCTTTCGCAGGAGAAGGAGATGGGATTGCTGAAATCTGAAGAGACATTTCTTTGTCAGTAATGAAGAACACCAGAGGGAAGAGACTTTTCTGCAAGTGTCCATACCTTGCTGATGAGTATTTATAGGCTATAGCATCCTGTGTTGTAAGTTTGAGATAGAAGGAACAGAAAAGTTGATTTACCATGTCATTCACGTGTAGTACACGAAATTTGACTAGCAGATGAAGGTGGCCATGGAAATTTGACTAGCAGTATTTATAAAATATTGGCAATAGTCTAATTATGAAAACGTGTGAAAATTGAGGGACTAGATTAGAAAATTCAAAAATTTAGGGGCTAGATTGAAGATGTAGGAATAGTCAAGAATCAAATTGAGCATATTTAAAGCACAAAAAATACATTATATATTAGGATAAAGTTTAAGGACTATTAGTGTCATTTTCCTTATAGGGAACTATGCTAAAATTAATAAAGATTAAAAGTACAAAAATATAACAAAAAAACATATTTTTGTTGATTGAGGAAATAAGTTGAAATGAAAAGATATTCTAAAATTTGGTCAACATTCTAGTTATGGAAACTCATGAATTATTACCCAATGTCTAGTTTGACTTTGTTATGAAAAGTTAATGGGTTATATTGAATAAATTGAAAGTTTACAGGTTACATGAGACATTTAGGAAACTTTAAAGGCCACGTTAAACAAAGCGTCGTGAACTTCCCAGGAAATCGAAGCTAACTTTAAATTGGGACTGTTACAGTAACAAGAAATCGGTTCAGGCTTCCCAGAGAATAGTGAGATTCAAGTTTCTGATGTTCGGTCCCGAAGAGGAAAGGGCCAGATTATCGACACTTAATTGTTGAGGCTCGATCTCAATTTTAATCTGTTATAATTGACCCTTGCCTTAATACTTAGTAGAATCTCCACTAACAACCGCATCATGAAGATGCTCCAGTACTAGAAGAATGACTCCAGCACAAATAGCACCACACTAGCAACCAAAACAGACGAGAAAAAAGTACAGTGTGGAGTACTAGGACAAGGCACGCAGGAAAGACATAGGGAGAATTCTATGAAACACTTGGCTGGCACAGGACTATAAGCTATATGCCCTAAATCAACTATGTATTTGTTACATGTTAGAATTATTTAATGGAAAAAAAAATTCATTCATCATCCTATCTATATGAATAAGTCCGCAATATCAATTATGGCTAGACCAATTCTTAAGGTTTTAAGAATATGCGTGATACGTTTACAGTTATCATGAATCTTTAAATAGTTCTCGATCGATGGATCATTGGAGGATATTGATGATACTGTTAAGGCCAACGTGTTCTCAAGCTTCACCATAGAGTATTGGATATTCGAGAGAATGATGAGTCACAAGTCTTGGGTATTATGATACCTAAGCTAAAACACAAATGCTTGTCTCGAACAAGTTCATTGAATGTGACATGTATAGAACAATTAGTAACATGAAAGCTTTTAACGGAGTCAATGACTAATCATTTATGCTTTGGTTTGATATAAGATCCTTAGACCTATGGCATGATGCTAACTTGTATGTTGGATAGCTGTAGTTCACAAGTGCGCATATTGACGCTTCGTCAAATCATCTCTATACTTGATAGTCATAGTTTGTTCACATACAAAGGCATATGCGTGTGCAACATAGAGTCTGTCTTTTTGTTATATATGTAGATATATAAGATAAAATATTGATATCCTATGCGATTTAATTGTGACATTGTATTGAAATCCTCAACTAAGGTCGTAACCAAGAATGAATGGTTCATGTCTTGAAATATACATGCAAATTAGATTTGGGCATATGATTGAATTAGTGGCTTAACCAACATTTTCATGGCCTTTGTTCAATCGAAACATGGTGAGACAGAATGATCAAATTACACGATCGCTAATTGATAGGTTCATTATTTTCTTGAAACATTTCACACTAGTTGGGTAGCTATAACATATTGCTAAATATCACTCATGGTTTGTAGGAATTGGATATTGATTAGGACAATTAGTTCTTGTTGACACCTAAATTTTGATTGATTATTCGTAATCTAAATCACAAAAATTTAGGGATTAATTTTAACCCCTAAACAAAAAATATTAGGATTAAATTGCATAGCATATAGTTTTAGGAGCATTTATTATTGCATTTGCATTGGACATGTGGCAGGGCTTCAATTGATGGTTCTAAATTTTAATTTAATAAGTTGGACTAAGCCCACAAGGGAAAAGAATTTGGCTAGGCCCGTTAAAGAGTGTCGAGTTGGAATATGAGAATATTCCCGGGAATATGAATGTTCCCGAGAATATTCGCATTATTCTTTCAATATTTAAGGAATGTGTCGGATGAAATATTCTCGTTAAGGGGTGACGAATTGGAATATAAGAATATTCCCGGGAATATGAGAATGTTCCCGAGAATATTCTCATTATTCTTTCAATATTCAAGGAAAGCGTTGGATGAAATATTTGAAAAATATTGCACGTGGGATACAAGAGCTAAATAGACAACGTGCAAATTTATCAACTTTCCTTAAATAACATAGTCTTCTCACCTATAAAAAGGGGGGCCACACACACTGAAGAGACACAAAAAAACACAAACCACACAATTGAGAAGGGAGAGGATAGTTACATAGAAGGCGGTCATGAGTGCGCAATTGAGAGGAAAATCGTGAGGGTAGGGATTTCGGTCACGAGGAACACAGAGACGCGATCCAAGGAGTCTTCAAGAGAATTCATCTGCCACTGTGCAGACTCACGCCCATCAACACCCCCTCCTTCATCCACGTTCTTCGCATCACACAAAAAAGGGGCAAAAGGGAGAATGTGGAGAGGGGGCCATGAAGGATAGGAACATGACAACTCAGAGAGCCTGAAGCGGTGGTTGGTTTTCTTTGATTTTGTCCAAGCTTGATAAAGAAGACCAGCAAGTCTCGTGGAGCTTGAAGACCAAAGAAGCCACTAGTCAACGAAAGGCATACACGAAGCAAGCTGGCAGACCTCAGTGCCAGAATTGGTGATGCCTGTCCGCGTTCAACAAGCCGTGCTGGCCGCCCCTCTCGGCAACTTGGAGAATTTTTTTTCGCAGGTTATCTCAAGCTCTCGCTTTTGCTCGTGATCAACAACGACTGCAAGAACTGATCGAGCCGAACATCTTTAGCGGCTGTGGAACAGTGCTATCATTAGTAATTGAAAACCGGCTCAGATCGTTTGTGAGAACCAGAGGAAAACCATCAAGGTAATTTCCTAATCCGTTCGCTTATCTGAATATAAAGTTGCCTAATTAGCAATATGTGATTTCCTTTGAGATATTTAGCATATTCCCATTGAGTGAGGTCGCTGTGTCGTGATAAAAATCTCAATAATCAAAAATATTGAGCCGCGAGACGTCGGATCGGGTTTTTGATCGTTTTGATTTTCTATCTTGGGTGGCGGAAAATTGTATGCTTTATATGATTCAATTGCTTTATGTGTTGATATGCCTTTGCTCGAATTGATTTGGCTTATTAACAAAAAACCCAAAAAAAAATATAGTTGAGTTAGATGTGCTTCTTATTAGAATATTTTAGGATAGTTTTCATGTTTACATATAGGTCTTTTTTATTTCGAATTTTGATCATAAAAAAAAAAAAAACATAAAAATTGCCATGCTCATGTCATGTAGAATTAGGTCATCTTCCGTGTGTCATCTAGTCATTGCATGTTTAGGGTCATTTGAATGCGTGACATACTAGGGTAGTTGCATTAAATATTTTCTAGCACTAGATTAAGTTAAATAATTAATGTTGCGTGACATATAGTTTGCATATTAGGTTGCACATTGCGTGCTATATAGTTAGATACTGTTGTATGTCATCACACGCATTGCACGTAGTTTTAGGTAGTTTTGGGCCTCATTAAATAAGTGAAAACCTTAAAAGAAAATTAAATGATTGCATGTTAATTAGAAATCATATCTAGAATCATTGATGTGATTTTTTTAAGTTAACATTGCAGATGCTTGTTTCGAGGTAAGTGTCTTTTCATTGTGCTTGCAATTTATTCATTGCCTTGCTTTATTGAGTGTTAAATAATGGTTGCGCACTCGCATGATCACATTGCAAGTTAGGTTGTAAATTAAAATCTACACAAACTGCCTACAAATCATTTTTTTTAAATAAAAGAGAAAAGGTACCGAAAGGGCGTTAGAGAAATCTAACGTAATCGAGTCCCCGATCCCATAGTCTCTTGTTCGTAGGAGTGAAGTAATTCTCCCGTTACTTTACTTGGGTTTCTAATCGACCCATCAAAAATAGATTAGTGGCGACTCCTAAGTGAAAATCATTGGCATGTTAAAAAAAAACTTAAACCCTAAGTCGTGAATTGGTATGGGCTTAGGAGAGCCCGAACTAAGTTTAGACTTAGTAATCCATTAGCCAAACCCTAGGTAGTGCACCTTCAGGGAGGTCGCGACAGCTCTCTTGGTTGTGCTAATGTATTAGTACAAATTGTATTATCAGCTAGTGATAAACCTATGCACTTGAGGCAATCAAATTAAGTCAAGCTGAACATATAAGTTTTGAAAGGGGTTTTAGAGTTTACAGTTGAATTGGAGGTCTGAAGCAAGTTTAGATTCAACAGTCAAATCAAAGATATGAAGTGGGTTCAAACTCAATAGCCGAATTAAATATTTCAAGTGAGTTTAGAATTAATGGCTGCATTAATGATCTAAAGTGAGTTCAAAATCAATGGTTACATTATAATCTAAAGTGAGTTCAGAATCAATTGCCATATTAATGATCCAAAGTAAATTTGGAATTAATAGCCAAATTAAAGATTTGAAACGGTTTCAGACTTAATGGCTATATTAAAGTTCTAAAATGATTTCACACTTAACGGCCACATAAATGATCTAAAACGTTTTTAGAATAAATGAATAGTTTAATGATTTGAAATGGCTTCAGATTCAAATGACCAAATTAATGCTCTAAAACTATTTCAAACGTAATAGTCAAATTAAATATTTGTAATAGTTACGAAGTTAATGACCATAATAAAGTCTTGTCACGATTACAAATTAATGGCTGGAATAATGTTTTGTAACAGTTACCAAATTAATGTCCAAGTTCAGATCCACGTCTAAAGCGAGCTCACACATTATGGCCGAATTAATTCTCTAAACGGATTTTGGAGTTAATAAGCCAAATTAAATGTGATATGGAACTGATTATAAAAAGTGATTGAGAGAGCAAATCACAAGATAAACAATTGACAATTGAGAGTGTTGATAGGGATCAACCAAGTTATTCACACATGAGAGCAATTATTGGCATAATTGTAGTGGCGAGATCTCTCAATTTCTCTCTTCTATTTCATGTGAAATTGGTGGCGTGTCTGAATTAGAGGCCGAAATTGGTAGCGTGTTTGAATTAGAGGCCTAATATTTAGGGGGATTAATATGAAAAACGTCAGAACCTGCATTACAAGGAGATCATATGTTTGTGGTCTAGATATGAGGAGCATTGATGGTGTGTCTAAATTAGAGGGCTAACATTCATGGGGATCGATATGAAAAACATTAGAACCTGCATTACAAGGAGATCAAATGTTCGTGGTCTAGATTTGTAGAGCATTAGAACCGGTATTACAAGATGATACCAAACGTTCGTGGCTAGAATTTCAAGAACATTAGAACCAATGTTATTAGGAGATTGAATGTGCATAATTAGAATCTAAAGAACATCAAAACCAACACTATGAGAACATTAGACGCTCGTGGTTAGAATTTGAGGAACATCAGGATCAAAATTTCTAAGCACAGTACAAGAGTAATGTGATTAAACCTTCTATCACTTTGATGTACTTTTTTTAAAATACATGAACAATGTCAAGTAAATACGTGTATGGACATTTTTACTTCCATTGCTAATTAAATTTTGATTCTATCTTATCTATGCATGTGTTGTTATTTTTTGAAACAAATCCCAAGGAGGACAGGGTTAGAAGAAAGAAACCGTGTTAATAGTAGAGGAAGACAACAACGAAGGGTTGAACTAGGTAGGTCCTGCAACGGAGAGTGGAGTTGATCATAAAACCCAGGAGCAGGACCTGGCTGAGCATTCGAGACATCATGAGCCTCGGAGCATCAAGAACCGCGGTGTCTCGTCGTTAAGCATAAAAAGAGGATTGAGGACCAGAGTTCGTGAAGGAAGTTTCGGATTTGTATTTGTAAGGACGAAGAAGAGAAGATGAGAAGCACAGGAACACAGTTTCGGACTGTAGCAGAGGAAGAAAAACAGAAGAAACAAATTTAAAAAATGGGTACAACAAATGCGTCCCACATTTAAGTCAGCATGCGAAAGAATAAAGCAAAGGATAAAATGATCAGAACACTCTGAAAAAGGGAGTGTGTGAATCAAATTAGAAGTGTTTATATTTCCAAAGTAAAAGATGGAAAATTAAACAGAGGTATAGAAGGCCGGAGGAGGGCAGCGTCACATGCTTTTTCGGGAGTTTGGAAGATGTCTATGATTACTTCAATTAGAGATTTCTTAGATTTGCACTAGTATATTTGAAAGTCACCTATTCACTAGTCACCAATTACACTATGACTAGAATGCATGCGCAAATGTTTTTAAATTGCGCAATCAAGCTTATGATCAGAATCTGAAAATTAAGATATGTAAAATTTGGGAAAACGTAGAATAAACAAAGATTTTTCTTGTCTTGCATGTGAAAAACGTCTCCTGATTTATCATTTTGTTAAACCTCTTCTTATGGAATCGCATTTTCTTGGGGAGCAAAACTTCCTCGATCAATGTGAGAAATGTCTTGTTTTCATCTAATTCACATGTCTGATGCATATTATATCTTTATTGGGACTTAATTTATATGTTGTTTTCAGAAAATGTTTTCTCTTGGCTCTAATACCTCCACCAAGGAGTTCACTGAGAGGGAATCTTAAGTTTGAGTCCACCAATACATTCAAGTGGACTCACCTTCGCTCAAAAAATTAAGTGAACGAGTTACGGGTCGATTAGCTGCAAATTACATTGACTTTCTGGCTTCATTCGTTTCACAGAAAATAAATTCTAAGGAAAACGTTTTTTGGATATTCCAACGTTTGTTTCACGGAAAATAAATTCATTGGGGAAAACATTTTCCATGAATGAAAAAAAGTCTTTTAAAGTGGGGGAAAATCCTTTTCACTTTTCAAGTTGGGGAAAACATTTTCTACACTTACTCTCTCCTATCTCACACCCCCTATTAGTCATCATTTATTTTATTTTATTTTTTAAATCATTTTTTTATTTTTTTCACAAATTTGATTTTTTTCTTTTTCTTTTTCTTTTTTCGTCTTTCTTTTTGCTGTTTTTCTTTTTTGACTGGTCGTCGGCCACGGCAATGGCCGGCGACCGGCGATAGGCTAGCCTAGCTCGCCGATTTGGCACTGCTAGATGGCAATGAGGCTTGGGCCTTGTAGATTGGCGACGCCTGAGGGTTGCCAAATGGCGGTGAGGCCCAAGCCTTGTAGATTGGCGACGCTCGTGCCTTGCCACCTTTGGCGACGCTCGGGCGTCGCCGATCTAGTGAGGCTTGAGCCTCTTCACCTTGAGCTTGCCAAAGGTAGGTGAGCTTGAGTGCCGGCAACTGGCCAAGGAAGGAGAGAACACAAAAAAAAGAAAAAAATAATTTAATAATCGATTTAAAAAATAATAAATAACTATTTTAAAAAATAAAATAAAATAAATTATTGAAAAGAGTTTATAAAGGAAAATATTTTCTACTTCAAAAGCAAAACTCACATGAACATTGGAAAATAATTACATTTTCCTAGAAAATAGTTTTCTAGAAAATATTTTCCAGAAAAGCAACATTTTCCATGAAACGAATAGAGTCTCCGATAAGGAACATTTTCTAATATAACTCATACATGAGTTATATGCAACCTGTTTTCCACTTTCCTCTTCGTTCAGTTCATGCGTGATGCATGTGCCACACTAATCTATCACTTGTGAATCAACAACCCACCAATCTTTCTTTATCCAAGAAAAGAAAGAAAAAAGAATGGCCTCTTAATTGTTTATTCTCAAAGTAAAGGATGGAACATAAGAAATTGATTAATCAAAGGATAGTGGACGGCAGGCAGCAAGTGCTTTGGTTGGAAATTAATCGTGATTACTTCAATTAAGGCACGGTGAGAACACATGTGAAATGTTCTAAAATTACACAATCAAGATTATGATCAAAATCTGAAGCTTTAGATATGGGAGGTGCATATGTAAAATATGGGGAAAGGTAGAATAAACAAAGATTTGTCTTGTCTCGAGGAGGACGCTAGTCAAAGTAGTGGGTGATGGGGACATCCTCTTCATCCTTGATTGGGGGGATAAATGCCTCGTCTTCATCTAATACACTTGTCTTATGATTATGTCTCCCATTGGGATTTAGTTTATGAGTACTCTCACGTTTTGTTTGCGAGAGTATGTTAGTAAAGTGCAGAAACGTGAACTTGGTCATATAATTCATTGTTCACTACCAAAATAAAATGTCAAGACTATAGTCGAAGTAGTTAAATGCAAAGGAAGCCATCTATTTGATGCCAATAGATGATAAAAGGAGCTCATCAATTAAGAGATTGGTTGGAGAAAGTGTTTACAAAAAAAAAAAAAAATTCTTCATAATTGACAAGGAGTTGATTTGATTAGATATCATTAACATAGAGTCGATTTGGTTGGATATAGAGTTCCATGTTGATATCAATATTGCTATCGATAAGTTATGTAACAGTTACCGATAGGTATGTAATATAGTTGTCGATAATGGTAGAACTTAACAATGACCGTGAGCAATGATTATTGATAACCATAAAATACAAATGCCAATACAAAATGGCAATTACTGGGCGAATATCTTGTTATAAATTTGGCTAATTGTTAGACATAGGGATAAGAAAAAAAGGAGGCAAAGTGAAGATGATTGAAGATGGATACCAAGCAAAGGTTAACTAACACGGTGGCCTCAAGAATTGTAACTGGATAAATTTGGCATGTGCATAGGAGGCCTAGAATTTTGAAAGTGTGGTTACAACTGTATTTAGCAATATATTTGTTAATGAGCAATTATGAATAGGAGTTATATATATGGCTACTTGTAATTATTTTCAAGATCCATTTCAGATCTACTTTTTCAAGTGATTAATGTTAATATCTTTTCAATTTCCACTATTACAATCCTTTTCTTTTAAATCTGTCTTTCTTATTCTTGCTTGCACTACCTGTCCGAAATCACCACTAAACTCATCCAAAAAAATAAAATAATAAAGATCAGTTTTTGTCTAAAAGACTTTTTCACTAGTTGGGTTAATTCCTGTTTTCAGTGAAATAGAAAGTTTCCTCTGAATAGGGATGAAGAAAAAATCACATATTCTTTCGTCCCTAAGTCAACCATATAGGGTTGAGCTTTCCTCATTGAAAATAGTAGTTCGTCAATTATGCTCGGATGCTTCGAACATATATAAATACGACACATCGAAAAGCAAGATACAAACATATATAAAAGAATAATTCTACAATAGAGGCAGCGACACTATCTCCATCACTTGCTGGTGTTACCACAAAGCCATCTGCACAGGAAAAAACAACGAAGAAAAGTTATTGGACAATGATAAGACAAGTTTGGAGCAATTTTAGGTTGAGCGTATTATGCTAATAGAACTCACATTAGTTACTCGATTGGTTTGCAGAGAGATGAGCCACGACTATTACCAGTATAATGAGCAAAACGACAACCTGCAATTTAGATCATGATAAGCTATTGTTCTCTCTTTTGTTTGGGTTACTATTCACAACATTGTTCTAAGACCAGCCAAAGATTGCGAGATGAACGGTTGTAAACTCACAAGGACAGGGCTATATGTTGTGGGTTCAGTCGCAAGGATGTAAGATTTCCTGTCAAAATTCACAAAAGGAAGTTTATATAATTAGAACGACATAATCAATATGAGAGAGAGAGAGAGAGAGAGAGAGAGAGAGAGAGAGAGAGAGAGAGAGAGAGAGAGAGAGGAACCTTTTGTTTAGGAGGCCAGAATCTCTGCAAGCCTTCTGTATACCCTCGATTATGCTCAATGTTTTTGTAGCATTGGGATCATTCTCGTCAACCTACAGGAGCCAAAAGCGTGTACGTTTAAAAAATCATAGTGTGAAAAGCATGGAGATGGAAAAGCAGGGTAACAAATGAAAGCATCAACTATTATTGCAGCCAAAAGTTGGAATAACAGATCATCAAGAATACTTTGCCCCACAGTCAGGAAGCATAAGGGAGAAATTCCACAACGCTTCTATGACTTAAGTTATAATCCCTTCTGCTATTGAAGCTGCCACTAAAGGAGAAGTGGTTCCCCATACAAAAATATCTTTATAGAAGGCAAAACTTCATTTTTTCACTTCATAGGGATAATGGAGCACCGTCTCATCTATTTCGGATTCAAGATAGCTAGCCTTTACATACAATCGAGTTTGCTGCATTCCATTTAGATCACCGAAGGTTTTGCGGGTTATAAGGTCTAGTAAATTTTCAAGTACGAAATAATTAAAATACATGTATAAAAGACAGTGCATCCTAGTTTTTGACGTTCATACCTTGGACTTCAGTATACAAGAAAAATCATAAAAAGCACCATAAACGTCGGCCATTGTCCTTGTGCGATCCCTAACTTTAGCAGCAAGACCTGAAAAGTATAAGTAGACAAATGGAACAACCGGGCAATCGTTATCTCAGAGCCACTATAGAACATACACAGAAGCACAAAAGTTCATGGATAGACACAACCTTAACAAATGATGAATGGTTGGCAATAGTCTTACAAGTTATATTTCTATCATGCCTCAATCTAGTTCTTTGTTATGCCTCATTATTTCATCGTGTAAAACTTTCTTTTGAATGCCTCCATTCAAGTTCTTCGGTATGCCTCATGATTTCGTCATGTCTAGGATAGCTATAATTTCAGTGATGAAAGAAAATATCAGCAAATCATTTCTTACCTGGCCTAATCTTTACTTCGCCTCTGAAAACTTCAATATTGTTGTAGGATAAAGCTAAATTTCCAATCGCCATTATCTAGAAAAAATAGAAAATGTTGGCAAAGGAGCTTCTCCCATATAATCAGAAGATTAATGGCGTTAATATAAAAGTATCAACATTAAACGTCATGAAGGCAAATGAACCACGTAGATAAAGTCGAAAGATTATGAAAAGTAAGTTTAGAATATAAACAACTGATTATAGTGGGGAAATTTTGTAAAGTCAATGTGTGAAACCGAATCTCGTTAAGGATGCACACCCGTTTGCCAAAGGAGAGAGAAAGGGACAACTTGTGTGTCTGTGCACCGGCTCTAAACGCGCGCAAATGTGTGTGAGAGAGATAGAAGGGG